>OZ012616.1:13416613-13869062 GCA_963942555.1 Aleiodes leptofemur | reverse complement strand
TAATTCCACACTACCAACTGCGTTCATTGAGCTGTACATATAGGTGTATATATGTATATAGTGATTTCTATTGGGATATCTATTAGTGTTGGTTTGGTTCGATATCGTCTTTTGGCAGTCGTCAAAGGCCCGAAGCCGAGGTTTATCCAATTTTCATTGGCGTATACTTTTGATAGAAGTTACTGAAACACATTCACGTTATTGGATCAATACGGGTTATGTAATTAAATGGAGGAGAATATTCCTTAATTGATACAGCTGAAGAGAATTGATGATAATTAAATTAGCACACATCTGCCAATTTTCTTTATTTCAAGCAAATAAATTGTTATTGGAATAATATTCGAAAAAAGCTGCATTTATTCACTGAGAGGAGAATAGTGATAAAAACTATCGAATATTGATGCTATTGGTCCTCAGAAAATATTTTTTGTTAATAATTTAAAAAATTGTTGAATTTACTGAATTTAGCTAATTCAATAAATTCAACAGTTTTTTTAATTATTTCGAAAAAATGTTTGTCAAGAAGCAATGACATCAATATATCGTTGCCTTAGAAACAAAAGGGCAAAAGTGCTATACTTATATATAGCACTCAAGCTCCCTTATTTTTAAGGCATCGATATGATAGTTTTTACCATTATTTTTTTCACAGTTTAGTTTTTCGAATTTTCTACATATTAGTTTTTGCTCAATATTGATTTTTTTTCATCAAATATTATTGAAGCCTAATTCTCAATTCTCAAGTCGAGTTGAAACACCAGAAACAATGTTGAAATTGTTTTTTTTTTGTAACTTGTGACATTTTATCGTAATTAGCGGAAATTGACTCAAAATGTCGTTACTCTATCTATCGAGAAAACTGTACAATGAATGGGAAACGGATTCCACTTTAAGTTCTGTTTTCATAGACGTTAATTGAATAGTGAGTAATCAATCGAACAAACTTCGCTTCGTGTCATTCATTCTCAAATACAAGTGTCATTCACACATTTTCAAGTACTAATTATCTACACTGAGAAAGAAATAGTGGCAAAATCTATCAAATATTGATGATATTGATTCTCAGCAAATATTTTTTTAGAATAATTTGAAAAGCTGTTGAATTTACTCAATTTAGTCAATTTAGCTGGTTAATTTGTTTGAATTAACTGAATTCAACAAATTGAACAAATTTTTCAATTATTTAAAAAACATATTCAATAAGGATCAATGTCATCAATATTTGATAGTTTTCACCATTATTTTTTTCTTGAATAGTACTTAAATCTTCAAAGAACGCGCAGGGAGTGGACTTGTGCTCGTTTTTTTCTTTTTTTAAGAACATCTCAAAAACTAAATGAAATAACACCTTACGCACCAATGAATTAACATTTTGCCTTTTTTTCTCTCCTATAACTCTTGAAATTTATAACAGAAAAGGATTAGGGCAAAATCGTCCCATTTCGCTTATTTTCCAAGATATTCTAAAAAAGAAGATTAAAATCATTCGATCAATCGTATTTCCTCTCTTCACTACTAGAATTATAATGAATGAATCCACATCCTGAATTACAATTATTGACGCAATTAACTCTCCCCGTCATATGAATCAGTGTCAGGCATCATGACTCATGCAAAAATGCACTAGTACACATAGCAAAATGACTTCATCGTGAAACTCTGTGACTAACAATTATCGCAAGTGTTTAAACCATAGTCATACGCGTGACAATGAAGTATCTTTCCAAGTTTCTCAAGAATAATTGAAATCAGCATGAAGCCTCAATTTCTCGCCTCATGTTACAAGTTAAAATGCATTGTGTGCTAGAGTTAAAAAGAGTGGAACACAGTTTATTATCAATTTTTTACAACAATCATTGAATTCTCAACAATTTTCCACGCCCACATTTTTTCTTTATAATCTCATTCCCTTTCCCCTTCTCGTTTTGCACATTTTTGAAAAAAAGACGATCTAAGAGAATATTTCAGATATTCATGGAGATACGCCCGTTTGCTCGAATCCTCGTCTGTAGAAAATTTCGAAAGCTACAAAATGGCTTAGAATTCACTATTGAAGAGTCAAAACCGGTCAATTTCATCAATTTTTGCTATTGATTCAATGAGTTATTGGCGTTTTGATGAATTTCTTCAAAATTTGATATTTTGATGATGGTTTGATAAAAGTTTTTCCACTTCCATTCGGAAGCATATTGCTAAAGTATTAGCAGAAAAAGCTATATCAGTTGGAAAGCAATACTATCATCCACTTGTTTGATATATTCAACATCGATTATAGCAATTCGATAAAATCTCGCAATGTTTTTTTTGAAAGGATCATTGGACTCATTTCTAACAATTTTCTACCATTTTTTTCCCTCAACATCTCTTTCCTTTCAACTCTCCTAACATTTTTATTATATATTTTTTTTCTACTACTCCTCCACTTTTTATGTCTCTAACAACGAACCTCAAGAAGAGAGGCACTGTACTTTGAGTCTCTGTGTATGTGTGTGTGCATGCCATGACAGAGACCGCACTCTCTGTACTCCAGCTAAGAGAGATTAATGGTAGCCCCCTTCTGACTTTATCCTTTTGCCATCTCGCACCCGAGCCACCACCAAAGTCGTCCACCATCGAATTAGAATTTAATCTTGCGTTCAAAATCGTGCTTCTCTACTTGAGAATTTTTCTCATTTAAAATGAGTTCAACTATTTTACATTCATTTGGGGAGGAATGAAAAAATTCGACTGCATTGAGAATATTTAGGGATTTTTTGAAAGAATATTTTTGGGATATTTGGAAAAAAATGTAATTAATGGATTCTGGACATTTTCTTGGAATATATTGGAAACTAAGGGAGATAAGGCGATTTTAGTCGAAAACGCTCTATCTTGCTTAGTTTCCAAGATATTCTCAAAAAAAATGATGATTCTTCCTTTTTCCCAAAAATTCAAAACAAAAGATAAAAAATTCTTTTTATTTTCCAATTTTTCTTCAATGACTAAGTCGTAAAATTCTTACTCATAAATAAGTACTTTTGTATTCTCTTCATAAAAATTTCTCTCCTTCCTCACTGCAGAAGAGATCACTCCCAAGTCTTGCATAACCGGCAGAAAAAAAAAAAAAAAAAATTGCAGGGACATCAGTACACCGGATGCACCCAACTCAATTCTCCAACAGTGTATTTTCTCAGAAAATTACGGAAACATGAAATACAGGCATTCAATTGTATGCCACAGGTCCAAAGAATTATTCTCCCACAGTAAAAAAAAAACACCATTCGTTAAAAATAAGAGAAAATCACTGACCATCAAGAAATCTCAACAACAAAAATGGAAAAAAAAAAATCGCACGTTCAAACGCGAGAAAATTTTGTCGCGACACACCTAAAAACGCTGATATTTTTTAAAGGATCGTTATCGCACGTTTTTCATGCAATAATCCCAAAGAGAAAACATTAATGAGGAAAAAAGTTATGACCACAACGTGCAAACGTGATACATTGAGTAATCATTGAATGACGTTGTCCTGCAATTAGTTCAAGGATAGAATGAGCATTAGTAATATAATGTGAATGTTGTATTTAAAACTCTGGGAAAATGATTTTACCTGAATTTTAAATATCATTGGCTAAGATGCAAAGTGGCGTAAGTGCTATGCTTAAGGATGTTAGGGCGAGGTGGTCGGACATAACCTTAATTTTTTGTATAAAATTGTAAATAACTTCGTATACACAATAAAGTTCTAAAAATCATTTTCTCCATGTTTGAAGAATGTGATGAGGAATAAAATAAGTCGTAGAAACAAAAAATTGATTGAAAATTGAAAAATTGGCTGCATTTTTTACATATCTCAAATTTCTCAAGATTCAAAAAATGTAAAAAATGCAGCCAATTTTTCAATCTTCAATCAATTTTTTGTTTTTACGGCTTATTTTGTTCCTCATTACATTCTTCAAACATGGAGAGAATGATTTTTATAATTTTATTGTGTATACGAAGTTATTTACAATTTTATACAAAAAATTAAGGTTATGTCCGACCACCTCGCCCTAACATCCTTAAACATAGCACCTACGCCACTTTTTTTCCAAAGCAATGATATATTGATCATATGAATTAAAATGCAAAGCGATGAAATAACATGTATAAAATAATTTTATTTCTGTTGCAGGTGAGCATTGGAATTTTTAATAGCTTCAGCAAAAAAAATTTTCAACGACCCGGTGATTAAGTGGTGAGTGTGTTTTTGAGGGATTTCGTACAATTGCAGTAAAATATACGAATATTTAAAGCGCCTCGTGTCGATGTCATATTGTGTTTGAGGATTAAAATCGAATGAAAATGATTGGGAAAAACAATGAAAATATTCGGAGAATTAAATCCTCTTAATTGAAACAGGTGAAATGAAACGATTGAATCATATGTGATATCTCGCATTTTGATGCGAGATATCGCATCGATTAATCGAATATTTCAAAATAATCGATTAAACGATGATATCGTTTCTTTCACTTCCCCCCCCCCCCCTTAACTAAAATAGGTGAAATAGAACTATCAAATGATATTCGATATCTCGATTTTAATGCGATTAATCGATTAATCGATATGTGAAAATGATCGATCGAAAGTTGATGTAATTTTTTTTGCCCTTTAAACTAAGAATTAAGTGCAACAGAATTATCGAATGTCATGCTACATCTCGAATTCGATGCGAGATATCGTATCGATTAATCGATATTTGAAAATAATCGATTGGAAAGTTGATGTGATATTTTCTTCTCTCTCTCAAACCAAAACTAGTGGAACGGAATCAAATTATCGATCAATCCGAAATTCGATTAATCGAATGTTGACATCGATTAATCGAATTTTTGAAATTGATCGATTGCAAGTTGATCCCATTAAACTAAAACTGGTAAAAGAGAATTGTCGAATGATATGCGATATCTCGAAGTTAATGCGAGATATATCGCATCGGTAATCGATATTTGAAAATAATCGATCAGGAAGTTTATGGGATATTGTTTATTTTATGTCATCAAATGACGATAAAACGTGAAGGAATTTTTCAAATATTTTTTTTTTTCAAATTGATGCATGCGCGCTTTTAATTACTAGTTTAATAAATAAAAAATGGTGAATATCATAATGCGAGTGATGGGCGTAGACGCGTTTAAGTGAATAGCGACTCCTCGTATTATAGTTTACTATGAATCGTAAATTGTCGGACGATAAAATGACCGAGCTAGCCGCTCGTTTCGTGGCCTAGTATAGCCCAGGACTATTGTACTCGTCGAACGAAATGAGCTTCCATCACCCTCCCCTCTCCCTCCCTCTCTTGCCCCCTTCTTCCACTTCTGATTTACGATTATATCCCATGGGCCTTCTATGTTCAGAGTGAATGGTTTTGCGGGGGTATTTGTGTTTGTCTCGGGATATAAAGATGGCATGAGAAAAGTGACCAATACTCAGAATTATTTTACTGGGAGGGGGGGGGGGGGGGGGAGATAGTGAAATTCACTGGGGGTATATGTCATATCGATAACGCTTACGTTTACGGAAACAATATTATTGTACTTGGAGTATTGAAGATTCTGTGGGTACGATAAAAACTATTTTTATGGGGTATTGTGGTGAAATTAATTGGCTGAGAAGTAATTGCACTGAATGTTGAATGAAATAATTCTTTTGCGGTTTTTTTAGGAAGTTGATTATTTTTGCTGATAATTTTTTAAAAATATCCTGGATAAGAGAAATAGGGCGATTTTGCTCTCATCCCTTTTTTGGAGAGAATTTCAAGAGCTAAAAAAAAATAGTTGGTGCGAAATCGCGCTATCTCGCTTATATTCCGAGACATTTCGAGAAAATCTGGAAAATTCAGTAGTGAAGTGAATATTTAGGAAACTAAGCGAGATAGAGCGACTTTACTCGAATGTTTTTATTTAAGCAATTCTAAGAGCTTTGAAATAAGATGAGGGCTAAAGGGCGTATGTCCATTATTTTTTGAAAATCGTCACAAAAAAGGATTCGGATGAAATCGCCTTATCTCGCTTAATTTCCGAGATCGCGGCAAAATGAACCTGTGGTTCCAAATTATTTGGGATTTTTTTTTAAAGTGATCGTCTCTTCAGAATATTTTGAAAAAATTCACCAAAAATTTTCACATATTGCAGCATATTCTCAAATTTTTTCAGAATTTTTCACAAAGTCCTTCACTTCGAAAAAAATTCGTGGATCATGTCAACATTTTGCCCCAATCTCCCTTATTCACAAAAAAAAAATGCAAAAAAAAATGGACTTATTCTGTTGCAAAAAATGTAGACAGACTCCATCAAAATGGATGAATTCCTCGAAAACTCCCAGACTTCAAGACAAACTTTGCGAATTCAATTGACAGGAGTCTCTCTCATGTCCACAGTCAGTTTGAATTTCCCAAGTTCAGAGTCATGTTCAATAATTCTTACGAGACAATAAAACAAAGTTGAATCTCCGGTACTTTATTTTTCCCTTCGGATGATACACAGAAATTTACAGATTGCGAGTGAATTCGAGAGAGAGAGAGAGAGTTTATCGTGATGTCAATGGGGGAGGAGTTCTTTGGGGAAACAGGCTCGTGAATGATTTTACTTGTAGCAAGCACCCTCGTCAAGCTGCGACGTGAAGGATTTTCTCGTCTCTGAAAACGATAGACACAGAAACTGAACGACTGATTCCCAGGAAAATAATTCCAATTTCTCACGTTCTGTGTATTTGTACACCTTCCCGTTTTATCGGATTAGGTTATGAGATGCGGTTCAGGCGCAACTTGCAAATTGTGGCTTTAATTTAACCAATATTTATGCATATTTTCATATTTCATTATTTTTCAAAACTAAAAACCGTAAAAAATGAGGATTTTTAGGTTAATTTTCAATTAATTCCTGATAATTTGGGAAAAAATGGTTTAAGTTACCCGAAAAAGTGATTAAACTATTCAAAAGTCATATCTTCATTTGCAATGCAGTGCGTTTTAGTTAATTAAGCCTCAAATGTGCGTCGAGAGGGTACACAGAGAAAAATGTTTTCTTAATTTAAGAATGTGCAGTCACTTAATTTAAGAATGTGCAGGTCACTTAAATTAAGAAAAAAAAAGTCACTTGATTTAGGTGAGAAAACTCACTTCATTTAAGTGAGAAAAGTCACTTAATTTAAGTGACTTTCACTTTCTTAAATTAAGAAAGAAAAAGTTACTTGATTTAAGGGACAAGAGTCACTTAATTTAAGTGACTTTTACTTTCTTAAATTAAGAAACAAAAAGTTACTTGATTTAAGTGAGAAAAGGCACTTGATTTGAGTGAGTTTTACTTTCTTAAATTAAGAAAGAAAAAGTCACTTGATTTAAGTGAGAAGAGTCACTTAATTTAAGTGAGAAAAGTCACTTAATTTAAGTGAGTTTTACTTTCTTAAATTAAGAAAGAAAAGGTCACTTGATTTAAGTGAATAGAGTCACTTAATTTAAGTGAGAAGAGTCACTTAATCTAAGTGACCTGCACATTCTTAAATTAAGTGACTGCACATTCGTAAATTAAGAAAACATTTTTCTCTGTGTAGTTCTGATCATTCTTTCCAACAGATATTTTGAATTTCGAATGTCCCGCGCAATTCGTAAACCAATGAAATTCAAGCGTTACAGGATTTTCATATATTCGATATCAATTATCGCAGTTCGATAAAATCTCGCAATGTGTTTTTTTAGAAAAAAAACAAAGATAACAAATCCATTCAAAATTTCAGTTCGACGAGATTCTGTTCAACCATGAATCGTGCTTGATCGTTCTTTGAATGCCTCCAGACTGGAATACACAGCAGTCAGCTATTGCAGACGTCAATCGTTTTCATAAATCCGGTATTTATTCACTTTCAGAGAGATTGGGAGAATTTTTTCACATGTGAAAAGGTCAAATCTGAAACTGTCAATCATACTCAGGATTTTTTATTTTTATGATCTGGCTACTCTTTCGAAGCAAATTTGAATTGTGAAGTTTCAAAGGATCCTAGAATATTTTCAAAATAATTCACTATTCAAATTTTAGAGAAGTGCTAAATCGATTTTTCTGTTCATCTTTTTTAGAGAATATCTCGAAAAGTCATCGAAGCCTTAGAGTTAAAGGGGCGTAAGTCCTATTCTTGTACACAGTACTTACGCCCCTTTGTTTCTAAGGCAATGGAATCCATTAGATTTGGAAATTTTTACAAAAAACAAATGGAAAAACAGTTGATTTATCCTATTCTATGCCTTCTCTACTGAATTTACTGAAGATTTTAATATCGTTTGTGGAAAATGTCGAAGAAAAATTGAGTAAGAAACTGATTGAACCGAAAATTCATTTTGCTTTTGCTTTCTCCATTCATTTCATATTTATTCCTTTGAAATGGACAAGAAAGAGAGGTCTTTTCCGTGCATTTGTTTGATGATTCAATTCCCTGAAATTCACGATTGCTATTAAAAAATTGCGAGGAAAAACATTGGGGGGTGAAAATGTTGATTTTCAGGCTTTACGACATTTTTAGAGCTCTCTATTGAAAGAGAGCTGTTTTTCGAGTACAACGACCTTCTGAGGAAGCGTGAGTGCATGCAAGTTATGAGGAGAAAGATAAGTAAACGCCTCAGTTACGTAAGATATTGAATTTTCAAAGGGTTTATCTGCTCTATTTCATCGATGGCTCTCTTAAATTTTGTAATAAAGATTCGTTGACAGTTGAGTTTCTATTTCTGAGGTTCTTATCTTCAATGGAATCATCTGTGGAGAGTCATTTGGCCATCTGCAGATTAAATACTATGGTCATCTCAGAATGAAAATGGCGTAAGTTCTAGTTTTATGCACAAGCACTTACGTCTTTTTGTTTCTAAGGCGACGATATGATAAAAGTCGATTTTATAATTGATTTTTAGCAAATATCGTTTCGAAATGATTAAAAAAGCAATTGAATTGACCAAATTCAGTGAATTCAACAGCTTTTTGAATTATTTCGAGAAAAATATTTGCTAACGACCAATGGCATCAGTATTTGATTGTTTTTACCGTTATTTTTTTTCTCAGTTTAGGGACGCGTCAGATGACCAGTCTAGAGTTAACTTCAACACACTGCAAAAATTGATGTTTAACATTAAAACACTTCCGTAGACACTTTTAAAACATTTTAAAGATTTCTTTAGTAGTGACAATTCATTTATCTCTGAATGTTTGAATCTATCAAAGTGTCTCATTTTTCACTGACATAACTTATAAATTTATACGTATCCTGTCATAGAATAGGAACTGAATTGAATGAATTTCTGGAGACTGGAAGGTGAAAAAAAATCGATTAAAAATTAGTGTATTAATTTTTTCTTATTTATTTGATCCACGTTATCATTGTTCCTATATTTGTGTAGGAAATTACAATACTTGACTAAGACACGAAAAATGTTTTACACTGATGTGTCTGAATAGCATTTAGCAACTGAGTTTCACCATATACCTTCAAGCTCCAATGACTGAACAATTGAAAAATATCTTAATTTCAAACATAAAAAGCAGCTGAATATATTCATCTTAATTTTTCAGATACAAAATAATGTCTTGTGACTTTTTAAAACATTTACCATTTCCTAATTTCAAACGTTTTCCATTTGAGTTACCCAGTTTCAAGATACTGTCAATTTTAAGATATTTTTCTCTAACTGATATCTTAAATTAAGACATTTGTGAAACATGAGTTTTTCCAGTGCAAGAAGCATATTTTATTAGTGAAGTGTTGAAAACAGGATTAAATTTTTGCTTATCATTTTTTGAGAATATTTCAAGAACAATGGGCGATTGTGGCGTAATTTTTATTTGTAGAGAATTTCGAGTGCTGCAAACAGAGATTATAGCATAAAGACCGGTATCCATGAGTTACAAAAATATAATTATCAATAAATGTCAAGAAAAACATTGCAGCTTTTCTTTATTTTCAAAAAACTTCAGTATAAATAAACAATGCCCTCGAGTCTGGCACAGTTAATTTTTAGATAATTGAAATTGATGAAGTAATTGAATATAATTCCGGTTTTGTTACGAATTCGTATGAATAATGTAGATAAAAATATTTAGCGATGATCCATCCATTCATTTTTCTCTCACCCTTGCTTTTTCGAAATTAATAGCAATCAGAGTATTATTAAGAAATAAACACAATCCCCAATTAATTATGAAAAGACTCCGACATCAACTGTATTTTAAAGTAAGCGAGATAGGGCGATTATGCCTGAATTCTTTTCTACAACGCTTTAATTTTTTTTTGTAGAATAAAAATTATGATAAAAAAGTGTATTTCTATTAATTTCCGAGATATTTTCGAAAAAAGATTAGAATACGTCGATTTTTTTTTCTACTGATTTTTTGATAATATTTGGAAAGTAAGCGAGATAGAGCGGTTCTGCCCTGATCCTTTTTGTAACTCTTGAATCTTCCTACAAAAGACGATTCTAGCAAAAAGGGCGTATCTCCATTAATTCCCAATATATTCCACAAAAAACGTTCACAAATCGATTTGACCTGATTTACCCCTACACTCCTGAATTGTTGAGTCAACCCCTCAATTCTCACATTTTTTCTCATTCATCTGAACACCATTCAAATCTTCTTTTTCCTCTGAATTCTTCAAAATGCAATACCTCTCATAATAAATTGCATTTTCCAATACAGAAGCTAGAATAATTCAATTTCCATAACTCTTTCCATTATTCAGATGAATAAATTGTTGATTCTTATATATATTTCACTGAATTTATTGTATTCATTCGAGTGTCACAAGAGTCTTCTCTTATTCTTCAACCACACGAAGAAACCGCTTTTCCATCATTTTCAATGGATTACAATACATCACCTATTGATTGACTCTCATTTTCCGCTTATTATCAACTTTATTCAATTCAAAAAAAAAAACTATTATATTTTTTTTTCTTTTTTTTTTTCATACTTTATACAAACGTCTGACTTTTCACTGCCACTCACGGTAATTTCTTCCCTTACCTTCTTTCTTCACAGTCTATTCTTTTTTATTTCTCTTCCTTTTCATAACTCTGTCTGAAAGGTCGATACCGTTCACTGACACAAAAGCACTGAAAAGGAGGGGGGGGAGATGGAATGAATCGTCCAGAAATTAAAGTCTCTCAATGATGGATTTCAACAATGAATCAAACTCGACTCTTCAACGATAGATATGTATATATATATATATATATATATTTTCTTTTTTCATTGTTAGCTGTCTCGACTCGTTTTCATTTTCATTGATCTGGGCATTTTATTCTTAAGGCATGAGAAATTCAATGGATTTTTTTTTTGTTTTTTCTTAAAAGGATTTATACGCTACAATAAACAAGAATTTCTATTGAGCTAATAACTTGATTTATTTAATTAGTTTGTTGGATGTGATTCCTCTGTTTTCAACGATTATTATCGAGTTTTTTTCATTATGGACAGATTTAAAGGAGAACTTTTCATATTTATATGCCTTTTTTTAACGTTGAATTTAGTTGCGAAGAGAAATTGAGTAATTTACCTTTTTTTGCTCAATTTTTTTTAATAAATATTGACAAAAGAGTAATGGAGATAGGCTTTTTTTGTCCTTAAATATATATAGATATAAAAATTGCACAGAAAAATTCTGTTTTAATTTCTGCAATGATTTTTGGAATGAATGTGGGCAAAGAAAAGTTGCTGCAGTTCAAATTCAGAAAATTTCATAAAAATTTCTTAAAAATTTCTCAAAAATTTCTTAAAAATTTCTTTAAAATTTCTCAAAAATTTCTTAAAAATTTCTCAAAAATTTCATAAAAATTTCTTGAAAATTTCATAAAAATTTTAAAATAATTTCGATAATTCTGAAAAATCTCAAATATTGAAATAAAACTGATTTTTTGATTTTTTTAATTGAATTTTTTTGTCACAAAATTTTTTTTTTTCTCAGTGTCGTTTCTTTTTTCTCCGAAAATCTGCGAATTTGATGTACGCACTAATGTTTAGATAGAGGCACTAGCAATTCACCAGAGGACAAGGCCTTCTAGAACGTAATAAAGCTCCTCGTATACACACACTAACTCTCTCTCTCTCTCTGTCTGTTTCTCCTTCTTCATTTGATAGTGAATGCGGTATGGCGAGCGTGTGTAACAACAGTCGGAATGTCAAATGAGCCACGTCAACCCCTGGGGAAATTAATTTAGTGAATGTATACGTTTTGAATTTTCCCCCAAAACTTTTTTTTATTTATTTATTTATTTTTGAATATTATATGAATGAATTTCATATATATTGTAATATCGTGCATGATTTACATGAAAGTTTTTTCACTGTATTGAAAAAAAAAAAAACACATGGAAAAATAAAGAAAATGTATTGAATTAATAACTTCTGCAAAATCAAATTAGTACGTGGTATTTTTTAATTAATTTATATTTCTCATGAAATTTTTATGTGTGACCTGGAATAACTCGGAAAATTAATAATATATGTGGCCAATTTAATCACCTTTTTTTGAATTCATTTTATTTATGAAAATAAAATAATTTCAATGGCGTAATTCAAAAATATTTTGGTCAGGATTTTTTTTTGGAGGGAAGGATTTTTTGAAAAAATCTGAAAAAATTTGAGAAAATGCTCCGGCATGTCTACTTTGTTGGTGAATTTTTTCAAATTTTTCAGTGAAGCCCTTCACTCCCAAAAAAATTCCCATTCATTAAAAAAAAATTGTCATTCATTCTCAAATTGAATTTACGATTTTTTTTTTAAGCTAAGAACTGTTTTGAAAAATCTGAAAAAAATTGAGAAAATGCTCCAACATGTTCACATTGTTGTGTAATTTTTTCAAATTTTTTCGAAAAGGTCTTCAATGTAAAAAAAAATGGCTTATCATTTTGCCTCGCAGGTCCCTTTTGCCTCGATCTTTCTTCTCTTTTACCAAGATCTCAATCCTCGAGAAAACTGAAGTAGAATAATCTAGCACTACGTCAGAATTCCGCGGTATTAAGTGATGCAACAGTTTGCCACGGATTATGTACGGTACTCGAGTTATTTTAGAAGAGGCAGGTGAACGAAAAGAGAATAAAAGTTGAAAAAAAAAAAAAAAATCATGAGCTTTTAAATACTCAAGTAGGTATCAAAAGTTTATAATTTTTTTCTGCTCCAATTCCTGCAAAATGTTCATTTCTCCTTATTTGAGTTCAGAGTTTGTAATTAAACCGCAGAATTTCTGCAATATCTGAATAGGGAAAACCTGGGAAAAATGGATCTCTGGAGTAAAATGATACAGGATTTTTTTTCAAAATGAAAGACTTCATAAAAAAATCTGAAAAAATTCAAGAAGATGCTCCAACATGTCTTCTTTGTTGATGAATTTTTCCAAATTTTTTAAGAAAAGTCTTCACATTAAAAAAAAATCCCAAATCAGATGAAAAAAAAAATCAATTTTTTCCTTAAATCAAATCGAACATTTTTTTTGGATTGAAGGACTTGATGAAAAAATCTGAAAAAATTCAAGAAGATGCTCCAAAAAGTCTCCATTATTGTTGAATTTTTTCAAATTTTTCAATAAAAGCCTTCACACAAAAAAAAAATTTCGATCCATTTTTCCAAAAATTCTAATTTTTTCTTAAAATTGAATCAAGTATTTTTTTCAGCGTGAAAGACTCGATCAAAAAATCTGAAAAAATTCAGAAAGATGCTCCAAAAAGTTTCCATTATTGCTGAATTTTTTCAAATTTCTTCATAAAGGCCTTCACACTAAAAAAAATTCTAATTCAACTCTTTCTAAAAAAATTCACATTTTTTCATGAAATTGAATTGATAGAATTAAAACTAGAATGTAAATTTTTTTTAGTGATTTATTGTGTCAATGTCGTTTGCACAAGTGTCCCTAGGAAAATATGAGTCTGTAAGCTGCGAGAAGAGGGGGCAAAAAGGGGAGGGGGGGGGGGGGGGGGTTGGTAAATAGTGCAGCCATGCAACGCGAAAAATACCGAGAGGTGTATCTTTTCCATCCGCAAATGATATTCCAAGCACTCGGTTTATATTACGTCCTGACTGTGAGCACTAGGAGCTCAGTCTCTTTCGTCTATGTGTAACATTCATGTAAACACATGACGTATGCATGAGAGTTATATAAAGAAAAAGTTTACGGTATATACTGCTACAAAAAAAAAAAGTTGGAGTATATTTTACGAACATGTGTCCGCGTTTTTTTTCCTTTTATTTGAAATTATCTGATGGTTTTTGTCCGTAAAACGATTTGAGTTTGATTCATAAAAAGAGAGAAAAAGTAATAAAGAGCTTATTTTTTTATTGGAATAAAAGTTTCACGTGATGAATTTTGTGTGGATTTTTCAACTGAGTATGGTGAAATGTTTCTAGGGATATGAAAAAGAAAACAACTTTTTTTGTTCTATTTCCTGGGATTTTTTCTAATAAACTTTTCGTAAAGTTTTCATCTTTGTTTTTTTGATATTTTCTATTTTTTAAAATCATTTTTCGGATGTTAGAGACATTTTTGGAGAGAATTTTTTTCGAGATGTCGATTCGATTAATCAAATATTGAAATTAATCGATTGAAGTTCGGTTAAAGTGGAAAAGGTGTTATGAAACTATCGAATGACATGCGATATCTCGAAAATAAATCGAGATAAATCGATCTCATCGATTAATCGATATCTCGAAATTATATCGCATCGATTAATCGATATCTGAAAAGTATCGATCAGAATTTCACGTGACATTTTCTTCTCCACATCATCGATTCTCGAGATCAATGCGATATACCGCATCGATTAATCGAAAAGTATCAAATATCGATTAATCAATGCGATATGGGAGATTTAACGACGATTTTAATTGCTAAAAATGAATAAAACAGCCACGTGACCCAAACAATTGACGAGAAAACCATCATTAATATCCATCACATACTTGCGGCTAATGTCATCGATGCCTAATCCACACGCCCCCCAATATTCCTTTTTTTCTCCGTGCGTTATCAGTGCACTAGGGAGAAACCAAAAGAGGACACAGCCGCCCCGGACGTTAATGGACGTGCTGGACCCATCCGGAAGCGGCAAAACGATAATTTTTCGTGGATAATAGCCACCCGACAACCTCACAATTTATAGGCTAAGGTTCTACAAGCCCAAGTGCCCCCCCCCCCCCTTTTTTTTTCTCTTTCACTCCCACAAACTGAAGTTTTATGTACACCAACCACCTACGAGTGTACCATGACAATCAGCCTCCCTCCAAGCCTTGTCACAACGAATTCCACGTTCCTCTTCACTCGTTAGGACGACACTTTTTTCCCCCAACCTCCCCCCCCCCCCCTCTCCTTCACAGCCTAACCCAACAACCGCCTCCCTTCTTCTCTGACATCTCTGCAACATAATTCTCCGACCATTCTTCTGCTCTTCTACAAGAGAAGAAGAGTTTCCACCACCATCATCAACGTTGTTTAATTTGTTTTTGTCCACAGTTGAGTCTAATCACTTTGAAATTAATGTACCCTCGGCATTTTATATATATAGGTTTTTTCCTTTTTTCATTGTTCTTTCTTTGTCATTCCTTATTCTATTTTATTTTTCATTTTATTCACTGCTTTTTTCATTGTCTCTTGCGATTGAAGAGGAGAGAAGAAAAATCTCGGGGAATCGTGAAGATTCCATGAGAAAATTGAATTCTCCAGTTAAGAATGCTGCTCGCGAGGAAAAATTATGGGGGGGGGGGGGGGAATTATCTAGAAACTCTTCAAGATTCAGGCTAATTAATATAATGATAAATAATTAATTAGGGAAGCTGGGTAACATGGACCTTTGGGGAAAAATGAAGTGGGTTTTTTTTAGGGTGAAGGACTTGATGAAAATTTTTGAAAAAATACAGCAATGATGGGTATATGTTAATGCATGTTTTCAAATTTTTTCAGAATTTTTTGGCAAGTCCTTCACTCAGAAAAAAATTCCGATTTCAATTTGAGACAAAAAAGGAATTTTTTTAAATCTGAATCTACATTTTTTTTTGGTGTGAAGGCTTCTACAGAAAAATTTGAAAAAATTCACGAACAATGTTGACATTTTGGAGAATGTTCTCGAATTTTTTGAAAATTTTTTGTCGTGTCCTTCACTTTGAAAAAAAATAATTCTAATTCAATTAACGAAAAAATGACAATTTTCTTAATCTGAATCGGAATTTTTTTGGGAATGAAGGCTTTGACGACAATTTTTGAAAAAAATCAGCAACAATGCAGATATATTGAAACATATTCTCAAATTTTTTCAAAAAATTTCGTGGACTCTTTCCCTTTAAAAAAAAATCCTAAATCATTTTGCTCCAAAGGTCCATTTTACCTTACTTTCCTCAAACCAAATAATCATCGAGAATAATTATTTTAATGACACTAAAAACAATGATTCCCATCAAATTCAACAATATCCAACATTCGTACATGTATTATCCACGCATCCTTGAATTTAATGTCATCCGTTTCTCGTGTTTCAACCTCTTGATCTTTACATTTCATGTGCATAACACAACATAGTAGTGCGTACACATAAACTATGCACCAGTGAGCACCCTCTGTACGCATTTCACCTTCATGCCTTTCTATGAAACCCCCTTTCCTCCCCCCCCCCCCCTCTCTCTCTCTCATTCATCCGCACATTATTACCCTCTTGCGTACAGCCATTCATTCACACTGCATTGTCAAATACTTGACGTGTACTACGATGTATTCAACAATGTGCACGTGAAAGAGAAATATTCAATCGGAGGGAGGGGAGGGGGGAGAAGAAGAAGGATACGAGGAGAATGAGGAAAGTGTACATAAGAGTACACTATTATAATTCGAGTCAAGTGAGAAAATGAAAAGAAAAAAAATAACGAAAAAAAAAAAAACGATTTTTTCAAAAATCTTTTTTTTTAATATCTCGGAAATTCATGGAGATACGCCTTTTTTGCATTCGTCCTGTTCACTTGTTCCCATAATTTTCCATGAAAATAGCTTAGAATAAAAAGGACGTATCTCCATTATTTTCTGCAATATTCTCAAAAAAAAACTTTTTTTAGTAAGTCAATATTTTAAAAAAATGAAGAATTCTGCAAAAAAATGTGGAAAAATTTGAGAAAATTCGAGAATATGTTTACATTTTTTGTGAATTTTCTTCATAATTTTTTGTAAAATTCTGGATCATTTTCCTTTGCATGTCCATTTTACCCTGTTCTCCCCTATTATTATTATTTTCAATGGCATTATACATTTTTCCAGTTGATAAAATTCATTTATGAGCAAGTGACTAAGACTGTGAAATGGCAAACTGTCAAAATAAATTATTCAGAACTTTATTGAGTCCTATTGTGGCACCCCCATACAAACTCTCAGAGAAACCACTATTATTACGATTATGAAAATGTGCTCATTCACTTTATTTACCGTATATAGCTGTTATATTCTTTTCTCTTCCGGTATAGCCCAATGAATAGTTATTTCTCCCAAGTCCAATGCAAATTCATGATGGAGGAGAAATTATAGCATGAAGAAGACGTGAGATCATCGAACGAATCATAAACTTATGTTCTTTTTTTCTCCCCTCTTTTGATATGAAGCAAATAGACCATTTTATCATATTCACAGGATAATAAAATTCTAAAATGTCGCTTCAGAATAGTATTTTTAGATTGACGCCTTTAATATCGTCACCGGCGTAATAAAATGCCTTTTTTTCTTTTTAATATCGTTGCCTTAGAATCAAGAAGGCGTAAGTGTTGCTTATATATAGTACATACGTCGTTTTGTTTCTAAGACGACGATACAACCGAAAAATCTAGATGATTGCGCTTTAGGAATTTTTTTCGAAATGAAGAAATTCTCAAAAAAATCTGAAAAAATTTGAAAAGATGCTCCAATATGTCTATTTGGTTCGTGAATTTTTTCGGATTTTTTTGCGAAAGTGCCTTTATTTTAAAAATAAAAAACCTGGGAAATTCTGTGATTTTAGGGAAATTTCGGATATTCAAAAGCGGTGGGTTAAATTTTTTAAATGTTGACATTAGAATTAAGCGAGTGGAGAATTCTCTTTCCCTTTGGGCTTATTTTCCCTTTTTTTCAACTGCAAGAGTGAAGGAATTTAAGCGAATCCTTGGCAAAACCCATTTAATGCATCCTCCTGTGTGTGTATACAGTTTGATGGAAAAAAAAGACATGGAAAACCACAAAGATTGAGTTTGCCAGCTGCGTAAACAGACTTTATACGTTTTACGGTAATGCATGCCCGTGCAGAGTGCAAAGACCCACCCCCCCCCCTTCCCCTTAAGGGCGTAAGCCATGAAAATTCGTTGGTTATAATCGTCAGAGCAATTTGTGAATATAATATAACGACGTATCTTCACTGCCTCACAGGCATTCCACAGGGCGTGCCACGTCGACAATTCTTTGGTTAAATGAAGGATTATAATTATTCATCAACGTTGTCGAGGATGCTGGAAGATTATTGTAGCATCAAAAATTGTGATGATAAATGTAGACGGAAATTCTTCGCTTAATTTGCATAAGAATTAGAGGAAAATATTTTTGGAATATTCTGGGATAACAGATTTATTGAATAATTTAAGAGGAATGATGTAAAACAGGATGAGGGCATTTCTTTTAAAAATTTTTTTGAAAATATTTTGGAAAATGAGCGAGACAAAGAAAATTTGGAGTTCATATACAATTTGAGATTTTTCGCAATTTTTCAAGATTTTCCGGGATTTTCCTAAATGGAACTCCGGAAATCTTTCTTTCCTCACTTTTGGTTTCGGAAAAATCATGATTCTTCCTCAATTCGGGATTCTCTTAGATTTTCCAGAATTTCCCAGGCTTTTTTTTGCGATTTTTCGGACTTTTCTAAGATTTTTTCTAATTGAACTTCAGCAAACTTCTTTCGCTCGTTTGTTTTCTGAAGAATCAGAAATTTTTCCTATTTGGGCTTTTCTAGATTTTCCGAAATTTCTCAGGATTTTCTGAGATTCTACCAAATTGAACTTTGGCAACCTCCCTTTTGCCCACATGGTTCCTGAAAAATCAGGATTTTTCCTAATTTGGGATTTTCCTAATTTTTCCCGAATTTTCTCGAATTTTCCGAGATTTTTCAAAATCTTCAGAAGATAAGTCGGAAAGTAAAAAATCTGACAAGTCTTCGCTTTTCATCATTTCCATGAAAATATCTCGGAAACTAAGTGAAATACGCTCTCCCCCCCCCCCCCCCCCCCCCTCCTCCCTCAATCCTTATTCCACAACTCTCCTAATTTTCTACAAGAAAGGATTTGAGCAAAAAGGACGTATCTCCATCAGTTTCCAAAATCTTACGAAAAACCCTAAAAATCCATTTCTTTGCCCATTCTCAGGGAATATATTGGAAACTAAGCGAGATAGGGCTATTTACCCCCAAAAAAAAGTCCACGACAAAAAGCACCTATCTCCATTCGCTCCCACTACACATTCTCCCCGGAAGAAAACTAAAACTCCTCTACAATCGATAAATTGAAATGAAATACTAAATCATGAATGACATGAATGAAATAAAGCAATAAAAATAAAATGAACACGAGAGACCGTAATATTGTTAATAGTTTTCAATGTCATCGAGTCTTTCATAGGTCCCGGATAAATGCTCCGATTCTCATCGAAGCACGAGCGATTCATATGTGCGCACGTGCACATATTCAACTCGAAATACTATATATATATATATATGCAAGGCTTACCCAAGGGTCGAGACGATGTGGTAGATGCACGCGATGAGCTTCCTGTGACAATTGTCAGTAAACGCGTGATGGTGTCTCATATATCTTCCGGTTATTATCGTCTCTACTGTGGTTACAGTAGTGGTATATATGTATGTATTTGTGTTTCCACCCCTTCGACCCTTGTGTATGCAGGACTGCAATATGACGCCCACATTGTTTTCCATCTGTAAGAAATGAATTTTTTTTTTTTTTTTCATAGTCCTTTGTTCGTTTTGTAATTATAATTCTCTTTTTTATGACGTTGTAGCACGGTCTGTTAATAATGTTGTGACGTGTTTGGTCACGATTTCAAGACTACAATTTACATTGACATATATAGTTGCAACAAATCATCACTAACATTTATTATGTGCTATTAAAATTTATCCCATTGACCTTTATAACTTTTGCGGAGAAAGCCATTTAATATTTAATTTAAAAAATTTCCATCTCATCTCCCCCCCCCCCCCCTCCTCTCTCTCTCTGCCTCTCTAATACCTCTATTGTGTATCTACACATGTGACACATACCTTCCTTCAACTATGTGTTGTAACATCTGACGTTGAAATGTTACGGCTATTCTGCACGTAACCATAAATCCTAACCAATAATATAATTGTCGTACTGCAATGAAAACACGACTGTTCAACACGCGAGATACACTAGTTCTGGATTTTTACGTCATTTTTTTTCACATAAAAAAGAGTGGAAATTAAAATTTTAAAGTCATGTTTTTGCGTTGAAATAAGAGAGGGGCGGATATGAATTTTTCACTCGCATTATTGTTAAATGTGATTTTAGGTGAGATATCTGAGAACATATGATTGTCGTAGACCAACAGAATTAAGTTTGTGATTTTATGAGTAAATTATTCTTGACGTTATCGAGATTTGAATGACAAGCTTTATGACTATAGATATGATATCCTGTTGATGAGACTCTTTTTGATGCAGTGGAGAGACTTGTTGATATTGATGCGGAAGCTGGAGAGTATCCGGATTCTTATGATGAAGTTTTGATCATGGAAGAAAATTTCTGTTACTCATCACATCTTCCAGAGAAATATGTCATATTCTATTCTATATATGAAGAGAGAGGAGAAAATCATAACCACTAGACTATATCGGATAAAACTATATATTAAAATTATATATGTAAGGGAGACCGGAGCAAAATGAAACTGTAAATCAACATGATTTGGCATTTTTTTGAAACTTTATTGATGGAGTCTATGGAAAAATTTGAAAAAATTCGCAAACAATGTTCAAACATTGGAGCATTTTCTCAAATTTTTTCAGATTTTTAATGAAGTTCTTCACTTCGAACAAAAGTTCTGGATCATATTGCCACGTAGGTTCATTTTGACCCATTTTCCTTTGTATGTAGAAATATACATGTTGATTACAATTGAAATACATTCAAAATACATGAACTATATATTTGAAATGATTTCCCATTATATATTTCAAATGTATGAAAAACACATTTTTTATTTGTATCAATTCTAACCATTTTCTATATATTCATAATATAAACGAAACAGTATACAGGTATTCATATCCTCTTATTATATTTCGTACATATATCAAAAATACAAAAAATGACCAAAAGTAGTCTGAAACAAATATATTTTTCATATATTTCAATTATAGTCGACATATATTTTGTGCATATTTGCATATATCGTTGTTTTAGAATTAGAGTAGCATGAGTGTTATGCTCTGACATACCACTCACGTTACTTTGATGAGAAAGCGGCAATATATTTTCATAGATATTCGAAAAAATTCCTTCTTCATTAACATAGATTGAGAGACGAGCTTGTTCCTGTCACATATATTAATTTGACAAAAGTAAATTTTTCCCATTTCTTTACTAAATAAGCATAAGAATATTACTACTAGTACCTGCCACCAGTAAACCTTAACCCAACCATAAAATTCTTTTCTCACTGTACACATAAATCAGCATCAATCTTCAGATTAGATTAGATTCCATAACTCAACTAGACAATTACTCACTCTGAATAATGTGATTTTTGTAAAATACCCTTAAATCTCAAAAGTTAGGTTAAACGCTTCAATTCGCGTTTCGGTAAATGGCTTCCTAAGACGTAATACATTATTCCAGTGGTACCAAGTCTTTCTCTCCTCTCACCCAAACCAAGGGGATCACACAACCGTGTCTTTCCTATCGATGGATTAATCTCGATAAGACGAGAGGATTCACGCTCGTGCCAGTTCTAAATTTCCCCCACAGGCTCCCCCCTCCTTCTCTCTCTTTCTCAAGGAGAATGAGAAAGATAGACAAATTCCATAGCCACTACAATTGGCAAATAAGGGTAGGATGCTTCAACATACCTATAGGAAAACTGTGAGATAGGAATATATGGAAGAGCTTTCGAATCGGCCCGGAGAGTTTCCAAGGAGTCTGCAGGAGTTTATTTGTTCCCAATGAACAAACGATCTTAGTATAAAGAGGAAGAGAGAGAGGGTGGGAGGGGAGAAAAGGGGGATAGAAAGTAGGATATAGAGGAGAAAAGAGGAAACGGTAGTGTGGAGAGTTGAACGAAGATGGAGACTCTCGCGTGGCTTCCGGATAAACGTCCGCCCTTTCTACGGTGGCTGGTAACCGGAACTAGAAAGGGATAGGAGAACTCGAGAGAGAGGTAGAGGTTGATAGGAGCCAGTAAAGTTGAATGCACGGTCTAGCATCCCAGTAGCAACACTTGCACACGCCACTCTAAAGTTACCTTATATATAACCCATCTATATATCCCTTTTCCCTCCTTTTGCTTCTGTAGATGTATAGGTATATCTGAATGCAGTAAAGTTGGCTAACGTTAAATCCAAAGACGGCAATAGGGCAAGTCGGTATAAATTCGTGGGGGCCCAGTCCAAGGGATGCCTCCCTAATTACAATGAAGCGACGTGACTTTACCCCAAAACTGCCTGTACAGTTTCTACTTTGGTCTAACAGTAGTAGAGCTTTTCCTCAAAACGCTGTGCAACAAATGCTTTTTTTTTTTGTTGTTGCTGTTCAGCTTCTCTTTCACTTCGACTAGGAAGCTAGTCTCTGTGTCCAGAGTTACAAGCGTGTGCATACCTCTACCTCAAAATCTCTGTACAGCTTTTAGTTGCCTCTGTATCCGGAGCTTTTTCTCACTGTTGCTTGCCTCAGTGAGAACGATAAAAGAGGCTTTTCGTGAGTACTACAACTTTATACGTCCCGGTACAACTCTTTCTCTGCCATTCATACAACTGCTCGCTTTCTGCTTCTCTTTTGGAAGCTTGCTTCGAACTCAAGTAGATTTTCGTTGGTTTTTTCGTTCAGAATATGTTCGTGTGAGTTTAAAGTGCTCATTGTTTGTGCTCTTATATTGGGGCTTTTCATAGATCCTTTGAGTTCGTGGATTTTGGGCAATTAGACGGCTTCGATCCTACATCCTAGGTTGGGTGATACAGGCAAGCATTCATTAGTTCAGCTATTTTGTAGGAGGTTTTTGATATTTTTGAGCTTTTCATTCGGTATTCATCGGGATAAGTATCTCGTTAGCTTTTAGAACTGAATTCTGGTCGACCAAAATCTAAATACTTCAAATAAACCGGTGAATTCAGCTTTGAGACCAAATGGGAATGATTCTAATTGGAAAAAGAAGCTGCTTTTTTATGATCTATAATGGAAAGGGATCAGGAATTTTCACTTTCATGGAAAAAATGAATATTCAAAGCGGCTGTTACGTCAACATGACACATTCGATTTCCTTTGACAAAATGGTGGTATCATTGGTATTTGATGGAACATGAATAAAACTAGATGACGTCATAGCAGCTCTAAAACTAATTGAAATATCTCCGTTTTTATATTCAAATATTTATCAGGTTTTTATCATTTTTTCTTATTTTGAAAGCTTCTCCGAAATTACTAATGAATATTTGCTTATTTCAATCCCCTTCGAGGCTTTCAACATTTCATTCATTTATTCTGAAATTAATGAGCTTTCCCAGTGAATCGTCATACATTGGATGTAGTTTCATGTAAATTTGTTTCAATATTTGTGATAAAATAATTTGTATTTCCCACATTGAATTTTAAACATTACATGTTTAAATATGTTAATGAACTATATCATTCAATTTCAAGTATTCAAACAAAATAATTTCATTATTTTTCAACCGATGAATGATTACTGCATGATTAACTGAAATACATCACTGAATTTTCAAATCGAATTTGTAACTGTAAATAATTAGGACATTTGAAATTTTACCTGTGAATTTGTGATGGATTGAATTGTTGAGTGTGTGAAATGCTGATTATTGAATGAATTTCAAATTACCACGTAACACCAGAAAATAAGCTGGATATATATTGTACAATACAAACGTGCAAAATGGGATAGTAAGCATGATAATCGGACATGCGAGAGGTGATCAGTTCGAGGCTCTTCTGGAAATGTTAACCACTGACGGCATACTAATGTTCCGTTAATTCCAAAGGGAAATAGCTAATAATTCAGAGTGCAACGTGGAGTCCTCAGTGCTATGGGCAATATGTGGATGATTAGTGCGTGGCTTAATCCTGATGATCGGATTCAATCTAGGAATGGATGAATATATCCTAGATCAAGTGATTTTTTTTCTAATCGGTCAAATCCATTTTACTTATTAAGAGATCAAAATGGGGGAAATGGAGATTTTGATAAGAGGGGTCTAGACAGAATTTTTTTTAAGTTTTTTTTCTAAATCTAAGATGATTTCAGATGGAAAATATGTTTTAGAATTGAGTTTTTGCACTTTTGTGACAATTTCAATTTTTCGATTTTTTCAAAATTTCAGTTTTTTGGAGATATTTTTGGTTCTAATGGTCACAGCATAAAAATTTCGAATGGAAGTGAAAATTTAGAACATTTCTATTGATTTAGTGGATTGAAATTTTAAGTGGAAAACATGTGTCAGAATTTTTTTTTCTAAAAATTCTAATTATTTAATTTTCAATTTTTTTTTAGTTTTTGGAAGATATTCTTGGTTCTATTGGTGACAATGTAAAAATTCTGAATGGAGGTGAAAGATTAGATCATTTCCATCAATTGATGGAATTTTGAAAGGAAAAACTTGGAAATTTCGATACTTATAGCGCAGAAAGAAACATTCATGAAATGATCCAATTTATGAAAAATCTGTTTTTCTTTTAAATCTATATCTTTTCCATCAAAACCACATAAATTGATGTCAAATGACCTCATCCCTCCTCTCCCTTCGAAATTTTTATGCTACGAGCAATAAAATCAAGATTATCCCCAAAAACGTAAGAATTTTCACCTTTAAAATTTTCCAAAAATCCAAAAAAAAGAAGCTTTGACGCATGCTTTCCACCGAAAATTTCCTCATCTTTTCAATGAAATAATCCAAAAAATCCTATTTCAAACAATTTTCACTGATGTCCCACGATTCTCACACATCAAAGAACCTCAAAACTAAAGTATTTCAAAATTAAAATAAACTTAATAATTTTCCTGGTAAACAATTAGATTTTCTGAAGAAGTTGGCAGCAGAGAGAACGGAAAGGATTGTTGGAAACCGGTAAATATGTTATTTGCCCGGTAACACGTCTGACTAAACGATTTCACGTGCAATATGTAAGACTGCAGGGAGGCAGAAGAGAAAGAGAGAATGAGAGAAAGAGAGAGAGAGAGAGAGAGAGCTTTCAGCCGAGAGCTCTGCAGCCGGGTAACAAGTTAGAGGCGTAGGTCATGTCCGATGGGTTTCAACGCCACACGCGGGCACGATGCTAAAGGCGGGATAAGACTTGGCGTGCCTCCAACTTTAACCTCTCTCTCTCTCTCTCTTTCTCTCTTTCTCTCTCTCTTGCTCGAGATTTCGCACGTGTTTTCTCCTTTGCCCCTCAAGGAAGAGAGCCCTCCTCCATTCCTCCGTACTTTTCCTTGAAATTTTCAAAGGATGACTGAGAGAGATTGCTTGTCCATGCATTCATCGCCATTTGCATATGTCTAGAATACCGAAAAGTGGAAAACTAGATTACGAATTTGTTTTTCCGTTTTCTCACTCATTATTTTTTTTTTTCGTTCCTTTTACATCATTGATTATTCAATATTCCCGTTTGAAGTTTTACTCAGGGATTATTAAAAATGTTGAAGAGAGTTTTAAAGGGAAAGTTTTCGTTTTTCTCCGTGGAAAGGGATGAGATGCAGTGCTTTTGATTTATTTATTGAAGAGAACGAAAAATAAAAACGTTATTTTAGAATTTTTTTTTAAATACATTTTTTTGCTTGTAGATTTTTTAAAGAAAATCTCGTAAAAATAATGGAAATATGCCGTTTTTGTTTTAAAACGTTTTTATAGAGATTTTTAAAAGCTACAGAAGAGAATTCGAGCGAAATCGCTCTATTTCCGAGATAATTTGGAAAAATAAAGGATGAAAAAAAAAATTTTCTACTGAAATTTTTTATTTTAATAATTTTTTAGAATAACTCAGAAACTAATGGAGATACAACCTTCTTATTCTCACTTACTTGTACAGGATTTCGAGGGATACAAAAAAAGGATCAGATAAAATCCGAGATTATTCTATCTATTTTGCAAAAACAAATTCTAAACTGACTTTTTTTTCTGATTATTTTTGAAAAAAAATCTCGGGAATTGTCAATAAAAAAAAAAATCTCGGAAACTTAGAGAGATAGAGTGTTTTCAGTCTGATCCTTCTTGAAGAGCTTCTTAAGACTCACAAAAAAAATAGGATAAAAAAGTCGTATCTCCAGTAATTTCTAAGAAATTGAATATTGAAATTATATTTGTACCCCAATTTTTCCAGAATTTTCCTCTTCAAAAATCCAAATATCAATATTCCCAGAGGCTTGTCATCACCATGAATTCCCCCCCCCCCCCTCCCAAAAAAATGAACTCCCAAAGACCAATTCCAAATTCCCTCAATAAAGCACAATTTTCCTATTCCCCACCTAATCAAAAAAAAATTTTAATAATCGATTTTTCATTACGCACAATACTTCAACTCACAAAATTCCATAAAACACAGAATCTATAGACGTCTGCCGTTAATTTGCTGACTGAATGCTGGTATTAATACAAACTGGAATTGAAAACAATAATTTAACTAAACGTTTTCCTTTTTTTTTTTTTTTTCTTTTATTTTCAAATGTAAAATTTATTGTGTGCGTAATTTTCATGCCGCGTGATAATTTGCTGCGATGGCATGCTCGTAAACACGGTCGATTCCACAGCCGACACATAGTCGGGCTTGATCGAGGGCAGGAGTGTATCCGAAACAGAGAAGAGTAGGGGGGGGGGGGGGGGGGGGGGTAAGAGGGGGGAATATTGCGTCACGAGCGTGCGTGCGTGCGGCCTAAATTTCTAGGGTGTACTTGCCCCGTTAGTCTCCCTGAGCCCATACCAAACTGGGGTTGGGCTGAATAACACCCTTTAATTATTATTGCTGCTACCGGTGAGATGTCAAGAGGTGGGAGAAACGACGAGGGAATAAAAGGCCTGTGGGGCGTTGTTGAGTTCTGATAGGAATCAGAATATCCGGTTGGTCACTGGACGAGTGAACAGAAGGAGGAGGCTGGCCACAATGAGAGAATACCCGGTTATATTCAGATAAGGGGTGAGAATCAAGCTGGGATTTACGTTGAATTAACTGGATTACAATGGGTGGAGAAAAAAAAATAATTAATGTTGGGATAATTGGCATGGAGATTTCTTTATTCTCTATTTTTTTCAATTTTTTTCTCTCGGTGAATGCGGAAATTTCAACTTTTTCGCATGGTGTGCGAAAAATTCCCATTTTTCGCACGCTGCGCATGCGCTCAATGGCATTCTTCACGCTGCGCATGCGTGGACTTTCACTTTTCGCACGCTGCGCATGCGCTCAACAGCACCTTTCGCACGTTGTACAATAAAACACTGGACCTCACACGTGCAGTAAAGATTTTGCGACTTGTGTGATTGCAAAACTCGTCTTCAGCTCGTTCTACTTCTTTCGCAATCGTTGGAAAATATTTTACCGCACTTGTTGAATAATATAATAGTATAAATTCAATAGTAAAGAGGTAAAATAGGATAAGTCAATTTTTTTCGCCATTCTTTTTTTGAGAATATCTTTGAAAATAATGGAGATACGCCCCTTTTAACCTGGTCTATTTTTATAGAAAATTTCAAGGGCTACAAAATAAAAGATAAGGACTAAAAGGGCGTATCTCCATTAATTTCCGAGATATTCACGAAAAAATCGAATTATTCAGTTTTGCCCTATTGCTACTGAATTATTCATGCAAATATATAATTGAAAAAGTTTGAGGTATTCACTGTGAAAGAACTACTTCATCCATTTACATTGTACGTCGTTAAAATAATGGCAGTAATTCACTCGTTCGGTTAATTTACTTTTTTTTTTTTTTTTTCATCATCCACTTTGCCTACTTCTTGCGTGTCTTAGTGTCCCGGTTTGTGACATTAATGCAATTACACTTGTTATCCAAGTTGGTCAAGGATTTTTTCGATCGATAAAAAAAAAAACCATACGGATTCTACCATGAGTGTAGCCATATATGTATATAAGTGAGTAATCGTATTTCTTCTCTATCTTTATGGATACATACGCGAGGAGAAATGTTTTTACTCGTTTTTTTGAAAAGAAAAATCGTTACCTAGATTGTCCGAGCGAGATACCCAGGTGTGCTTTAAAAATAATTCTTTCACTCTGATAAGTTATCACGTTCTTTTTTTTTTCGACTGAAGGGAATGGGAGAGAAAAAATAGAATATAAACATGAGCATTATTTTCTTTCAATCCATCCGGTAGCGAAGAGGTAAAATAGGATAAGTCAATTTTTTTAGCAATTTTTTTTTTAAGAATATGGCGGAAAGTACGCGAGATAAGACGATTTGATGGAAAATCTGCTTTTTTTAGAGCATTTCAACGACTGCAAAAAAAGATTGGGGCAATTTTGTAAAAATTTTTGAAGAATTAATTAAAAAAGAGGTTCAAATACTTGACAATATCAAAAATTATTCAGACGAATTTTTTTGAATTTCTCAACTGAAATTCTTTTTTTTTTTCCAATAAGATTTCAATAATTCAGGAAATTCATTGACCAGAGGCAATTCCTAATGTCCACAAATTATTATCTATTATTGATGACTTAGTACTTGTCGGATTGAGAAATTTCAAATGAAAAATAATGAGGAAATAATAAAATAGAAAAAAAAAAATTATCGATGTGACAGTGATCAGGCTTAAATTAAGACCCAAAGCGAATTTCCGACGCCCTCGTGGCAAACCGATTAACGATATCGAATTTTTTATTTATTCCCGCAATTTCCTGTCGGGCTTCTCCGAGGATTACGTCCTACCTGACTTCTCCATTAAATAGATTCAAAAAAAGAGAATTAAAATGTAAAAATTAATGAAGTTGAGGAATTATCCGAGAATACGGTCCGATAAAAAAAAATGAGGATTTGTAGGTTAGTTTCCAATTAATTGCCAATAATTTGGGAAAAAATGCTCTAATTTACCCGAAAAAGTGATCAAACTACTCGAGAATCATATCTCCAGCTTGTGAATATAATTTTTTTTGTTTCTCGAATTTCTGTTACATTACTAATCTCCTCACAAATTGGTGAAAATCATTTTGCTGAATTTATTATCTTCCAGAATTTCTCCCAAAAAGGCACATCTACAAAAAAATCTGAAAAAATTCACCAACAATATAGACATATCAGAGCATGTCTTCAAATTTTTTCAGATTTTTTCATAAAGTTCTTCGCTCCAAAAAAATTCTTATATATTTTTCAAAAATTTCCTCATTAAATTCATTTTTTCCCAGGATTTTTTCCAGAGAGAACTTCTTCCAGAAAAAATCTGAAAAAATTCAACAATAATGCAGACATATTTGTACATTTTCTCAATTTTTTCCAGATTTTTCTTGATTACATGCATGAGACAGAGAGACAAATAGCACCGCTATTTTCAGTAACTTTGATAATTCATATCTCATAAACTACACGGTCAAAAATTACGAAAAAATTCAGAAAAACCTAAAAAAATATCATCTTCGATATGGCATCAAAAAAATAAGCCATTAACTGTACTCGAGTTCACTGCGATACTACCTTAAGGCGAAAATAATCAGAAAAACGAGAATTTTTTTTATAATAATCAGACTTTGCGACACGGAAATGGAAATTTTATATGGAATTGAATTATAAATATCCGCGGCTGACAATGGAAAAGTATATATATATATATATATATGTGTGTTACGTGAGTCTGGAATATTCTGTAATGCCACAGGATCAGTGGTTGCATGCACAAGCTCATCTCCCCCAGGAGAATATAAGCTGCATTTACCTTTCTGCATGTTTACAGAATGACTCTAATTATAAAATGTGTAGCAATTATTTAACGAAGCGATGCGTTGAGTAACCTGGCTTTCTCTGAATGTTAAAAGTGGAGGAATAAAAAGAAATAGAGAGAAATAAGGGGAAGGTTAAGTAGACGCACTCAAAGTTTTTTTTTTCATCTTTTTTTTTTTTTTTTTTTGGCTTTCTTGATATCCGATAGTTTTTCGTGTGTGCATGACTTCGTGTGGGTGTAACGGCCACATGGGGAATATTCGCTCCACGCCTCCCTCGAGCAATTTTCTAATGGCTGCAGCGGGATAGAATGCTCTTTGCTTTACATTTAAACCCAAAGGAGAATAAGCTATATAATTTCTTTTCTCCCTCCTTTTCTCTACATTGGCTTCTTCTCATTGTGTCACGAAAAGTTATACGCACGTACAGTCGATATAATACAACGGTTCTTTGCAAAAACTTCAAAGTTTATACAATTTGCATATTATTTTTATATTAGAACAAGTCAATGGCGAAAATTTGAAATTGGCATTTAAATTGAAGGTATTTTGTCGTTTTTTTCGGAAATATCTTAGGAATTAAGTGAGACAGAGCAAATTTGATTTAACCCTTTTTTTGTAGTTTTTTAAATTCTCTACAAAAAAATATTAGGATAAAAAAGGCGTATCTCCATTAATTTTCGAAATATTCTCATCAAAAAATAGGCAAAAAAATTCGATTAAAAATTCTATTTTTTTCTCATAATTTCGATAATTTCTCTATTATAATTCCCGATTTTATTGCTTCAAAATTCTCGCCAACTTCCTAAATCTCCTTTTTTTCCCCCCAGTATTTTGTTTCTTCCACTTCCCACATGTTTTCGTTCCAGATTTGAATTGGCGCCAAATTGGTCCAATGAAACATGAACTTTTAATGATTCCCCCATTATTAAAATCTTCCTTAACTGAGATAAAGTGTGTTAGACACAATAGAATTTTCTCGTTGAAGAAGAAAAAAAAAGCACCGGAAACTGATGAGAGACTCTCCCCTCTCCCCTCTCCCTCTCTCAATTTCTTTCCTCTTCCTCTTATCCTTCTTTTTCTATTTTTCTCTCTCTCAAAGAGCTTTCTGTATGTGTGTGTGTGTGTGTGTGTGAAACTCATTTGAGACCGGCCACTCACGTCAATTTGCTTGATTAATCGATTAATTTAGACAAGACTTCGATATTCCCCATTGCAATATAAAAGTAAAAAAAGAGAATTATAGAGAAACGGGGAAAAAAGAAGGAATTGGATTATTGGCGATTCCATTGACTCATAAATGACTTCATTCAAACGTACACCAGTGATATATCGACACTTTCCCTTTAATAGAACGTTCATCTTTATTTCCTACGTAATTAGGAAATATCTCTTGAGTTATTACCATTATTATTGTTTTTTTTTACCCTCTGGCTATTCACATATGTTGGATTTTGGTGGGGATTTTTGAGGGACAGAATGATATTCAATATTTTTATGAAACGTAATAGAAGCCTGAATAACACGCAGAACCGTAACGAGAATGTTGCGTGAGGCGAAAAAAAGAACACGTTGCCTCGTTAACAACCGAACCCTTCTCACGTTACTATTATTATTTTTTTCTAGTTTTTGTATAGGTGATTTCCAATGAACGCTACACGTTCGTCCAGGACCTCTCGTTAAAGTTGCCGTTTCGATTTTATCCCCACTTCTTACGTAGAGCCTTCCCCTCTGCGCAGTTTCAATGCGCAGAATGTTAAAATATGTCAAAAAGCACATTTTAAATGCCGCGCTTCTAAACTCAATTCTGATTGGCCCACCAAAGAATTAGAGTGGGGGGGAGCCAACGAGAAACTTTAATGGAAGAATCCCGGGGACTTTAACGAGAGAGTAACTTTAATGGGTAACGGAAGACCCAGTAAATTGTAAATTCTCAAACCCATTGTTTATCAATAATTATCAATTATTTTCATGAAATAACAGAAGCATGGACTTTCTAGTCAACTTCCTCAGTCGTTGATATTCTTTTATGATAAAAATATTAATAAGAATCGTCTAACAATTAGTTCAAAAATTCAATACATACAAGACCTACCGTTGCCCCTTAAAGTTACCGTTTCGTTCTTATCCCTACTTCTTACGTAGAGCCTTCCCCTCTGCGCAGTTCGTTGCGCAGTAGAGTATTCTCCTATGCGCAGTTCAATGCGCAGAATGTTAAAATGTGTCCAAAAGTACATTTGAGGTGCCGCACTTCTAAATTTAATCGGCGCAACTTCATTGGAAGTCTATCGCTTTTTTCTTCTTTTCTGTGTTTCGTTGTATTCACGTAGACTAGGCCAACACACCGGTCGATTCCAAATCAGATTTACCTTCGACTATGGCTGGGAAATAGAAGCCATGTAAGGGGGTAATATGATATTAGTTGGACAGTTCACTGAGTAAAAAGAGAGCGTTGACCTGGAGTTATGTCGTTGACTGGTTTTAATTGAAAAACTACTATTTCAGTTTCTAAACTGGAATTTCATTTGTATTTGTTTGAAGTGCTTGTTGCGATTGTATTACAAAATTTTCCTCTTTTTCAGAGGGAAAGAAAAAAATTTAACAGAATTTTAATTAATGAATATGTTATGATAGGTCGAGAATATTCAATAAAATTCTAATTTTAATACTTCATTATTCGTTACGTAAAATCAGAAAATATAGTCTGCTTCATTATTATTCGATTCCAATGGAGAAATGAACAAGTTCATTGAGCTTTTGTTTAAATTCCAATTATTCTGTAAAAATAGTAACGAGGCAGTTCATTTGCACTCATTGAATTCTAATGAGAATAATTCGAGTAATTGAATGTTATTCAATGAATGGTTGATATTGAAGTGGCATTCAGATTATTCTCGGAGAGCCAAGGAGTTTTGCGGTTTAGGAAGAAGCTTTTGAGAAGACTTGAGTGTTTCAATGTATAGTTTGGTGGAAAGGAGATTCCAAATAGTGGAAGCTACCGCTAACCGCCTACACGGCCTGTTAATACCAAAGATCCTGCATACAGCTCAGTTTTAATCTGCTTTAATTCTCTCAATTTCACGTAAAATAATCATCTACGTATTATGAATTACATGAAATTCCTGAAAATTATAATCATATCTTATTAAATATGTATATAATACGATATATAGCATGGAAAAAATTCCTATTTCTCAAGGATCTCAAAATTTGAGATTAAATTGTAATTTTTTTATTGAATTACACAAAAATTGTATAAGAATCTTTTATATTTTACTGAATGGATCCAATTTTTTTGTCATTCATTTCTTGGGACTACATCGAAAATTAAAAGAGATAAGGCGATTTGCCTAAGATTTTTTTTTTTAAGAAATTCAAGAGCTTCAAAGAAAGGATCATGGCAAAAATGCATGATCTCGCTTAGATTCCGCTTTTAAAATTTTCTATAAAATAGGATTAGACCTAAGAAAGTGTATCTCCATTAGTTTTCGAGATATTTCATTGAGCCTGAGAGACAAGTCGATTTATCTTATTTTACCTCTATTAATCCCCACGCATTTGTCACTATCTAAGGTCAATGCACGCGATATTCAGAGGTTACTTCATTCACACCTTAGTCTGTCTGCTTCTTGCACTTGCACTCACTTCGTTAACTCCTCATGAACGTGCAGTTTCTCTTTGATTGACAATCGAAAGAAAATAAATAAAAATTTACGATGGAATAATCATTCCTAAAATCTGTTTATACTAAACTTAAAATTGCAAAAATTCAAAGATTCTCGAATTCTCAGCAGAATTCATGAATATTCATGAAATTTCTTGAAATCTGGGAAAATTGAACGAATTTCCGAAGATTTCATAGATTTCTATGAGAATTCAAGAGATTTCAAGATTTCATGGCAGAAACAAAGATGTATAAAAAATCAAATAATGAAAATTTGATTAAAATAATGTCCAACAAAATTGTCTTTAAAGCTACTAATATCTCCGCGGTTTAGCCTTTCGTATTGCCATGTAAATATCTCAAAATCTTCAATTTCTCAAATCCTCAAATCGATTTTTCATACATTGTCACTATTTATTTTAGATTAAATTTCAAAGACTTCCCAGACTTCGAAGATTTCAAAAATTCAAAAATTTCAGAAAACTCTGAAAGAATTCTGAAATTTTCATAAAATTCCTCATTTAAATTTACACTAGATTTCACAAGAAATCCCCTTGAAATTTACTGATTCGTCAAAATTTTTTGCACAAAGTCATTTTACGTAAAAATCTTTGATAAATTTAGAAGCATTGGCTTTTGATTGCTTCCGAACGAGTTGTTAATCTTGTTGCGTGTTTTAAATTGGTCAATGACCGTGTAAATTCACGATAACGTAATCCCTATCTGAGGATATGTGCATCGTAAAATATACGGTATAAGTGCGATATATATAAGAGGCATTTATACCTACAAATACAACGAATAATGTTGATGAAATGGTATAAATTGTGTTGCACGTAAAGTATAGATTAATTTGAACCTATAAATAATTGATCATTTTTTTGGATTTTAAAGAGGCCGAAAGCCTTTAGTTTATACGCACGATTGCATTGAAAGTGCCACTTAAAAAATCAGGGATTGTTCAATTCTTTTTACAGTTTAGAGCGTCCATTTCGAGATGGCTATTAAAAAAAAATCGATTTTCTTTCTACTTCCTCGTGTTTAAACCTTTAGTAAAATGGATTAAATCACATTAAATCATTGGGGTGGAGAAGAAAAGAAAAGGTAGAAATAGGGTCTTCAAATTTCGAAAAAGTCATGAAATCGCCGCACCCAAAGAGGCGTTACTTCGTTATGTTTATGGAGGTATATATTTTTTCCTTCGATAATCACCTCAAGCTGAAGCACCAGAAAGTATTTATCTTTTTAGTGCCGCACCTCTATTTTTCTATTGTTTTCTAGAGCTTCAGTCAATAAGCGACTTTGAGCAACATTTGAGAATAACTGGACTAAATTTTTTTTCGAAGCGAAAACCTTCGCGGAAAATTTTGAAAAAATTTGGAAATGTGGTCCAGCATGATTATATTGTTATGGAATTTTTTCCGATTTTTTAATGGAATCCTTCACTCTGAAAAAAATTCGATTCATTTCGCATCAATAAGGAACTTTGAGCAATTTTCAAATAAAATCGTTTGGATTTTTTTTTTGGACTGAAGACTTTAATCAAAAAATCTGAAAAAATTCAGAAAGATGGTCCAACATGACTATATTGTTGTAGAATTTTTTCACATTTTTTTATTGAGTTCTTGATTTTAAAAAAAATCCAGTTCATTTTGCCCCGCAGGTACGTTTTGTCCTGATTTTTTCTGGTGCATAAGGAAATTGCGCTTCATAGCTTTAAACTTTAATATTAGTGTAGATCTTGAAAGCACGATTTTCATATGATATCGAAGAATTATTAGAGAAGGAGTTCAATTTTATTACTTTTCTTTACTGTTAGAAACATCGATGTAATTCAAAAATTATATAAGTTGCACTAGAATTAATACCATCATTATAACATCACGTAGAACTTTCAAATAAAGAGGATTCTATCGTGAAGAATCCATTTCCTTTATCTCCAACGATTTCTCAATACTAAAGAAAAGTTTCAATAATAATCAGATAAAAAATCCAGAATAAGTCATTCTTTTCTACCTTTTTTTTGGAAATATCCTTGAAACTGCTGGAGATACGCCCTGTTTGTCCTAATCCATTTTTGTAGCTTTGAAATTCTCTAGAAAAAAGAATTCGGATAAAAAGGGCGTATCTCCATTATTTACCTAGAAATTTCATTGAAAGTAATCATAAAAATAAGAAAAGACCAGGACAAAAAATTCCTGAATTTTTTTTTCGGAGTGAAGGACTTTTCGGAAAAATTCGAAAAAATTCAGGAAGAGCCTCCAACATGTCCGCATTGTTGGTGAATTTTTTCAAATTTTTTCGTAGAGCCCTTAGTTCTAAAAAAAAATCCTCGTTCATTCTGTTTTCGCAGTTCATTTTGCCCCGATTTTTCTACTCAAATGTTTCATGTCCTATTTTTTCCTTGTAAATATATACAAATTCTTGATATACTGTATTTTTTTTGTTCGATTGACTACAAACATCAAAATGAAAAATACTTGTCAATTGAATTTTCCTGTATTCCCTAGAATTTACACAATTTCCTTTACCTTTGTAGAAAACTTATTCAAGCCTAAAAAAATATATCACATCAACATTTCTATAGAAACTTCTATAGACATCAAATATTTTCGATGTCTCCATTCACATGCATTCATTCAGAAAATTCTTCATCAGTTTCCAAGTTATTCGCAAATATGTCTTGTGGCACATATATACATCCCCCATATTTCTTATCTTAAAATTGTGTTTAGTGGAACAAGTGTTTCAATTGATAAAATTTCGTATTCTGTCTCTGAAGACACCCGCGAGATTTCCCACTTTATTGTTTTCCTGAATTTTCCTTTTTTTTTTCTCCATTCTTTTGCGTTTCTTTTTTCTTCACTGTGAAAGCTCCAAAGTAGCTTGGTACTTGAATATGCAGAGGTTGAATTTGGATTCCGTGCTTACTACTTGCTTTTCTCTTTTTTTTTTTTTTCTCTCTACTTTTCCCTTTTACCCCTGGAGACGCGTTTCTCTTTCAAGACTCCTCCTTTTATACTTCTTGCTCTCCTCTCTTCTCACGCTTCAACCTTTTCTCTGGTCGCTTTTTTTTCCCTTTTTTTCCTAGGTCCTTTTTGCCCTAAAAGGGGATTCGAGTCTCAGGGTGCCTCCTTGTTTAAAAATAACGTTGACGTAGTCTACTCTCTACACTCCCACATCCTTGGTTGATCCAACATGCCCCCCTCCCCCTCTTTTTTCTTCTGTGCCAATCGGTAATCCTCCAAGGATCCAATTTAGCTTCCTTGGAAAACTCGGCTTTCAACTGCAGCATAGTTACCAAGCTACTCCCAAATGACTATGAATATCAGGAATCACGGACTTCTATTTTTCTTCTTTTTTTTTTCATCAAATTAGCACTGGCACATAAACTTTCACTTATTCTAGAGACATTTGAGTGAATGGAAAACTTTCGTATCCATTATTTATAAATTGATTCATGAATTTATTTATATTTCAATGATTAAAAGTCGATAACTTTCCCGTAATCGTTAGTTTTAGATGTGGAGGGAGTTTTTTTGTACCTTTTTGATCGAATCAGTTTTTATTTTCATGGTTGAAGAATTTTATGATAAAGTATGGAAAGGTTGAGTGATTTGACTGGAAACATTTGATGGAAAAAATTGGAAGAGAAAAAGTTTGATATTTACGTATAGAAAATGGGAAAATTGTGTTTGACCAGGAAATGTGAATTATTAAGTTGCATGAAATTCACTGTTAATGGTTTTAGTTGTAAAAGAACTTTATTTGAATTTCATGAATTATTTGCAACAATTTCTCCACTATATTTGAATGTAAAATTGCTCCAGTGACATATTTTTCAGATTATATGAGAGGAATCTATGATCTATATATTTCCTCAATATATGCGATTATATATGTAATATCAAATATAACGTATGATATAATATGTCATATAGTCAAATATATTCCTAAATATAATTCAAAAGCGACGAAATTATCTGTTTGAATCCATATATTTCTCGAATTATGTATCTATTAAATATATTGCACAATATGAAATATATATATGTAGTAGTAGAATATATACTCAATTATAATGATACTGCTTGATATATTTGACAATATATTTTCAATATTAAAAATATATGCATCCAAATATTTCAAAAATATAATTTTATGCATCATTTCAATTCAGATAATTCAATGCCAAAATTATCTAGAAGGACCTATATATATCATTCGATATATTTGTGAATATATTTCCTTATATTAAAAATATATGCAACCATATATTTCAATAACACCATTTTATATTTCATTTCCATTTATTTTCATTCATTTGAAACGTAGAATCATCTATATGAATCCATATGATATTCAATATTTTTCGACATATATTTTTCGATATTCAAAATAAATTTATCCATATATTCTATCCCCTACATCCCTTTTCCATAGAGACTCATATCCTCTGCAGACCTTTAGTTTTCATTCAAATGACATCAAAGAATCGATAGAAACTCAACTTTCGAAAAAAATACATCAACTATTATGACTGCTGTATTTGTTCAATTGAAATTTTCCATAGCCCAGGGATGACGGCTGAAAAGCTACTTTGATAATCGATTCCCATTGAATCTCAAATCTTTTATATGAAAACCTGAGGAAGGTACATATCTTGCTTCAATGTATTGATGTATACGTTGCCGTTCAGTTATCTGACCGACTCGCTCTCTCGTTTCTCATTTCCCGTTGTCGCGGTCGAATGCCCACGAAATATTGGGATTTACCTGCACTACCACAGACTCGAGACGCTTGCGATTTTCATCTGGCTTCCATGATTCTCGTTTCCCTTCACATTTCTCTTCTAGAGCATAAACATTATTTTACAGATTTTTCTTATCTATTTCAGAAGAGAATATAAAATTGAAAAAATAGACCAGGAAAAAATAACCTAGTTGAGAATTTGTGTTTTTAACACTAATCAGCTGTTCAAATCCTTTCTCTTAACCCTTCCCTTTTCTCAAATTTGACGCCAAATATTCGTGCAAATCATTATTCGTGCCTTTTCTTTTTCTGAAGAATTGCGCTTCAAATCTTCATAATATATGAAAATTGAAGACCATTATTCCTCAAATTTCCAAGTAATGACTCAATAGATTTTCATTGAAATTGATTAGAATTTGGAATTAAATCCGTAGAATAGAATCTGTTATTTGGTTGAAACGATCAGACTTCTGGAGCATTTGCGGTGGTTGATGGCACTGTGAATTCTGTGGAAGGATGCAACCATTGAAGGTAGTCCATGAAGATCTTCTAGGTAAGATACATAAATGTCTCGATCGTTACCATTCCCGTGGAAAGCCAAAAGGAAATGTCTTGCGCATTGTGTGTTGCGTTTCAGGATTAAGTTTGTGAATATAACGCGGGGGAGAGACTGAAGTGAACATTGTGGAAAGGAGTCTGATGCAATGGTGCTATGAGAATCTTGGGATGTCACCGTTGGGATTAAATGTCGCCTCAGTGGCCTCAACGTAATGGTCACTGTGGTGCTATCAACTTGGATGCTTTTTTTTTTTTTTTATCTTCAACCAACATTCTGCAGACTCTGTCGTCTTCTTGCTGCTGTTATTCAACAATTTAATGGACCGTGATAATTCCCATGTAAATACATATTTTATGGGTTAATGGAGTGAATAAAAGCGTTTTGAAAGAGTTAATCAGAGATGATTTTTTCCATTTGATAAATTCACCAATGGAATTGAAGAATTTTGCCCCGATAAAAGGGAATCAAAATAAAAACGATATTCTCGAATATTCGATGGAAGGCGAATGTTAACAATAGCCCTGTCTAGAGTCTCCGACCTCTTCTTCCGTTCCATATGTGAATACTATGAAGCTCTGTAACTGAAAAAAAAAAAAGCCAGAAATACATTGACAATGATTATAAAATAGATTCTATCATTGATTCTACTATTTTACCTTCAGAAAGTTAGAGTAACAATAGATGATATGGTACAGCGATCACAGGCATTGCGCTTCATCGAATCATTTCAAAGGACATGAGAATTATTTCGATCCTCTCAGCAGTATTCCATTGTGCTTAAATATTGAAAATTATTGGATCATTCGAAGAGGTTTCTTCCGGAGCTTTGCAATCTAAGTTTAACTCTTTGTGATTATTTTATGTGGAATTTCTTGAGAAATAATGGAGATACGCCTTTTTCATGCAAATTTTTTTGAAGAGATTTTCGAAATCTACTAAAAAGGATTAGGATAAAAAGGGCGTATCTCCAATAACTGAAAATAATATTAACGTAAAAAAGGCGTATCCTCTTTTTTTAAAATGATTTTCTGAGGAAAAAATGTCGAAAAATTAACTTTTTTAGTTTCATGTTTCCATTATGAATTTTTGAGGTTTTCTTTAAATATTTCGGTAAATAAAGCAAAATAGACTGATTTCAATATAATCATTTTTTTGTCAAGATTTTCATGAGCTTCAAGAGGAGAGTAGGATTAAAAGGGCGTATTTCCATTAATTTTTGTTGAATTCTTAAAAAACAAGATTTTAAAAAATAGACTTTTTTTTCATCTCTTCGTTATTGATCTAATTTCTATGACATAACAAGATCATAAAATTGCTCACGTCTTCTCATGCTGGTCACGTGAGACATAGCGTGTTGTGTGTCAGTGGACCAATTCAAATTGTAGATACTTTTAAAGAGCACTTAAGTCCAACTATGGTATTTGCGAGAAAATTACGTAAGCAATAGTAAGACGGAAGATCAATTAATGAATGCGTCATGAGATAGTGTATTACGGTCAAATGAATGATGAATGAAAAGATCCAAGGGGTCACGGACACTAACGGATGTCTTCTTTTATTTGGCATCACAAGCACTTCTTTAAGATTGAAGATGTTGAAAAAATATTCTTTAAATTCTTTATACACACGAGAAAATTGATTTTGTCCAATATAATTTTGCTGAGATGTTCTTCAATATCCGCTATCTCAATCTCGTTTGGAATTCAAGTGAATACATTTCCGGTCAATTTGAAGGTTTACTTGCTTTCTGAATGGACTCAGCAATGACCATAGCAATTGGGATTCTATCCAAGCTGCATGGTCAAGAATTTATATCTCGAGTTTACTTGCATCTATGAACTCGATGGAAAATTCTCTACGATCTCTCTGTTTGCATCTAAATAGCAATTTATCGGTGAATAGTTTCGTCTTTATCCATTCAAAAACCGAATTTTCTTTCAAATCAACATTTTTTTTATTCATTCTAATTTTTTTCAGAGTGAAGGACGTTATGAAAAAATCTGAAAAAATTCAGCAACAATGGAGATATGCTGCAGCATTTTTTCAATTTTTTTCAGATTTTTCGAAAGAAATCTTCTCTTTGGAAAAATTGGTTTTACCAAAAAATTCGGTTTTTGAATGAATTTAATTTTTTTTCGGAGGGAAAATCTTTACGTAAAAATTTGAAAAAAATAGGGAAGATGTTCTAGCATGTATCTGTTATTGTGGAATTTTTTCAAATTTTTCTATAGAACCCTTCGTACTGAAAAAAATATGATAACATACTATTACCAATAATTTCCAATATTTCCTGTGAAAAATTGCTGGATTTATTCACTCTCATGTTTGACTGACAGAATAAATCTCGCGAATTCTTTTTTCTCCAATATTTTTCCAATATCCACATGCAACGATATTAGAAAAACAATTTTGCTGATGGCTGTAGAGCTCTGTAGTAAATACAACTTACGAAATTTCTCGCAAAATCCAGTCTTTTAATACTCCCGCATTGCGGCCTTCGGCTTTCCAATAACTTGCCTCAAGTCATCCGGTAGAATATCGCTTTCTCAGTGAGGTGAGTTTCCCAACACTGAATTTTCGCTCGTCGAAACATCGAGGGATGTCTACAGGTATTAAATATTCAAGATTCAATATTCGTACACAGGCATAGTATTCGCTCATGCCTAAATTCATTGAAAAAGAAAAATCGCTTCAAAAAAAAAATACATATAACTTTGTATTGAACACATTTTCCTTTCATCGCTGTTTTATTTAGTGAAAATTGGAAATTTCAGTGACTAAAAAAAAAAAGTAAATTTTTTCTATCTTTCTTCGTGAATATGTCAGAAGCAAAAACTAATCTTTCACAGATGTCTTAATTTAAGATATCAGTTAGAGAAAAATATCTTAAAATTGAAAGGATCTTGAAGCTGGGTAACTGAAATGGAAAACGTTTGAAATTGGGAAATGGTACATGTTTTAAAAAGTGACAAGACATTATTTTGTATCTGATAAATTAAGATGAATATATTCAGCTGCTTTTTATGTTTGAAATTAAGATATTTTTCAATTGTTCAGTCATTGGAGCTTGAAGGTATATGGCGAAACTCAGTTGCTAAATGCTATTCAGACACATCAGTGTAAAACATTTTTCGTGTCTTAGTCAAGTATTGTAATTTCCTACACAAATATGGGAACAATGATAACGTGGATCAAATAAATAAGAAAAAATTAATATACTAATTTTTAATCGATTTTTTTCCACCTTCCAGTCTCCAGAAATTCATTCAATTCAGTTCCTATTCTATGACAGGACACGTATAAATTTATAAGTTATGTCAGTGAAAAATAAGACACTTTGGCAGATTCAAACATTTAGAGATAACTGAATCGTCACTACCAAAGAAATCTTTAAAATGTTTTAAAAGTGTTTTAATGTCAAACATTAGTTTTTGCAGTGAAGGGCAAAAAAAGGCGTATCTCCATTAATTTCTGAGATATTTTCAAAAAACTGTTGCAATAAAAAGTAGGCTTTATTTCGTCATCTTTTTCTCAAAAAAAGGCGTATCTCCATTAGTTTCCGATTTTATTCTCAAAAAACCAGGAAAAAAAATGATTTATCCTTTTTCATCTCTTCCTTACAAAATTCATAATTTTTGAAAAAAAAACGAACCAGAGAGAAACCAATGAAAAGCATTTATTTATTACAGCCGCAATAAAATTTATACGAATCACGTGCATGATAGTTCGTGCCTTGCCAAAAATCATAGGTGCTAACAACTAAAGCGTACTGCAATAAAATTTCATGAGATTTCGCACGAGTACAGAAGGCTATTCCGCGTAAATGCGAATCCCCAAGTTTTTTTCCGTGATATACAAGATCGCTAAGAAGGTGAAGGAAAGAAAGAAAAAAAAAAAAATAAGAAAATGAAAGGAATTGGCGAATACGAGAATGCGCGGAAATAAAAAAAATGGATGAAACGTGTGCGAAAGTAGAACACAGTAGCTCTTATCATATAAAATGCATGAAAGAATCAAGATAGATCCTCTCTCACTGTAAAGTTTTGTCTCTCAAACTGTTTGAAGTTTGAAAAGTAGATTCTGTTTATACTCGTCTCAGTGTTTCTTTATTGTAACAGGAAATAAAAATAACTGAATTTATATTCATAGTATTAATATGTTATTCATGAGATTTTAAAGATTTTGAGGATTATGAAATAAGAGAGAATCATTAAATAATTTTATTTTAAATTGGTTTATTCAAATCTATGATAATATGGACGCAAAAACACACAGAAATTTACTTAAATTGTTTAAATATCAATTATCATCAATTAATGAGTCTTTTATTAAATAATGTTGCTTAAATCCATTATTTATCGGGATATTCTCAAAAAAAGATCGGCAAAAAAAATGATAATTCTGTTACTCAATGTTGGCAGTAAATTAAAATCAATAGCACAACATACACGACAGGCATACATAACATCATTATGATGATAATCTCGGTGAAAGTGTAGAATGTTCCATCTCTGAGCTCCATTGTCCCCACAGTTTTGCGTGACATCAGCATTATCATGACATAGCCTTTGTTATAAAATCTAAAAAGGTCGAAAGTTGCACTGATATTTGAAAAATTCGTAATTTTTTATTCATTCGTTTAATGAGATGCTCTTTGTACTATTTTCCATTCTGAATATCTTTATAAAGTACAGTTACTTGAGATATTAACATTGCTGTGTTATTTAATGAGAAATTTTTGGTCCTTGAAGTGAATAAAATTGGAACTATCTCGGTATGCTTTGCCAACTGAATAATCTTTTATAAAGCTTGTTGTATGCAATTTTCCATTGCTTGGATCCTTTGAATTTGCCGCGGAAAATTCCAGAGATTTTCTTACATTCAAGATACTTCAACTGAATTTTAACGAGTCATGGAAATTAATCGATTAATTAAGAAATTTATGAAAAAATTTTCAGCATCCTTAACGATACTCTGACGATAAATTAATTGAGGATAATTCTTTTTTTTTTTGGTCTTTAGTTTATTGAGAATAACTCGAAAAAATGAAGATACGCCTTTTTTGGTCTGATCAATTTTTTTTAGCTTTGAAAATCCTCTATAAAAAGAGATAAGAGCAAAAAAGACGTATCTCCATTAATTTTCGAGATTTTTCGAGGAAAAAATCAGTGGTGAAGAGATAAAACAGGAGAATTCTAAAATTGATGAAGATACGTCTTTTTTATTATCAATTTCTTAATAGAAAATTTCAAAAAAAATTTAAAAAAAAGGGCAGAGCAAAGTTGCTCTATCTCGCTTAGTTTCCGCGATATTTTCAAAAACCTATCAAAATCAAAAATCGACGTTTCCTCTCTGCCATCAAGTTTTATAAAAATATCTCGTAAGCTAAGTGAGATAGAGTGATTTCATCCTCATCCTTCTTTGCAGCTCTTGAAATGTGTATTTGGACAAAAAAGGGCGTATCTCCATTATTTATCGAGATTTTCCATTGAGATAATTAATGAATCCCAAAGATAATTCAATTTCTCCAATTTCACCTCTTGACACCTAAATTTCCACTTTAATCACAATCCCCCAAAAAAATAGAGACTTTTGACTGCAAAGTGAACACTTCCTGTAACTATTCACAAACTTCATAGATGTTCAATCACCAATGGATAGTTGTCAAGTTGCAACACTAATTTGCAACTCTGGGGATAGTCCCTAGCCTTGGAATAGTAACAGTTGAACCGCAGAGAGTGAACACTCATGAACTCAGAGGACATCAGTTGAGCAGAGAAGCGTAACGACCGTAACGCAAAAGGAGGAGGGAGGGGGGTTAGAGGGGGTGTAATGATCGGACAACCAAATCACTCACTTGCTCTACTGTTTCCTCTGCCTTGTGTCCGTTTGCACACTTCAAATGTTCGATCAACTCGACATTTACTACTGACATTGAATGTTCAACCAGTATGAGAGAAACCTAAACCTTCAACTGTGTTGTTTCCATCTCCTCAATTTCTCGTTCATCTGAGGATGTATCTGTAGAATTGTTTTCTCTCTCTCTGTCTCTTTCGGTAGGTAATGGCCATGTGACATTAAGTGTTTGGAGTTTAGTAATGCTGCTGCTGCTGCTGCTGCCGCATTGAGTTTACCGAGGCACTGGAAATGGAGAGAAGATGGCTTTAACGATAAGTACAAGGAATACTGCTTCCTTGATTCACCACGAGTATCTCTCAATAATTAATCTGGACACACTTCCAGGCCCAAGAGCTACTGGGCTAATATTCATTGGGTACAACTGAAGTTGAATTTCCTGTTGATGCTAGATTGCTTGATCCACAATTTATTAGGGGAAGGGATAAAATGGGATGAGTCTCATTTTTTTTGTGTTTTTTTTCTGACGATATTGCGGAAATTAATAGAGATACGCCCTTTTTCAATGGAAATTAATGGCGAATTCCCCTTTTTTTTCCAAAGCATTTTTTTTTGCAGCTTTGGACTGTTTCTGCAAAAAACGATTTTGAAAAAAGACGTATCTCCATTAATTTCTGAGATATTCTAAGAGAAAAAACATAAAAAATAGAATAATTCACTTCCACTTTTTTTTCTACTGAAGCCTCAAGTTTTCACTGAAATATTCCTAAAAATAAGCGAAATAAATTGATTTTGCCTTCATTATTTTTCGCAAAATATTTCAAGAGCTGCAAAAAAATCATTGAGACAAAAAGGGTATATCTCCATTAATTTCCAAGATATTCTCGAAAAATAATTGAAAAAAAAAAAATAAAAATCCATCGATTTATTCACTTTAAACTTTTCGCTTCTGAATTAATGACAAACATCGTAACTTTCAAGTAACACAAGTGGAAAAAACATAAAACTACAATTAAATCGCTCAGAAGACTTTTCTGTAGTCATGTATGGTCTTGTATCCGGCGTTGATACGAATCGCTGAGATACTTCGGTTTGCCTGGGTTTTATTGCCTTTTCTAAAAACCGTTGAAAGCTCGTTCATGTTATCGGGAGGGAATAAAAACGTTAATACCCTCTGTAACTTCAACGGGCGGTCGATGCCCGTTTTGGTAACAGGGGGGGAGAGAAAGAGGGAGAAATGAGTATATATAGAAGGATTCACTGTGCGCATACTCCTTGAATATCACCGAAAACCTTAATACAAGGTGAAACGAAGAAAGAAGAAGATATCCGGTTAAGATGTTCGAGTTAAATGCGAGAACATTCACCAGTTTGGCTGAATGCCCATTTTCCTGTCTCCTCCTTCTCATTGTACACACTCATTCACTAAGTCGTTTTATTTGCTTATGGTGCATTTAACAGTTTTCTCTGTCTTTTGTTTCAGGTAATTGCGACTCACCTACCCCTCATCTCGTTGTGACGCCTCTAAATGCCTTTGATCATCCGTACTTGAGTCCTGTTCTTCTTTTCTGTCCGTTATGATACAAGACAAGAAAAAGAGGAGAAGAAGAACATCAAGCTCAAGATCTCCGCAGTTTCTTTTATGATTATTGGTAATGTAGACGATTACGAAAATTGTCAACAACGTTGGACTCTTTTCCCTGTATTACGCTCCATTTTTTAATAATCGTTAAAGTTTACGAGGTTAGAAAGTAGTTTTGTAAATGAATTAAATTTTTTTGAGAGTGAAGACCTGAACATGAAAATTTAAAAAAATTACATAAAATAGCGAACATATTGAAGCATCTTCTCAAATTTTTTCAAATTTTTTCATGAAGTCCTTCATTTCGAAAAAAATAGCTTGAATCATTTCGCTTTGGAGGTCCATTTTGCTCCTATATTTTTAGATTATTGGCAAATGTGCAGAACAATTTGAAAAAATTACTCAAAATTTTAGACATGTTGGAGCGTTTTCTCAAATTTTTTCAGATTTTTAAACAAACTCCTTCACATCGAAAAAAAATCCCGAATCATTTTGCGTGGATTGAGTGATAAGTTATCTGTTATCTGGTGTTAAGAAGCACGACATGATTAATAATAATAAATGATGAAGACCAAGCTCAGTGCCATTCAACGAACGATCAGAAACTGCTTGCAGGCACTACTGGATTATACTGCAGCGATTCATGAGATTGCTTCACCCTCTGGTTATATGAAGGCGGGGCTTTGTACTCTGGTATATTTCTTCTCTTTCTTGTGGATTCACTTTAACCAAGTTCCAGCGATTCATAACCAACACGCTTTAGCAATATACTGCAGATTATCCCCTTTTCTTGCGTTATATAGTGTTGCCAAAGTATATACACTTGGCGCCCGGGCTAGCCTTCTCATTCAACTCTCGCAGCTGCTCCATAATCTATCGAACGATACAAAGCCGCTTAAACACGATTACGTTCTTGTATTCCCATTAGATATACATACTCGCTCGATCACCCCAAAGCGTTCCGCGTTTAGCGGATGAACATTGTGTATAGACAAGTTTCATGCTTTTATAGATGATTTTGAGTGAATGGAATAAGATGGTGACTGTTTGATTGGATTGTCTCGAGATATTGCTACTGCAGATTAAAACTCATAATTCAATGAATACAGGAATCTTGAGTAATCCAATGGGGATAATGCAAATCAGAATTAATCAATAGCGAAAAGGCAAATCAGGATAAGCCGCTGTTCAATGGAGATACGCCCTTTTTGCCGTGAACTTTTTTGTAGAGAATCTTGGGAGCTACTTTGGAATCAAAATAGCATAAGTGCTTTTCTTATACATTGGATAAATGCTACTTTGATTGTAAGACGATGAGATCAAAGTAGCATCGGTTCTATGCAGAAACATAAGATCTTCGCCCCTTTGAAAAAATTGCAAGGTAAACTGAATGATTCTTAAGGAAAGAATGCTTTCTTTGACAGATTTTTAAAAAAATCGGAAAATGTCCCAGCATTTCTACATTTTTGCTTAATTTTTCCCAGAAGACCTTCAGTTTGTCAAAATACATTCTTAAAGTGGCATGAGTGCTTTAATTTCGAATAATACTTATGCCCAATTGATTCTAAAGCATCGGAATGTAATTCATGGCACAGTAAACTGATTTGAGATTTTGTTCTGGGTGGATGCCTTTTTGAAAAAATTAAAAAAAATTAGCTAATAATGTAGAAATCCTGGAGCATCTTCACGAATTTTTTCAGATTTTTGGATCTTCTTGCTCCAATTTCCATTATTCATGTAATGTTCAATTCCGGAATAATTCCATTCAACTAGAGCTTTCATTAAAGACTATTCAATGAGAAGAAGCAGAATTTCCACATGCGTGTCATAAGATAATTAACCGACTTTCAAGGATTTTGGATTGTTTGTTGAGTGTTGCGTGATACAAAGAATCCTGGATGAATGAACGATATCCATCGATACGAACAATAGATAGTTATTGAATAGGTAGAACATACAGCTTTTCGCATACGTCGAATTGACGAATATACGAGAATTTGACATTACTATCAATCTTCGTCCAGTGCATTGCACATCACCACACGGTGAACAAGCTTCTGTTAATTTATCCCCTATACGTCGATTGTGAATGATCAATACAATATTGTCCAGATAGTCACTTTCGTACAATACACATTGTCTTCTTTTTGTAATTCTCTTCAAATTTATTTTCTCGTGATATTGTTCTTGCTAGTCGTAATTCACCAGAAGCTTGAATGCAACGAAAGGCATGATCTGTATATCACTCGCCAAATATTTCAATATATCCCTTCACGAATACCAAACGTCAATTGTTTCGAAGCAATTTGTTCTTACAAAGTTTTGATTAATATTCTCTGATATGAAGTTCCATGCTATAGTACTTTGAACATCTTCATTAGGATCTAATCGATGAACCTTTGACACGTATTTGGTGTTACAATATTTCCTTAATCGAATCAACTCATGATTAAGTACGGAATGTCTCAATTGATGGCTCCAGATAATGATGTGAAATTGCATTTTTGACTGCACTATACTCAAAGTTTTGACTTTCTTCGTATAGATAGTCCAAACTGTGTGCTTATTTCTTGAAATAATTTTGATTCGCCTGATCGAACTATTTATTAAGAATTTGAATGAAATTGATGCCAGAATCTTCAAATTTAGCATCGAAAAGGTGCAGATGAATAAGTCCATTTTTTTCAGAATATCTTGAAAACTGATGGAGATACGCCCTTCTTACCTAATTCTTCTTTCTGACTCCTAAAATTCTCTACCAAAAACGATTAGAATGAAAAGGGCGTATCTCTATTAATTTTTGATTGAATGTGTTTTCTTTAAAAATAGGACCCATAGGACCTCTGAAACACATAAATCTGATTGTTCACAATTTGCAGAGGAAAAAGCATGATTTTTGAAGAATTTCACATGTACATTCAACTGGAATCCATCCTCGATGAATTGGATCTCTTTTAGAGAACCTTATCTGATCCTACATTTGTTTTGAAAGCTTCCATTTCCAAAATAGCTCTCAATGTTTCGAATTGGCACATATATCTGACAATATGGCTGTGAATTATCGGTATTAGTGTGGATCAGTGCATCTGACAGATAACGTAATTTGACATGGAATTAGACACTAAAAGAGTAAAGAGAGCACAAGCAAATGGAGTGGCTAGCGAGATTGTTTACATGCAATGGGCAAGCATGGCCAGTTTGAAACTACGTTTAGATATACAGCAGCTCAAAGGGTGGTGGAAGGGGGGGTTAGTGCTTTGTTGCCTCCAGCACAACAGCAGCTATATACCGACTGAACTCTGCCTTGTACGTGCAATTTGGCCGTCACGCTTGTGGATATTATCTATGGGCGTTCCCCTGTACGTCCGTAGATACGATTCCCAAGCGTGGAAGCAGAGATAACGCGTCGTGGAACAGAACCCGGGGAAAAGAGTAGAAAAGGGTTTGTGATGCAACAAATTGGTTTAATTTCGCGGTACGTCTGAGTTAATTGTGTCGCAGAGTACTTGTGATTCTGAATGCAGCTACACTGCAGTTGATAAACCATTGAGAAAGGAAAAATTATCAAAGTAAACTTTGTGCATGTATTGGAAATGAAGGAGCAAAGGAATTCATGAGTTTTTCACTTTGTGAATCAGTTGCAGATTTGTTCACAATATCATACATTTCCGTTTGTTCAAATGAGAATATTCAGTCAAAAATTGAATACCTTAGTGAAAAAAAAACCGTATAGTGAAGAATATATCAATGAATATACAGAAATTGGTCATAATAATAAAAATATAAATATAATTATATAAATTACCGTAAATTAAAACTTGTATAATTTTGCTTCACTATATTATCTTCTATTTTGATAAATTTCTTCATTATATGGTTTTCTCGAACGGGCGATCAATTCAAACATGGACTTTTTTCTTCTGAAAGTGTTACAATTAACGTACTGTTTGATTTGGATAAACTCTATTGCATGGGAATGAAAGCTTACCATTGTTGAACGAGCATTCAACTCCAAATACATTTCCAAAATAGAAACGAATTACTAAAAAAAATGCGAATAATTGGAAGCATTGCATATATTCTCCAAAAACGATTGTTCCAACTAGTGCTTGACGAGATTATTTTATTGAATACAATCATCAAATGCTTTTAGTATTGCCACTCACTTATCAAATGATTGAAACCATTTTCCAAACCAAATATTTGCTTCTCCAATATCAGATGCATTCTGCAATTTCATCAGAAAAAAAACAGAATTGTTGATAATAAATGTCGAAAAGTGGTGTAAAATTTATCTCGAACAATTGATTTATATCAAGTAGTAAAAGATCCCATTTACCAAGTATTGTCGTATTACCATACCAAATCGTTGGTTGTAAACGCGTTTAGGTTTATAGGAAGATCGTTGTGGTTGGCAGTTGGAGTAGTTTGGGTTTGAATCCACTGGAAGCATCAAAGTGGAAGCACAAAATGTGTTTATCACTTGCATTAGATCCTCTCTCGTCGTCATTGCCACATCGCATTCTACACTTGCACAAGCTACAGAATCCTGAAATTTCACTGTATAAAGTACGATTTAGAACGATAGATTGTGGACGTACCTTCCATCAAGACCAGTTGACAACCGTCTTGATTTTCCTTACCCTCTTTTGGAGAAATCGATCTAAACATAAAAACCATGTATCCAAAGCGAAGATAGTGGTCGTTTCTTGCTCGTCAAAATTTAGCATCACGTTCACTCAAACCAATTCTGCGGTTCTACCAGTTTTCATATCTGTGGCGTAAATATGGATTTTTTCGTTATTCATATCCAGATATAATCTTTGCTTGTGGTATATACAGAATATTTTTGCTTTTACATTGTTCAGTATTCTGAACAAGATGGTATATATGAATCGAGTTATGGCGAGAGAAAACCAGGGGCAGAATGATCAGCGGGTGCTCCCGTTGTCTGGCAATGCTACGTGATAAACGGCGCCACGATAAAACGCATGGTAGACGCCAAGCATTGGGGTCATGCACGGTGAAGTTGGAATTTTGAAGAATTGCGATGCTTTTTTTTAACTTCTTTCTTTTTTATCTGATTCTTTAATCTATTCATTAAAATATTCTACTTGATTGTGTAACTAGATCTACATAGAAGTAGTTTATGTCTTATACATATATAATATATGAATATTAGTACATTAGAAATATAAGAAAAATATATTTTTATTTCATCGCAGTTTTAGGAACAAATTGGCGTAAGTGCTGTGTATGAGTATCGCACTTACGCCACTTTGATTCTAAGGCAACGAGATGAGTTATGTTCATTTCTCCTATATTTAAGACATGTTTGAAATATATAAAATGTTCATTTCGAATATATACAAAATATAATGAAAGCATGTACATAATTATAATATGTTTCCATTATATTTCGAATATATTTCTATTATATTCTGAATATATTCATATATTCCATTCACACTCATCCCTATTTTTTAATATTTTGTCTATATTTTTTTACATTCATATTTTTTTTTATATCTTTCTATAGCATAGAAGTCCAAATTGACCTCAGATGAATAATTCATAAGACGTGAACAAAAATGAGAGAAAATTTGATAAATTGAGGAGGTGGAACTCCAATTAATAGAAATTTTGTATGAAATATGTGAAAATCTATTCTATAATCTATTATATTTTCGAATATATCTATCATATTCAAGCTTTTTTCTCTCGTATTTCCATACTTTTTGGATTGAAATGTAGATTTCTGATGCAGGGATGGTATGGGGGGGGGGGGGGGGGAGAATCATATGAAATGTGAACATCAATTAAATAACTTGATATGTTATAAATACTGATCACTATACTACCAAAGAACATTAATCAGCATTTTTATTTTTTACACAATAAAATTAAAATTTCAATCGAAAATTTTTCATTTTCCATCTCCGTAATAAGTTGCATTCCCATTCAATGTTTATGGACATCACGTTGCACCATTTTCTTTTATATATGGAACGAACGATTCGACTTTAATCGAAGCTCCCTACACACGACTTACGATCGGATACGTTTTCTTTATTTGGCTATACGTGCCAACAAGAACGTGTGCGATTTTCCGTATGCAAGGTGCTTTGAAAAATCTAGAAAAATGTAGAGTACTTGTAGTAGTGCAATTGTACCCCTGAGAACTTGGGCAAGAGGCTTTATATACGAGAACTCTTGTGGTGTAGACAATCAGTGTCTCATACTCTTACACGGTGAATCTTCCATTCCTCATCTCTCTTCTCAAAGCTACCACAGAAGTTTATGCGATTCTCGTGTAGGTATTATTGCATTTCCGCAAGTGACACGATCTCACAGGAACAACACTGAATGCTGTTGGCTGAGGTGCAGAATCTTTATATGGTTTACTTAGGATTCATTTTGAAGAGTTGTGTGTCACATTTACAAAGTTTACGTTGTTTAATGCAGAGTAGATGGTAGGAAATTGTAGATATGTTCAACTTCCTGAAAAATTTATGTTTTGAGAAGTTGTTAGAACTTGAAAAGAAAGCAATTAATTGAAAGTTATAGACTATTCTAATTCTTATTACATATATATATATATTTTGAGTTGTGATATTTATTTATAAATTGGTACATTCTAGTATGATAAAGATTATAAGAAAAACATATCAAAAATATACTTCAAAATTCTAAAAAATTGAAAATTTATATTCCATTATCAAATATATATATTTCCACAAATTCTTCATATTTATTTATATTATAAATATCTTATTTTTAAAATATTTAAAATATATTTGAAATACATGTTGATTTCCACTGATTAATCATCATCATGATCTTTTCAATCAGAACCAAATCATTTATTTGATGAGTGAAATTATCGAATGAAGCAGATGGTAGTTGTCCTTAAAATCCCTACTTTACAAAATTAAGTGGCAGCTTTTCTATTATTAGATTGAATTGCCACAATTTCAATTCAACTCTTATCGAACGTCGCGTGTACGATGCCGCTCCTTTTCCATTAAATTCAATCCAACTTGTATCACCCAACAGTCGTTCAATTTCGTTGGATTTCATTTATTATCTTTAATTAGACGAATGTTCTTCATGTGCTGTTCGCGCTTTCTCCCTCGACATATCCCTCTTCTCTTCAATGCATCACATACACTATCTTCTCTATATACAATAGTGTATTTTCACGTCTGTCTAATTTTCAATAGAGTTAATGCGGACATACATTTGGCAGTATGTTGTTAATTTACTCCATCTGAGTAATTAAGTGGCGCCCTGTGTCGAGAGCACGTGCGGCAGACAACATTTTCGGTATCTCATACGTTATTCTAGAAATACCGAAACGCAAGCGAGTAAATCGTGACAACTGCCAGCTGCTCAGTCTCAGGGCATGTGTCTATATATTTTCGTAACCGTATGTATTTACACTAAACTTGTTTCTTATTAAATTCATTATTTTTAAGAGGCTCATTAGTGTAATTGATCGCTAGTGGAATAAATCATACGAATCGAGTAAACACTGAGAAAAAAATTCTTGTAGCGAGAAAATTGCCTTTTAAAAAAAATTTCCTTCACAATTTTCATATCTATATATATTGAAATTCTTTGGAGTGAAGGAAATTTTCTTCAACTAAGTAAATTTTCTTCCAACAAAAATTTCTTTTTTCTCAGTTCAGTATCTTCAGTCAAGTTATCGTTTTATTTTTGTGACCCAAAAACATTTTGTTTATTCTCGCCTATTTCTGCCTTATACTGGAGCGAAATGGACTGGATTTTTCCTGGAGTGAACAGTTTTGGGGAAAAATTTGAAAAAAATTGGAAATATAATGTAGAATATCTCCATTATTGTGGAATTTTTTCAATTTTTTTCGGGAATATTTTCAACTTAAAAAAAAATGCGAATATTTTTTGGTTGGCAGGTTCATTTTCTTTTCATTAAGGTGATGCCAAAATGGATGTAAATATCGTGCGCATTATTCGATGGATATCTCAGGAACAAGTGGACTTGAAGAAAAATATCAGGAGAATTTTTTTTGTAGATAATTTCATGGGAACAAACAGCTTTTCTTGATGAAATTCACTTGAATCCAATAATTTCTGAGATATTTACGAAATTAACAAGAAAATGATGAAATGAGATGATTTCAAAAGTTTAGAATATTTTTGGAACGAGTAGATTCAGATGAAAAACTCGAAACCTTTTTTTTGTGAAGAATTTCGTCGAATACAAAAAAATATTTTTTTATAAATTAGCGAAAAAAAATTACTTGTTTTGAGAATATCTCGGTAATTAATTGGGATATGCCCTTTTTCGAAGCTCTTAGAATTCCTTGGTGAAAAAGTTAAGTGCAAAAAAGGCTTATTTCCATTATTGTCGAGATATTCATTTTAAAAAAATCACTAATATTCCACTATTTTCGAAATTATTTTGAAATTCATTGAAAATATTTTTATTTCTTTTCTAATTTTCTCAAATTTGAAATATTCCTAATTTACTACTGAAATTTATTTTTTATTATTTCCAATTGTGAATTATTTGAATTCACAAGGTTTGATAGTAGCATTTTATAATAATTCAAAAAAAATTAATTACATTCTTGAAATTGAGCTGAATCTGTTTCTCAACTACACCATCAACAGAGAAACGTTAATATAATTCACAATATTCCTAGACTAAATTTTCCCTTAACGAGTTACACTGAGATCAAAAGATCCAAAGATACTACCAAAGTCATGTTTCGTATTTCCCTTTCATCCCCAAACTATTCATTTTATTTTCACGCCAACGGTGTGTATGCAACGATGTTGTATTTTGAAAAGAGCTATACACAAAAGGAATCTCTTCACAGAGAAAGTAGCATTGCTGTGTTTGTTCTCGCATTTGTGGAATCCAATTTCGCTGGAATTCAAATCGCAATCTCAGAGCTTCCGAGTGTAGAAAAAGAAAGAAAAATTACGGAGAAATGAAGAGCTTGATTCCAGAGATCCTCTACTTCATTCATTACTAAAGAGTTTTCTCATAAACATGAAAGTGTGAATATCCGTGTAAAAATGTTGAACAATCACGAGGAATGTCCTTCGTTGAGATTTCTCTCATTTATTGTTGTCTCATCTTCAAATTCTTAATTTCGAAATGAATTTTATTAATTCAAGAATTGAAATTAAAACGCGAAGAGGTAAAACAAGATGATTCGATTTTTTTTGCAGTAATTTACATTTTGAATCATCTCATTAGATAATATACTGCAAAAACTGATGTTTAACATTAAGACACTTTTAAAACATTTTAAATATTTTTTTGGTAGTGACGATTCAATTATCTCTAAATGTTTGAATCTGCTAAAGTGTCTTATTTTTCACTGACATAACTTATAAATTTATACGTGTCCTGTCATAGAATAGGAACTGAATTGAATGAATTTCTGGAGACTGGAAGGTGGAAAAAAATCGATTAAAAATTAGTATATTAATTTTTTCTTATTTATTTAATCCACGTTATCATTGTTCCCATATTTGTGTAGGAAATTACAATACTTGACTAAAACACGAAAAATGTTTTGCACTGATGTGTCTGAATAGCATTTAGCAACTGAGTTTCGCCATATACCTTCAAGCTCCAATGACTGAACAATTGAAAAATATCTTAATTTCAAACATAAAAAGCAGCTGAATATATTCATCTTAATTTTTCAGATACAAAATAATGTCTTGTCACTTTTTAAAACATTTACCATTTCCCAATTTCAAACGTTTTCCATTTCAGTTACTCAGCTTCGAGATACTTTCAATTTCAAGATATCTTTCTCTAACTGATAAAAGGGCGCATCTCCACTAATTTTGGACATACTTTTAAAAACAATTGATACAAAAATCGATTTTTCGCCTCTTTGCAACTGAAATGAGAAGAAAAAAAATAGAAACATTGATTTATAATTCTTCGCAATTATTCCGTTCAAATCAAATATCAAGTAAAATTATCCAACTGATGTTATTACAAATAATGTGAGCTTCATTCCTATATTTTCCACCGCAGTCCAATACAATAAATTATTCGTACAGCATTGGTACAATGAAAATCAAATGAAGCACTTTATGAGTGCAAATAACTTTAAAGTCCATAATGAGTAAAGTTAATTCGAAATATTTCGGCAAATACACATTGATCATTGTTCATTGTTTGTGGTTATTGTGGTCTGATTCCATAAGCTTTTTCAATGCTCATGACTTTTGTAATTAAATTTTCCTAATGATACTCTTAACGCATTATCATTTTTAATGGCTTGAAATTTTACATGAAACAATAAACTGTGATGCTTTTTCCCTATTGAATACGTTAATTATTTCGATTCACACCGTATTTCATGTAATGGAATAAACCACATTTTTATGATTCTACGTATGAAATTGTGAGATTATGAGATGCATAAAATTATACGGAAAAGGTGAAATGGACAGATTTTAGATTTGAGGTTTTATATTATGAAAATTTCTCAAATTCAGTGAAAATATTCAAGATAGAATTTTTTTGATGATTTCATTGAAAAGCTGGGGAAATTTCGAATGAAAATCATATGTCAAAATTCATTTTTGAGATTTTTTTTTTTAAATTCGACTTTTTCAGTGAAAAATCGAAAAGTTTTATTTTTTCGGGAATAGTTCTGGTTCCATTGTTCGCAGTGGCTTAGAACTGATCTTCAATGAAAAATGACATCATTTGCCATCAATTTATGTAATTATAAAAATAAAATTATGTATTTTCGAAGATTTTATGACGAAAACCCGAATTTTCATGAAATCACCTAAAAATCAATAATTTTTTCAAGAACTACATGATTTCATGTAAAATGATCTCACCTTTCATTCGAGATCGGTCCCAAATCGCTGCGACGAATAGAACCAAAGATATCCTCAAAAAATTAAAAATTTTCAAAAATGTAAAAAAACTCAAATTTTCAAAAATTTCAAAAAAAAAAAATTTAAACATTTTTTTTCGTCAGAAATTTCCTCATTTTTTCAATGAAACCCTCAAAAAAAAACATTCCAACCCATTTCACTAAAACCCCCATTTTTCCCTACTTTCCCCTGTAATAATTTCTCAAATGCGTTATGCGCTAGTCACACAGGACTCACGGACACTTGCACTCGTGTCGAGCGGCATGGTACTCACAGTGGACGCAAGAATTACTTCAAAAGGGGGAGAATCCCAAATGTTATAGTCCCAGAGGCCATAAGGTTTTGCACAATGCTAAATTGAACGCTACTACGTGCACGTATGTGTGTACAACGCTAGGAAGTGAATGTCGACAATTTCGTCACTACTTCCAGCGATAGTTTCACTCGGTGGGATACCTCCATTCCCATACAATGACGTCTATTTCCTCCATACAATTTTTTTTTACTCACAAACAAGTTGATTTTTCCTTCCGTCAATTCTTTTCGTTTTTTTTTTTTTTAAGCAATTTTTCCACTCAGCATTAATCAAAGAGGAAATGAAGATAATTGTCAGAATTACAGATTTCGTAATGGAGTCGTGATGGAATTATCCTGATGAAGAATTTTTTTTAATCAATGGAAAAAAAAAATAAAAAAAATCAATCGACAGAAAATAGAAAAATTCTTCAGTATAAGTATTTTTTTTTTTTCGATCCGGAAATTCTTTTGTATCGTTATCATCATCAGCAGTTTGACCATAAATTTTTTTCACTTTTAATCCAAAGTGATAGGTGACCTCGTTAAATCGCTCGTTTTATACCCGCTGACTCTCCAATTCTCGTTATTCTGAAAAAAACTGAGGGATAAAAAAGGTAAAATGAAAAATTAGAAGGGACATTGCACAATTTTTGTGTCTGGTGGCACAGGAAAAAAAAAAAGAAAAAGTTGAAACGTTCTATGCTTGATAAAAATAAAATACATGGGGGAAAAAAGTTGGGTTAAAAATTTTTTTTTTGAGTTTTTCATCAGTCAGAAGGCTCACTTCTACTTTTTCATCAAACTCATGGATTTTGTTTAACGAGGACGTGGAGAAATATTTTATTGATGAATTATTATCAATTATGTAGCAAAGAGGTAAAACAGGATGAGTCGATTTTCATTAATTTTTTAAGTACATGTCGGGAATTAACAGAAATATCCCCTTTTTGTCCTGATCCTTTCTGTAACTCTTGAAATTCTCTAGCAAAAAAATCCTTTATAATTCTATTAAAACGATTTTTATTAACCATTTTTTAAGCCAGTCTCGGAAACAAAGCGAGATAAGGCGATTCTGCTCTTTTTCTCAATATTTTTCGCAGTTCTTGAAATTCTCTACAAAAAATGATTTCTCTACAAAAAAAGGATTAGAACAAAATCGCCTTATCTCACTTATTCTCCGAGATATTAAAAAAAAAGCGAAAAAAATATACTGTTTCTGATTATTTTTTCTTACTCTTCATTCTTCGAAAAATGTCTCAAAAAGTGAACGAGATAGGACAATTCCACTTAAATCCTTTTTTAGTTTCTGAAATATCCTCGAAAACCTTAAAACACAAGAAAAATAGATCCTGACCTCCCCAAACCTGAATTCCCAATTATCGCATAAAGCCACGTGTTTCCGATCAGATTACCATAATACTCCGGATGTTGTTCTAGTAATCTAGATTAACCGCATTATCCCCTAAATTCCACAATAGAAGTATTAATAATTTCCCTATAATTTCCAAAACACATGCTCTTCCAATTTTCATGAGAAACTCGATCCCTAAATTCGATAGACAACAAAAATTTAAAAAAAACTCCCAGCATGCATAATTCATTCAAAAGTCCTAAATTTATACAGTATTTCACCCAAGAAGCTAATACCAGATCCTCAATACGAAAAAAAAAACTCTAGAAAAGAATCCATAAATACTATTGCAGTTAATTACAAAAAAAAGATTCTTTCTTGTTTGTCTCCAGAAGCGTTTTCAATTAAGTAAAATTGCTATCGAATGTCCTCTTGTTCCATCGACTAGTGTTAAATATGCAAAAGATGGTGCAAGAAAAAGTAGACGTAATTGATGATCAACTAAGTACTGGGCTGCTCATAGACTATTGAATAAATGAATCGTTTAACAAAATACCTAGAGTATTCGTTTAGTGCCTTTGTTTTTTATTCCCAGAAAACTACACTTCGTTAACAGCAAATCGTTTATCCATGTTAAAGCTTCAACCATTCTTTACGTCAATAAGAGTTCAAAGAAAAAAAAAAAATTACGAGCGTCGAATTCTCAATGTGCTGCTTCATCAAGTCTTTGAAATTGCCGAGGAAAGGATAGCTCTTCAAATATTATTTTTACCACTTTCTACTACCAATTTACCTTTCAACCCAAAAAGCCTTCAAGTGACCTCTTTCATTAATTCTAGACTAGATGTATGCTATCGCCATCATGGTTGACTGAGTTCTCTTCATCTTCAACTAAAACTCTTCACCAACGTCAAGAATATTTGCATAAACCTTCTACCATCAACTGGAAACTCAAACTATTCTAACCACAAGGCTCATGACTTTAGTTACAGTTCAGCCAAGGTGTCCTGGTCAACCCTGGATGTCATTGAGAATTACTTTGAGTGTTAAAAGTATCTTTTCAAGATGGAGATGGATGGCGAGTTGGTCTTGTGTAAATATGCATGGCAGACATTGTGACAAAAAATATCATAATATAACAAAACAAAGAATGAAATATGACAATTAACAAGGTGAATGTCAAAATTTATCATGATATTTTATTTTGTGACATAAAATAATGGAAAATGTCATTTTTCCTGACCAATTATGGCAGAATATGTCACATTTTGTCATTGACCAAAAATGACATAAAAATTTGACATTTTTTGTAAAACATTTAACAAGATGTTATTGATTCGCTAAAATTCATGACTGTTTTTTAACATTTCATGACATATTCTGATTTATCATAAATTGACAAGTTGTGATAATCAATGAAATTTCATCGTGAAAAATGCAGTAGTCTTTTGGACACTATTTGTCATATTTTTGGTGGTCATATAATGCGAGAATATAACGAAATATGTCATAATAAGCTATATTATGAAAAATTTACATATGTCATAATTAGTCATTTTCTGACTAATTCAAACAATTATCTTGGAGGAAATGTGGATGTTATAATTTGATAAAAAGAATGTCATATTATAACATGAAATGGTAAACAATGACAAATCTTAACATGTTTTTGTCAAAATGGGTCAAATTCGTCAGAATCATATGTCATACAATAGAATCAAATTGTGATATATTCTCGTGTGATCTGTCAAATTATGACAGAATTTTTTTGTGAGTGAATTTGACAAAATATGACATAATGTTCTTATTAATAGTGAAAAATAGTCATATTTTCATCCAAAAAATCAAATATTTTATGATGGATTCTGTCAAAATATGTCAAATTATGACATAATTCCTCGGAAAATTCGTTCAATTACATCAGAATATCACATTTTTTTGCCAAATCTGCCAAAATTTGACATATATATTCACATCGTGATTTTAATAAACTGCAAATTATTATTTGTGATTCCATCAAGACCTTTCACAACAAATCATCTAGATCAAAGAAGGATTGACAAGTGAATTTGTCCTTTTAAATGCTGCAAGGCTATTTGTTCCCAGGAGCTATAAAAGGAAAGTACCCCTGATTAGCAGGTGAAATTTGTAGGAAATAAAAGAAAAAAAGCTGCTCTAATTCTTTTCAATGGAAGCCTTTCACAAATGGCTACGGATTAATACGAATCGCACGTGACCATCTAAATAGCCGAATTGTACACTGCACTAAGAGTTGGAATAATAGAGACTTGGGACAAGGGAAACCCAGCGCTTGAAAAGGTCAAAGGGAATAATGCCTAGTGGTGCAGGTGAGCGTGAGAATTAATTTGTTCCCCCGAGTACCATATCCAAGAGGGAGAAACGCTATTCAACCCTAATTTCAACATCACTCAACGTTAAAGAATATTAAATTCTCTCTATATATATATATATATCTATGAGATTGAAGTTATCGGGTGATCTTATTTCTCACGAATTTGAAAATTCGTCGTCTTAGAAATTTTCATGGTGAATTACTTTGGAAGAGTAAAAATTATTGGAGAAATTGTCTGCTGATAATGAGCAAACTTGGAAGAATGGAAATTAATCAATGGATATTTAAGATGAAAGTGTTGAGTTTTTTCTTTGATTTCATTGAGAATTGGAAGGCTTGTGCTATATTAATTGAAATCAGAAATTTTAGTGGAGAAGAGTGAAAATAATGGACTTATTTTTGTGATTATTCTTAATAGAATATCTCTGTGAATAATGGAGATACGCCCTTTTTACATGAATTCTCTTTTTTTTGAGTGAATTTTGAAAGCTAGAAAAAGAGGATAAGTGCAAAAAGGGTATATCTCCATTAGTTCCCGAAATATTTTCAAAAAAAGATGAAAAAAAAAGACTTTTCGCATTTTACTTCCTTTGCATTGAATTATCTCAGCTGTTTAATTTATAATTATAATGAATGCGTCCCAATTAAGCAATTAATTTATCTCGTCTTTGACTATTCTCCAGTGACACATTTTCTTGTCTCTCCTTTTCCTTAAAAATTCGTCTTTCTTCCAAGGATATTCTTGAAATTATACAAAACTCACTGAATTGAAAATAAGTGTCTCGTCCTATCTTTCAACTTATTCCTCTTAATTTCACGTGGAGTATTATCCTTTGACTGTGATATTAATGAAGATGAAAATAAATGAAAAAAAAAAGAATTGCTTTGTACAAAGGAAGAGCAAACTAGGTGACAGAAAAGATGAGGACGACCAAAAAAAAATTTTAACGAGTCATGAAACTCTTTGGCATTCACTTCAAGCAACTCATTTCGTCATGCTCGACGTTCTCCAGTTGAAGCCAAGGAAATGAAAATTTTTCTGCATTTTTCTACGTTAAATTTTCAGAAAATAGAATGTATTGATGCTTCATGAAAGTGCAAAATTCTAATTTACTAGATTATGACACCTTCCGAATAGTGACTCTAGACCAATATTTATGCATGTTGTCATGCATCATCATTTTTCAAAACTAACAAGAAAATTTTTCTTTTCTCAAATTGTAGATGATTGTTTCGATTAATGCACTACAAAAACTAATGTTTTACAGATGTCTTAATTTGAGATATCAGTTAGAGAAAAATATCTTAAGATTGAAAGGATCTCGAAGCTGGGTAATTGAAATGGAAAACGTTTGAAATTGGGAAATGGTACATGTTTTAAAAAGTGACAAGACATTATTCTGTATCTGAAAAATTAAGATGAATATATTCAGCTGCTTTTTATGTTTGAAATTAAGATATTTTTCAATTGTTCAGTCATTGGAGCTTGAAGGTATATGGCGAAACTCAGTTGCTAAATGCTATTCAGACACATCAGTGTAAAACATTTTTCGTGTTTTAGTCAAGTATTGTAATTTCCTACACAAATATGGGAACAATGATAACGTGGATTAAATAAATAAGAAAAAATTAATATACTAATTTTTAATCGATTTTTTTCCACCTTCCAGTCTCCAGAAATTCGTTTAATTCAGTTCCTATTCTATGACAGGACACGTATAAATTTATAAGTTATGTCAGTGAAAAATAAGACATTCTGGCAGATTCAAACATTTAGAGATAAGTGAATTGTCACTACCAAAGATATTTTCAATTTCGATTATGTGTTTTTTCATAAAATATTTCTAAAATAAAAAAATCACTTGAAATGTCATCACCAAATGCTTCTGATTCAGTCACATAATTACTTCAAAGAGCAATTAATTTTTTATTCCTCTATGAATAATATTTTTCCTCAAGAAAAGAGCAGTGAAAGACAATGATGAAAAAGAAGTGAAATGTAAAAAGTGATAGCTCTCCAAGTACTTTTCCTTCACAAACACACAAGCAAGTTCATGGAGACTTCTTTAATTTTCCTAGGCTTTCTCCAACAAAGAGATAATGAACTTTCATCATTTCTCATCCTCCCCTTCTTCATTTTTCTTTTATTAATTACGACAAAACTCTTCAATCTTAATTTCTTTACTCCCACATCATTACAGTTACAGAAATTATCAGACGTAGTATTTGCAAATGGCACTAAAGCAAATATGATTTTGGATGAGTAGAAAGTTGTACTTTTGGAAATTGTTAGAAGACGATGTGAAACTTGGTTAGTTATCGGTAGAAATGCTGCCTCAATTGTACTCGTTCGTTAACTTAAGACAAAGTTACAAGCCGTTGCTTGTTTCACTGAGTTACGTAGAGGAAATTCCTCCACTTCTTACTTCCCCTCCCCCCCCCTCTCTCTCTCTTTCTGTCTTCTACTCTTGATTTTCATGCAAAATCGTGAAAACCACGAACCATGACACAAATGCACCAACTGAATCTCTCTTGTATTTGTAAAAGGAACACACAAGTGCTGATAGACGAAAGTCAAATGGAGCTGTCGATTAATCAGAAGATTGTGAGTAAAAGCAAACTTTTAGATATAACATAGAACAATTGAATCCACTACGTTGGAATTGCTTTTTGTTCTTTCGGCTTTCTTTGATTGAAATGGTTTGAATTTTCGTTGGTAAAAAAAAACTTTTTCGGAATAATAAAAATATACTAAATGCCACTCGCAGAAAATTGTTTTTCCCTCAAATATTGACTTTTTTGTCACTTGTGACTAGAGTCCAACTTAAATAATAAGTTTTAGCACCTTTTTTTTACAAATTTATCTTGCAATAGTTCTGATGAAAAGTGGCTTCACTTCGCGAAAAAAAAAATATCCACGTAAATTCAAAAGATCATTAATTATGCACGAGCCTTTACTCTTTCTTCATTCATTTTGGAATAGACGCTAGAAAATTCCTACCATCAGACATCCTCTGCGCGCTCTATTGATCACCAAATGGCCCAGGAGCATCAGCTGAGAGGCAAAAGGGGAAATAACACAACGTGGCAGAATAATAAATGAGGTTACTGGGGAGGAAGTGAGGAGAAAATAGTCACACTGAGAGAGATGCTATGAGGTGATGAGAATATGCCGATCGAAACTCAACACGAAATGGGATGAATTATGGGGGTCGATTGATGGAAGCACTGATGCATTCATTGAAATTATAGACATTTTAATTAATTTGGGTAGAAAGTAGAGGATGAAGTGATTTTTTAAATTTTTGCGAGTTATTGTTCCATTAGGATGACCTTCAATATTAATCCAAATCAGGAATTCTGCTGGAAAATTAAGGAGTGAAGAGATCCAAAGACATCAAATCATTTTTTATGATTATTCGCAATGGAATATCTTGGAAATTAAACGAGATGGAACGATTTTATCTTGAGTCATTATTTGTCGCTGCTGAATTTTCAAGGTTTTTTGATAAATATTTCGGAAACTAAGGGAAATGCACCTTTTTGCTCGAATCCTTTTTTAGGAAAGATTTTTGGAGCATAGAAAAGGATTTCCTAAGCAGAAAGGGCGTATGTCCGTTAGTTTCCGAAGTTTGTCAGAAAAAAGTGAAGAAATAATTAGATTCAGAGATCAGCAAAAAAAAAATTCGCATTTTTAATTTTTCAATTTTTTTTATTTCTGTAATTTCCATCGAAAAAATTTTAATTACTTTCTTAATGAAAAATTTGGATTTTTTAATTTTTCATTAGTTTGAAAATTAATTTTTTTTTTTAACAATTTTGATTACTATTGTAATTTAAAATTTGACTGATGGAATTTCATAATTATTTTCTTTATTAAACTTATTAACATTTTTATTAGTTAAATTGCATTATAAATGTCATATAAGCGTCATTTAGATTGGATTAAATTATAAGTTCTTATTTGTGTTACATTTAGTTAAAACTCTCAACTCAAAATTTTTGTCTGAAAGACGGTTATATTTGGGAGGATTAAACATAGTAGCGTTGATTTCATTATAAAATTAATTATTCCAATCAATTAATAAGTAAGAACGAATCAAAATTTCGTGTAAGAAAAAGAATTATAAAATTTCATCAGTCAAATTTTTAATTACAATAGTAATCAAAATTGTTAAAAAAAAAATTAATTTTCAAACTAATGAAAAATTAAAAAATTCAAATTTTTCATTAAGAAAGTAATTAAAATTTTTTCGATGGAAATTACAGAAATAAAAAAAGTTAAAAAATTAAAAAATGCGAATTTTTTTTTTGCCGATGTCTGATTAGATTTAACCTACATTTCACGATTTTTAAAAATTTAATTTAAGTAATGTCTCTAAATTTAATTTTCCTTTCAATTTTCAATGTTTTGAAAGTAATAGTTTCATTAACTCGTTCATACAAAATTATACTTATCCATAAACATATAAATGTTCTAATGCATTTTCTTCTTCTCTCTTTCTGTTGCAGGTAAGAGTCACACGGAAATTGTTATTACTCGCGAATGAAAAGAAGAGTGAATTCTACGTGAAACGTGCGAATTCAGATGCTCATATGGAGAGAGGACCTAATATGCCACTGTGAAACTCCCAACATTCAGAGTGTAACGTTCAGTACGTGTACAGAGTGATGTTCATGGATTCAAGTAACAATGTAATCCTAGTCACGTATTTCCCCGAAAAAGGAGAATGGTAGATATTTGGTAGTAAGATGCGTGAACCAGAAAGCCGAAGGCAATTCTCGAAAAAGGTTAAGTATTGTTGGAATGATATCCCTCCGTAATATTTGCCATTTTCTATTTCATCTGCTAGAATTTTCGAGGCATTGGATTCTGTATGCGAAATACGTAGGAATCTTCATGATTACCAACAGCGAGGATCTTAAATAATTTCGGTCAATAAATCAGAAATGAAGAAGTAAATTAGGACAATTCGACATTTTTGTGATCATTTTCAAAAAAAAAGAAAAAAAAAAAAATTATCCTGTTTTATCTTTTTGTTATACTGAGAAAAAAGTGGAAAAAATGATCAAAAGTTGATGCCATTGGTTCTCAGCAAATATTTTTTTGAAATACTGAAAAAATATGTATAATATTTTATATCAGCATCATATTTTTCCTTATATTCATAGCTCCATATAGTTTTTTCATTCGGTTAAAATTATGAAAAAGCCTTCAACTCGAAAAAATTTTAGTAGAATTACTTGGAACATGTGTTCTGCTGTACTGAAATGAGTGGCAAGTGCGTTAATTCACGGTTGAAATGATTTTCAACAGATACTAGAAACTCTTCACACTGGAAATGTAATTAAAGTCAATTTCTGCAGTACAAAGTTGAGTGGTGGCACTTCGCTTGATGAAAAAAAAAAGAAAATCCTTCAGGGTATTTCTCTACACGTCATTCAAAAAACTCTTCGGTCATCAATTATGAAAATAGAAAATCTCATCGAATTTATTCTTTGCATGATAAAATTTCTAGATGCAAATGGACTGTCGTCAGGACAAAATTCCAACTGTACATTGTAGGACAAACATGATGCCACTGATATCGAATATCGATAGGATCCGTAGACATTCGTGTCGTAACTGACATTTATTGTCTCACCCGGTTTTCCTTCGTTCCATTTTCCTTTACGAAAAATGCACTGATGTCACTGAGACTCTCACCTGATTCCTCTTTTCTCTATTTTACTATTTTTTCGCAAATATCCAAACCTTCCAACAAAATCTACCTTAATGTCTCTTGTATTCTAGTCATTCTTCAGTTCAAAGTCTAATACTCTGTGGCAATGCATACATTATACGTATTCTTTATTTCTTCTCTGCACTTTACAATCCCATATGTTGCAAAACTGTAAATTTGATTTATTACGAGTTTTCTTTTCTATATTGTTACGTCGAATTATTTCTATAATAGAAAATATCTTGTCTCCTGTGAAATTATCTGGATTGAAGAATTCTTTTTCGAGACTTGTTTTCGTCACTTATTTGGAAGCATGAAGACAGGATTGTTGCTTTTATAAAACACTTTTTAAATTATATTAAATTTTTTACCATTTTCTCGAAATATTTCAATTTTGATGCTTTATATTAGGAAAATGGCAATACATTGGGGAGAATTAAAGAAAATATTTGAGATAGGTTTTTTCTGATGATTCCATTGAAAAGCTGAGGAAATTTTAGTTGAAAAATATATGTTACAGTTCATCTTTGCTCATTTTTTGAAAATTCTACTTTTTAGGGGAAAATCAAAAATTCGAAAATTCCACTTTTTTGAAGATTTTTCGGATTCTCTTAGTCGTAGTGACTAGAGACCGATCTTAAAATCAAGTTTAATCTTTGAAAAAGTGAAAATTTACTAAAATTCTCAAAAAAGTAAAATTTTCCAAATGAAATCCAAAAAATCGATTCTAACACATGTTTCCCAACCGAAATTTTCCTCAGTTTTCTAATAAAGTCCTCAAAAAAAAAAAAATACCACAAATTGTTTCATCAAAATCCTCATTTTATCCAACTTTTCCCAACAATAATTCTGATGTTATTGAATGGAAAAGAAAGAAAGACAGTCTAACCGCTATTGTCAATACTTTGAACCACCTGAAAGCATAAATTGAATGAATCCATCCAATAGATTTATCTGTTGACAATCAAATTACAAGAACTGGCTTTCCTATTTCTTCTCTACTGCTGCAGTTTGTACCTCCAGTAGAATTGATTCAAACTCCTTGTTTCCCCGTGATACAATTGCTATATACGCTTAAAGCTAGTAGAAATTCGCAAAAGATTAAATTGAATTTGGCCAATGCGCTTTGCTCTGATCCGTCCACCCAAGTAACCATTGAATCCCGTTTTTCACTCACAAAGCTCCAACAATGAGTCAAAGGTCCTTGCCTAAAGGTGAATCCATTTTTTTCTCCTCTTTTTTTTTCATCAGATATATGTATTAATTCAGTTGAGTGTTTTAGTTCAAAGAGATTGACTGATTACGTTTTGCAAGAAATCTTCAGTTATCACCAAAATCTTCACAAAGTAATTGCCTTTGGGGAAAATCTATTCACAATCAGTGAAAGACACTTTTCATGCGATTAATGTGAAATTTTTGCATTCAGATATGAATTAGTTTCAATGTAATTGAATTTATTACAGGAGACTTTCAATAAAGTTGCACCCATTCAAATGACTCATTTTTTAAAGTTGATCATAATCCTTCCATTTGGTAATGGACTTTTGGACATATTTTAACATTCTGCGCATTGAACTGCGCATAGGAGAATATTCTACTGCGCAATGAACTAATAATACTCTACTGCGCAGAGGGGAAGGCTCTACGTAAGGAGTAGGGATAAGAACGAAACGGTAACTTTAAGGGGCAACGGAAGTCCCTGAATTGAATTTTCGAACTAATTGTTTGACGATTCTTATTAATATTTTTATCATAAAAGAGTGCCAACAACTGAGGAAGTTAACTAGAAAGTCCATGCTTCTGTTATTTCATGAAAATAATTGATAATTATTGATAAACAATGGATTTGAGAATTTACAATTTACTGGGTCTTCTGTTACCCATTAAAGTTACTCTCTCGTTAAAGTCCCCAGGATTCTTCCATTAAAGTTTCTCGTTGGCTCCCCCCCACTCTAATTCTGTGGTGGGCCAATCAGAATCGAGTTTAGAAGCGCGGCATTTAAAATGTACTTTTTGACATGTTTTAACATTCTGCGCATTGCAACTGCGCAGAAGGGAATGCTCTACGTAAGAAGTGGGGATAACCACGAAACAGTAACTTTAACGAAAGCTACTGGACAGACGTGTAAACTTGAATGGAAATCTACCGTCAGTTTGAATGAAATCAAACCAGTGATGCCGTCCATGTGCTTTCAGGAAGAAACAGCAGTGGTTCTGAATTTGCATGAATAAGCATCGTCACCGTTGATGTTTACTTTCTGAATCTCTCATTTCCCTTTTCCCCCTTCATCTCTCTCTCTGTTCCCTCTTTGTATCACTGAAAGCAACGAAATGTTTACAGTAATTACACAGAATTTGGTTGCAATGGCATTTATACTAGCAGTGGTTTCGGAAAATCTATGTCTCACTATCCAACCATGATTCCATCTAACTGAGAGTGTGAGAGCGAGAGAGTGAAAACAATTTATCGTTTGTGTTGTACTCTCTCTCTCTCTCTCTCTCTTTCGACCATAGTTGTGTTTGCCGACTTAGCGAGAATCGCGCAGTGTTGGCAACATTCAGATTGTGCAATTCGGTCAGCGAAGTGTGAGGTTTTTGATAGGTTAGAAGAGGATAGATAGATATTGGGTGTCGAATCAAGATTGGATAACTAAAACGCTTCGAGTTCTAATTGTTGTTGACATTGTAACAGATCCATTTTGCCCAGTCATTGAATAATTCAGTTTTGATGTAACTAATTTTCGATAAATCTAGAATACTAAGTTTTGAAATATGCGTTTTTTTGTCATTCATACTTGAAGAATATCTTGGAAATTAATATAGATCGAGCACTTTTGTCTAAATCCTTCTTTTCATAGTTAGTTCCAACAGCTACAAAAAAGAATTGATTCAAAAGGGCGTATCTCCATCAATTCCCAAGATATTCATCAAAAATGATCAAAAAAGACTCATTCCTCACATATTAGAATTTCTAAAAATATTAATCATGATGACGTGTACTTTGCTGTTATTGATAGCACAATAGAACTGAGTACATGAGGATAATATGCTAGTACGTTGAATACAATGAGCATCCTCACATGTCTCTATTCTTCCTCGCTACACACAGTGATCCATTGAGTGTAACCTAACAGGTGAATATCTAATACCAGTTTCATCGCAGAACAGAACATTACGTCTGTCTCATTTTTTACCACAAAATAATGCTAATTTATTTAGCAAGTGTCTTGATCGATACGTATGTGTCTCTCTCTTCTGATGCTATTATATGACGTGAATAGCAGGATATAAAATAGATATACGAAGAGAACCTAATAATAGACGACTTGGTAGTATTAGCATCACGCATGGTCTTTGGGTCTATGGATTGTCCCCTTTTGTGTCTGTTAGTACAACCAGAGATGATGAATGCCGAATATATGGTGATGTTGAATCCCTATATCTCGTTACCATTTGCCCATAGATGCTGGTCTTGTGGCGCTTAATTCGGCCCTGGTACAGGGATTAAGTTGCTGCATAATTAGTCTCTGTTGTTTCCTCAGGATAAAGCCTATGTAATGTGCAGTACTTGTGTTTTCCTCTCTCTCTCTCTCTCTCTTCATAAAATAAAACTATACATTAATGGTGTTCAAGCAAAATAACGCTCCTTTTTTTTATTTCTGTTTTCGAGGATATTTCGCACAACAAACTAGTAAAATTTTTAGCGAAAGTCGTTTCGTGGTGTACTCACATTTTTATTTCACCCAAATAACAAACAGAGAAAAGGACCATAAAGATGTGATAAATAGGACTAACATGACTGGTTGAAATAACTACACATGTTTCTCTTCGAAAAAAAAAAACTTTCATAAAATACCTAGGAACAAGCATGATGTTTTAACATGAAGTGGTCTTTTGATGCTACATCTCACTTCTACTCTACTGTCCAATGCTCAAATCGTGTGGAAATATTTGTAACATCACTATTCTACATCTTTTATATCTCTCTTGTTGTCTGTACTACACATTTTATACTGGAATTTTCGTGAAAATAGATAACGTATTATAGCCTGTATGAAAAAATGATATAATATCAATAAAATTTTCGAAAAACGGTAAAATTATGAATATGAAATTATACATGTTGTCATTATATATATATATCATTTTATAATTTAGATGTTATGATAATTACTATAATTCACAATATTTGTGATTATAGACATTTTATATGTCGTTGCCTCAGAGTCAGAAGGGCGTAAGTGCAATGTTTATACACAGCACTTACGCCACTTTGTTTCTAAGGCAGAGATCGGCAAAAAAAATTCGCATTTTTGATTTTTCAATTTTTTTTATTTCTGTAATTTTCATCGAAAAAATTTTAATTACTTTCTTAATGAAAAATTTGGATTTTTTAATTTTTCATTAGTTTGAAAATTAATTTTTTTTTTCAACAATTTTGATTACTATTGTAATTTAAAATTTGACTGATGGAATTTCATAATTATTTTCTTTATTAAACTTATTAACATTTTTATTAGTTAAATTGAATTATAAATGTCATACAAGCGTCATTTTAGATTGGATTAAATTATAAGTTCTTATTTGTGTTACATTTAGTTAACACTCTCAACTCAAAATTTTTGTCTGAAAGACGGTTATATTTGGGAAGATTGAACATAGTAGCGTTAATTTTATTATAAAATTAATTATTTCAATCAATTAATAAGTAAGAAAGAATCAAAATTTCGAATGAGAAAAAGAATTATAAAATTTCATCAGTCAAATTTTTAATTACAATAGTAATAAAAATTGTTAAAAAAAAATTAATTTTCAAACTAATGAAAAATTTATAAATCCAAATTTTTCATTAAGAAAGTGATTAAAAATTTTTCGATGGAAATTACAGAAATAAAAAAAATTAAAAAATTAAAAATGCGAATTTTTTTTTGCCAATCTATAGCTTTACATATAACATCTTATAATTTCATATAATTTACTACATATTTTGCATTACATTGAACGCAATATATGGCTTTTACATGCGGGATATCAAATGAGAATTGCAGGCGTGAATCATAATTCATATGTGCACTGACCAACAATTGAGGTCCACAAATTGCACAATATAATGATAGACACTTCATTTAAAAATGCGCATTTTTCTAAAAATTCAATAATTTTCATGACAATACATTGTACTATTAGAGACAATAGTTTAGTATTTTTAATGGTAGTTTGATGCCCAAAGAATTATGCAGTGGATATAGAGAGGAGGAGGAGGAGGAGAACATCCTGTATGTCGTTGAAGTATAATCATGTATTCATCCATGCAAGGTGGTCATGACACTGGAATATATGGAGAAAGAGAATGAGGTAAGTGAGCAGATAATCGTAGGTGGATAACTTGACTTTCTCACGAGGCGAAGCGTAACAAATTGTGTTTGCCACTCCTGATTACACCCAAAGTTATCAATGAATTTCATCGAGGTGAACGATTAAATGAACAAACAACAAAAAAATATTTGCACAAATGGAGAAAAAGGATATTTAACTTTGTGATTATTCTCAATGGAATATCTCAGTAAATAGTGGAGATACGCCCTTTTTGCTCTCATCTTTTTGCAAAGAATTTCAAGAGCCACAAAAAAAAATTTAAAGAAAAAGCCGTATTAACAGAAAAAAGTCCATTTTAGTACGAATAATTTTTTGAAAATGAAGGAAACTAAGGAAAAATGGACCTGTAAATTTAAAAATTTCACGAATTTTTTTAACAAAGAAGGCATCCATGAAAAAATTCTAAAAAATTCACCGATATTGCAGATATGTTAGAGCAACTTTTCAAATTTTTTCAGATTTTTTCGGGCAGTCTTTCCCTCTGAAAAAAATTCCCAAATCATCTCAAATTGGTGGTCCATTTTGCCCCGGTTTCCCCTATCTTGGAAACTAAGCGAGATAAGGTGGTTTTAGCTTAGTTCTTTTTTTGTCAAAATTTTCAAGAGCCAAAAAGAGGATTAGGACAAAAAGGGCGTATCTCCATGAGTTTCCAAGATAATCTTGAAAAAATGAGTAGAAGACTGCACTTATTTTGCCTTTTTACTACTGAATTCTTTCAAACTTTAACAAAAGTATTCATGATAACACTTTGTCCAAAGTGCCATACAATTTTTCGTTGAGAAAAAAAAAGGGAGGAAAATACGGAACTTTTCTTTGCCTTGTCGAAACGTCAAGAATTCAGTATGGGACTCTTGAAGAGTCTTCTTTACGAGGGCTCGTTCATGAAAATACAGGTCGCTAGAAAGAGGAGAGAATCAAGAGGGGAGGAAAAAAAAAATAAAAATCCCATGTATATATACACACATAGAGAGTAAAGAAACATAGCCTCAGTACTGAATGCCATTTTCCCGCCGAAATGTAATTTAAAAGTTGGCAAAGCTTGCCGGTAGTTGTCGTTCTGTATCCAGCGACATCCTTTGCTGTTAATGAAACTTCCTTCCTACTCACACTTTCAATTTTCTAGCCTTTTTTTTTTTCTTCTTGATACTAAAGGCACACACTCTCATTTTTCTTTTTTTCGTTATTCCTTTCTTCACTTGCGTTTGTGCAGTTATCGTTTGTACCTTTATCTGCCTTTGTTTTCGTTTCTTTCGTGATATTTGCCTTAGCACTAGTAGAATATGCGAAAATGCTGAGGAAAAGTGGGGTAAAATGGGCATTTTCATCAAAGTGTTCAATTTTTCTCTTTTTTGATAATTCTTAATTTTTTAAAATTTTTTTCTTCAAATAAAAAGTTGAATTTCCACAAAAATTATGAAAAAAAATCCATATCAATTATTTTTAATTAATTTCGAGGAATTTCCATAAAATAAAATCTTTTGCTACATTTTTTTTTTACCTCTAAAAAATATAATGAAGTGAAAAATTTATTTTAACTTAATTAAAATAGAGATTATACTCTAATGGTTAATTAATATTAATAATTCATGAGATAAATAATTTGCATTATGAGCTTTTCATAATTTCAAGAAATACTGGATATTATTATATATGCATCTGAATCTATGAATATAGACTGAGTCAGTTAGGATATAGAATGTTTCGAGGAAATGTCGGTGGGATTATGGAGAATTTAAGCTGATCTTCTTGAAAATCCGAAGAGTGAATAATCTATTCTGTAAGACGACTATTCAGTATTTATCAAATAATTCATACTTACTTATATAACTGCACTTTAATCTATTTTCCATGGATTTTCTGTATTTTCATTGACTTAAAAGTTTAACGTAGAGTGTTATCACACTTACTTATTAATACTGTTATTAAGTAAATTGCAGCTGAAAATTTGATAATACTGAATTATAATGAAATATTGAGAGAATTTAGAGAGAAAAATACAATAAGAATAAATACGAGAAATTCTTCTGACGTTTATTGCACAACACCTTGCTCGACAACTCACATTCTTCAGAATAAATATCCACATTGTTGAGATCTCTCGTGGATTTTAAACATGATTTATTTTATTTAGTAAAGTACAGAGAGAAATATTTGAAAATTGCAACAGATTCAAGTGACAACGATTTAAATCTTCTTTAATTCTTCTGATAGTTTCTGTTGTAAGAAGAGAAATAATGGAATTATGTGAAATTTCTCTCATTTCCGTTGATAAAGTGGAAGAGAAAATTTTCGATTTTTTTGTACTCATTTTTTTATGAATATCTTGGAAATTAAATGAAATAACAAAATTTTCGCGGAAACCTCTTTTGTAAGTTTTAAAATTAAAGAAAAAAAATTATAAATTATAAAAAAATAAATATTAAAGAAAAAAATAGATGAGTCAATTTTTTTAGATTCTCTTCAAATTCTCTATGAAAAAATTATTCCTGTAAAACTGCCCTATCTCTTTTAGTTTCCGTGATATTTTCCAAAAAATATTTGAAAAATTGACTTATCCTCTTTTACCTCTTCGCTATTCAATTGTATCATATTAAGAGTTAATGATATTCTTCCTCCAATCAAATTTCCGATACTCAATATCAATTTTCATAAAAATCAAATCACTTAACATAACACTAAATCATAATTCCTTCAAACTGTATTTGCAGAACAATTAATTCAGTGCAAAATACAAACACATAGAACAGTGAGTTCTCATCATTCAATAATAGATTTATTTGAAGCACTTGTGAGTACATAGAATCCAGCAGGAAATATTAATGTAGTACAGTAGTGAGGAGCTGATAATAATTTAAGAGGAAGCACTGAAAGCTTTGTGGTAAAACGATGGAAGCCCCTGATGTTGGAAAATACAATCAGCTAAAATAGTATAAAATCTCATTTTGAACCATGATATGGCATAGACTTTCCTGTTGGGCAAGTGAATTTTCTGGAAATTTGACCACTTGCCATCCGCTCGTTAGTAAATTATGTGAAAATTTATGAGAATAAATGACAAAACACATTGTATTACATTCAAACACACAGTGAAAATGTGTGTTCTGCTTGAATTCAATGAAAACATATATTTTGGTAGAATTTGCTACAAACTCACGTATTTCACGTTATGAATAGTCATGCTAAATTTATTTTAATCACCGAGATTAGAATAAGTAATAATCTCTTAATGTACGTCCAATGGCTTAATTTTTAATTCCTTGACTTATTGCTGTAGACTAGAGAGATAGAGTATTTCTTATTGTGATTTGAAATTATCTCAGTACAAACTTCATGACAATTTTTTTACCGATTAAATCGTAGTCAGTGGATTAACCGAGGATATTCACTGGAACCATTGCAAGTTTAATTTCTGGGTTCTATTCCAGATTGGGGAAAGAGAAAAAAAAATTGGATAAAAGCTGTGGAAAACGATGAATTTATGTGGAAAATGTCAAAATGAAATGAACAAAAAAAAACATAACTTTTCTTATAATACATATATATATATAAATATATTTGATATTGAAGAATATATTCATTACATCTAAAAAGTATAGCGAATATCAAAATATTTCAATGATATTTTGTAATTTTTTTCAAGCAATATATTGATATATTAATATATTGATATATTAATATAGCAATATATTGATATTTTCATGGAAAAATGGTACAAATCTAATTTTGTTGAGAATATTGAAATATGTAACTAATATTGTATCAATTTTTCTCGAGTAATATATTGGAATATATTGATATATCAATATATTAACATAGTAATATAGTAATATAGTAATATAGCGATATTTTCAGATAGAAATGGCACAAATCTATTTCTTTTAGATACTCTTCACCGTTTCAAATATATATTGAATTTCCATTCGATATATCAATATATCAAAGTATTAATATATTAATATTCCCAAAATATTGATATATCAACACATCGAAACATTGATTTATTAATACATCAACATATTAATGGATCAAGATATCAAAATATTGATATATCAAGATATTAATATATCAATATATCGAAATCTTAATATACTAATATATCAAAATATTAATATAATAATACATCAAAATATTGATATATCAACATAACGAAATAGTGATATATAAATATACAAAATATTAAATTACTGATAGATTGATATATTAATAGTAGTAAATGTGCTAAATCGATAGAAAATAATTTTGAAAAAAATATTTTCGTTGATAAGCATCAAAAAAAATTTTTTAATTCTCTCGAAACCTGAAGAATATATTCCCTTCTAATTATCTCTATACGTATGATACTTTGATAGTTAATTCAATAATAATAACAAATTAAATGTAAATTGATCAGTGCAATTTATTAAAACGAGATTTACTCAATATCATAGAAGAAGCATTCGCTAATGAATACAATCATAAACTATACAGTATTGAATTCACAGAGATTGCATTATTTAATTACATGAATATTCTTGCTGAAAGCCAAAAGAAATATGAACAATAGCTGATGATGCTCGTTAAAAAATACTGCAAGTTAATGCACAAACGCTATTTCTTCTTCAACACCAATATAATAATAAGGAGAATAACAATAAATTACTTCAAGACTTTGCTGAATAATATATATCTAAGATGTGGGGCATTGTAAAGTGGTGCACCACTGTATTTTCAATACGATTGTGTCCCTCAGGGGCTTATTGTTGAAAACTTTCCATTGTCATTATTATTTCGCATTATCACCGAAGATTTATCGTTCTTGGTTCAATTCACACTTATTTCGGAAGACTTTTGTTATATGTAAGAGTATAAACATTATTGTAGCGGAGGTGTTGTCGTGAATAATTGGAGAATGAATAAACAATAAGAATAAGAGAAAGTGGGGTAAAGTTTTGGATTCTGATGAAATGAGTTGAGGTGGATTTTTTTCAAATGACTTCAATAGAAAGTTAAGAAAATTTTCGATGAAAAATATGTGTTGCAATTGATTTTTTGGATTTTTTCTGAAATTGAATTTTTTGGGGCTTTTTTGAAATTTTCACTTTTTTGATAATTTTTATGGTTTTTCTGGTCGTAAAGATCTGGAAGCGATCTTAAATAGAAGATGTGAGAGATTCCCCTATTTTTTCAATTTCTTTGATTCAAATGCTCTCGAATAATTAGGTCATCAGGACAAGACGCAGTAGAGGGGGGGGGGGGGGGGGGGTTCCTTCCCCTCTACATATAAAACCCTCGACTTAGATAATATATACTCACAGAAAAAGCTGAGCATAGAATATGATTTTTCTGATATTATATGAACTACTATTTCTTGCATAGAACATGCACTATTAGTACATAAAGTATGTACAGTTAGTACATATTTTATGTACTAATAGCGCATGTTTTATGCAAGGAATTTAGTACACTAGTACATATTTTATGTTAAAGTCGTGTGTATAAAACATGCATAATTAGAGCATATTTTATGTGAAAGGCCAAATCATATTTTATGAAATGCTCAATTCATATTCTATGCTCAGTTTTTTGCTGTGTGGACACAATGAAAGTTTTGAATGGGACTGTAGCAAAACAAATATCTTAAGAACCTGCGGAAAAGCCGGAATGATCAATCTACATGATGAAGTAGGTGGTATCTCCCTACAATTCTTCCTCCAAAGTGTAGACTCGATAACAGATGCGACACTTCTTATCATAGCGCGACTAAACCGGAAAAAGTGTCGATTCATCTTGGATTTTTTCCAAAAAATTTACAAAACACTAACATTTAAAAGAAAAAGAATACCCATTTTAATGAAAAAATAATCCAGATTAGTAATTTCGTTATTTTTCCTTTTTCGTATGTGTGAATTGCATTTAAATGCAAAAATAAGAAAAAATACGAAGCCAGGACACGATTCGTCTGTTGGTATTTTTTGCTTGGATAGTAATCGCGATATTGCCAGGGATTTTCATGGATTTTCATGGAATTGCCTGCTGTCCGCTTTTCGGAGGAGAAAAGAGGAGGGGGGATCAACGCAGCAGCTTCCTACCCTCAACATTTACCACTACACTTCTCTGAAAAATTCCTATAAACCATTCTCCTTTCTGGCTTGAATTTTCATTCCTCTCTTCTCTCTCTCTCTCTCTTTATTTTCTGTACTTTGACTTTTCACACTGAGAACCCAAGAAATTGGATTAATTATAATGGAATTACGAGACGGATGGTGGTAATTCGCTTGATTTTATACTTGATATCTGATGAATTAAACAAGAACTTTTCCACCAATCCATTATACAGTTTTACAATGGAATCTTTTTTCGATTATACTTATTCTTTGACCTAGACATTCTACTGTAAAAAACGAGAATTCTTGATTGCCTTTTCAAGGTGATTTATTAGTAGCTAATGCTTGAATATTCTCATTGCATTGAGGAGAAAAAGGGAATTACTAAAAATAAAGCATTAATGGTAGAAAAGAAATGGAAGAGGATACACTGCAAAAACTAATGTTCCACAGATGTCTTAATTCAAGATATTAGTTAGAGAAAAGTATCTTAAAATTGAAAGGATCTTGAAGCTAGGTAACTGAAATGGAAAACGTTTGAAATTGGGAAATGGTACATGTTTTAAAAAGTGACAAGACATTATTTTGTATCTGAAAAATTAAGATGAATATATTCAGCTGCTTTTTATGTTTGAAATTAAGATATTTCTCAATTGTTCATTCATTGGAGCTTGGAGGTATATGGCGAAATTCAGTTGCTAAATACTATTCAGACACATCAGTGTAAAACATTTTTCGTGTCTCAGTCAAGTATTGTAATTTCCTACACAAATATGGGAACAATGATAACGTGGATTAAATAAATAAGAAAAAATTAATATACTTATTTTTAATCGATTTTTTTCCACCTTCCAGTCTCCAGAAATTCATACAATTCAGTTCCTATTCTATGACAAGACACGTATAAATTTATAAGTTATCTCAGTGAAAAATAAGACACTTTGGCAGATTCAAACATTTGGAGATAACTGAATCGTCACTACCAAAGAAATCGTTAAAATATTTTAGAAGTGTCTAGGAAAATGTCTTCATGTCAAACATTAGTTTTTGCAGTGTAAGTCCTTATTTTTTTGTTTTTCATTTTTTCGAGAATATTTCGACAATCGATGGAGATACGCCCGTTTCGCTCTCATTTATTTTTGCGAAGCTCTTGTGGGATAGGATTGAGATGAAAAAGGCGTATTTCCATTGATTTTCGAGATATTTTCAGAAAAAATTTTTGATGGGAAAAAATAAAAAGTCAAGTTTTTTGAATGATTTTTGGAGAATATCTTGGAAAATAAATTACATAAGGTGATTTGACTTTAGCTGTTTTTTAGGTCTTGAAAGTCTCTGCACTAAAATTTCTCAGCAAAAAAGGCGTATTTCCATTATTTCCCGAGATATTCATGATAGAAAAATTTAATATTATTTGCTTTGTTTTTTCACTATTGAAATTTTATTTTTCATCGGAAATTTTAATTTTAATTTTATTTTTACTGTGAAATATGCAATTTTTTTTGAATTTAATAAACATTGGAATTCTATCGAGACCTTTGAAAATTAAAATTGAAATGGAGAATTAAACACGATATTAATATAAAATTTTCTATTGAAAACATAAAAATCAGCCCTTTGAATTTTCATGAATTCCATTTCAAATGAAATTTATTCAGAAAAAATATTCCATATCAAGATTTAATGAAAATTTTTTATTAATAATTTGCAGTGAAATTTTACATTCAATCCAATTGTCCCGCAGTTGGATGAATTTTCAATAAATAAATTCCATGATATTTCAAACAAAAAAATGTTGAATTCAAGAATTATGACAAATACTAATAAATAGAATATCTCAAAAAATAATGGAGATACGTCTTTTTGTAGACTATTTCAAGACTTCAAAAGAAGGATTCAGACAAAAATTGCTCTAAATCGCTGAAAGCTTTTGAAAGCTATGAAAAAAAAGTCAGGGCAGGAAAGGCGTATCTCCATTAATTTTCGAGATATTTTCAAGAAAAGAAAAGAATGAATTGATTATTTTCCTTTTAATTTCTTGAGAATATCTGAAGAAAACCCTTATGGAGTTTGGAAGATCCAATAATTAAAAAATAATAATAATAATAATAGAGATGCACCTTTTTTTCTACCTTAATCCTTATTTTCAGAAACTGCAAAGAGCTCCAAAAAAGGATTCGTGCAAAATCGCCCTATCTCGCTTATTCTCCACCTCGAATATTCCATTCTCAAAAAACTCCCCCAAAAAAATCGACTTATCCCATTTACCCCCCGAATCAATTATTATTCATACACCCAATAATTCTAAACATTCTTCAAATTCTAATAGCAAAAAATATTAAATCCTCCCAAATTCAAATTTTCTCAATGTCACTAACACCAGCTGTCGTAGTCACTGGCTACTTCAGTAAATATCCAATTTTTTCTTCTCCTCACATTTCTATTGACCTTCTCTCTTATTTTTTCTCATCCCTTTATTTTCTGTCTGTAACGTCCGTTTGCCACTGAGCAATTGCCCAAGAGCAATTTCCACGTCGAGCAAATGAATCGATAGAAGTGATTCCTGCAGATGTTTTATTCACTCTGTATTTCCTCTTTCTCCTCTTATTTTTCACATTCTCTTTCCTTCTTTCATTCCATAGCCTGTCACTCATAATTGAATTCAAATTTTTTTAATGAAAAGCATTGGTGATAAAGTGTTTTTCTAAGAAAAAAAAAAAAAGGTGGAAACAGGTTTAACAATCAATTCATCATGTTAATTTACTCTGATTTTCTCTCTGAATTGCTTTTGAAAAATAGTCAGCATAAAAAGAGACTGATTACGACATTACTTTTTACGATTCAATTAAATCCTCGAATCGATCGTAAGACACCGGCTATTTCCAAAGGCTTCGGCCTTTTTTTTTCTCCGGATGCTTTGGGAAAATAGAGAAATGAAGGGGAAAAAAAGAGACAAATAGTTGGGGTCAAGCGGTTGGTTTTCCCAACTGCCCCAACGACTGAGAGAACATGGACGAAGGTGGTGCACCACAAAAAAAAAGTGTGCGATTATGGAAGGTGCTGACATTGCTCTCACAAACTCATGTCCCTTTCACGTGACCACGATGAACTCAGAAATGGGTATTCAACCCTCTCTCTCTCTTTTCTCCTCTTTATTTTTCTATAAATTTACCCCAGTCAAATGTACGGTCAGATTGAGCTCTTAATCATTGCATTTGCACTTCATGGAAATTTTTTTACTACGATTTACGTTCATTGGTGCTATTTCTGTGGGACGACAGGATGGAGATAATGAGTGGAGGGTAGTAAGAATATTTCAACTGGAATTTTTGATTTTCACTAAAATCATCAATTTTTCATAATTCATTTTTTTTTTGAGAATATCTTTGAAATTAATGGACATATGCTTTTTTTTGCCATCTTCCCTCTTTTTTGGAGAATTTAAAGAGCTACAAAGAAAGAATCAGGATAAAAAAGTCGTATCTCCATGAGTTTTCCAGGAATTTTCAACAAAATTTGTTAAGGAAAAAAGAAAAAATCGATTTTTTGAAGACTGATGGAGATACGCCCTTTTGATGTTCACCCATTTTTTTAGAGACTTTCAAGTGCTACAAAAAGGGATTTGGGCAAAAAAGGCGTATTTCCATAAATTTTCGAGATATTTTTAAAAAATTGTAGAAAGAAAAAAGATATAATCATTTTTTTTTTTAATTCCTGTTTTTAGAATATTTCGGGAGCTAATGGAAATACGCCCTTCTTGCTTCAATCCATTCATGTAGAGTATTCTAAGAACTCCAAAAAAAGGCTTAGGACAAGAAGGGCACATCTCCTTTAGTTTTCGAGATATCCTCGAAAAAAGATCTCAAAAAAAAATAGATTTATCCTCTTTTCATTGAACAATTTTTCAAAAATATCTCGGAAACTAATGGAGATACGCCCCTTTTTCCCCGAGCCTCTTTTTGTAGATCTCAAAATTCTCCACAAAAAGTTCACAAAAAAATAGCGCTATCTCGCTTAATTTCCCAAGTATTATGAAAAAAAAAAATTATAAAATTGACTTATCGAATTTTACATTTTTTTCATTTTTTTTGGATTTTGTTTAGATTTTTCTTTTAAATTCATTTAACAAGCGACATATAAAAACACAAAATAAATTTTAAAATCTACAGAATTTGTAAAAAAGAAAATTACAATATTCAATATATCTTATATGTTATCTATGATTTTTGATTTCAGTAGATAATTCTATTATTTTCTTTATTAATTATTGTTAATTGAAAAATGAAGTAAACAAACCGCAATAAATGAGATTCCGTCTCGTCTGTATGACCAATTACAAATAATTTGTGTTTGTCAATTTTTTTTTATTTTCATACCAAAATACAGACAAACAGAAATAAATGACTATAATGTTTGTCGTTGTACTGATATGTAAAACACAATGGAATACACATTCAGAATCGTAAATAGTCGATTTTTTTTTTATCCACCCTCTTTTTTAGTAACGCGTCGAGTTACAAAAAAATTTATTGCCGATACACCAAATTGGGCAGTGCTATATAGTCTGTATGTAAACATGAAATATGAATTCAATTTTTGCTCTGCACGTATTATTGAGGGTTGAGCAAAAAAAAAAAGGAACAAATCAAATTTACAGAATTAATGAGAGGTTAAATAACTCGCTGAGGTCAGAAAATTCATCCATAAATTTGATCAATTGTTTGCCTTTTTAATTTTCGAAATAAATTGAAATTGATACTCTCAAATTAAAAGAGGTGTAACTGAACTATTGAATTGTATGCGATATCTCGAATTTAATGCGATATATCGCATCGACTAATCGATATTCATAAAAATATCGATTTTAAATTGATGTGATATAGTTTTAGTTTATATCGTTCATCTTGAATTTAATGCGAGATATCGTATCGATTAATCGATATTTGAAAAAATCGATTAATCGATATTTTTTTAAAAATTGATCAATCGATTTTTGAAAAAGTTTGATTAATCGATATTAGAAAAAGATCGATTAATCGACATTTTGGAAAGATCGATCAATCGATATTTGCAAAAGATCGATTAATTGACATCTTGAAAAGATCGATTCATCGAATTCCTTTAAACTGAAACTGTGGAAACGAGACTATCGAATGTGGTGTGATATCTCGATCACCGACTAATCGATATCTCGATCATCGATTAATCGATATTTGAAAATAATCGATCCATCGAATTATATTGAACATGAATGCTTTTTTTTACAATTATTTTTAGAAGAAATCTAAAATCTTGAAAATTGCTAGTACTTAGTAATAAAACTTCTGTAATTTTTTAAACGTCAATAATCCTTTCACGTTCAACTATTATTAATCCAAGCTCATTGAAATGTTATCAAATGTCATTTCTTTCCAATAACTCAATTAAATGATTCAATTATGATGAAGAAAATGTAGAGATTAATTCTCCATTAATCCATGAGGCAGGGGCATGTCACATTCTTATTACTCAACTTTATTATCTTTGATAATTTTCTTCATGAAAGTCTTTTTTAACGTTTTAGTGAAAGCCCTCGAATTAATCTCTCTCATCGTTGATGTGAAATTATAGAGGAAAAAAAAAAAAAGAACTTCTAATTCTCATGGATTTAAGAAAGTTATTACAATGAAAATTATAAAACTCAATTAATTTTAATTCCTTGAAAATGTAATTTGAATTTTTCTTAATTTTTCACGAAAAAAAAAAAAAATTATAGTTCTCTTTTTTTAAAGAATATCTCGGAAAATTAGCGAGATGGAGCAATTTTTCCAAAAAACAGCGATCAGTAGAAAAAGGGCGTATCTCCAGTGATTTTCGAGATATTCCGAAAAAAAAATTTTTATTTATTCTGTATTTTCCTTATTCATCCTGAATTTAATGAAAAAAAAGGATAAAATTGATTTAATCTTCAAATTTAAATTTTTTTCGAAATTTTAAAATTTTCGAAATATTTAAACATTAATTACACAAATTTTAATTTTTTTTTGTTGAAATAAAAAAAATAATTATGCAATGAAGATGGCTAAAAATTCAGGTAAATTGACATTGAAAGGGATGTAGTTCCAGTGGAAATTGTCCTCATATTACACGAATTCCATACGAGTCGATCGTACTGTAAATGCCTGTCCACCGCATTCATTTGCGTGCCGGAATTTGATACTTTGCATCGTAGCCTTCGTATCGCGTGTTTCGAATCAAAATTGTTAGGAACGTGTTCACAAAGTTATTTGCCATATACTGTAAGCATGAAAATTTTTGAGCTTTCAATATTCTCGTTCTTTGCTGATTGAAAAAGTGGATTTTCCGGTGATTTTGTAGCAAAGAGGTAAAACAGGATGAGTTTAATGGAGATACGCCCTTTTTGCCCTAATCCTCTTCTGTAACTCTTGAAATTATTGATTAAAGAGAATTTTGGTACAATTTAGCAGCAAAAAAATAGAAAAAGCTGAATAATTTTTATTCGCTTTCGTTTTTTGATAATATCTCGGAAAATAAACGAGATAGGGCGATTTTATATGAATCCTTTTTTGTAGCTCTTGAAATTCTCTACAAAAAAGGTTTAGGGTGAAAAAGGCGTATCTCCAGTAGTTTCTGAGAGCCTTTCCTTTATAAGTGAAAAAAGTCGATAAAATGTGCAATTTATGTTTCCAAATATTTTTACATGTATTCTAATAATTATCTTTCGATGGAATTTTATTTAATTTAATATTTATTAGTATTGTATTGCAACTATTATTGCGACTTTGACTAATGGAAAAATTGATTAGTTTTCCAAATGATAATTAATAAAAAAAAAATAATAATAATCGTCTGGTTGGCGTCCAATGACCTCGCGTCATTTATTCAAACGAAAAAACCAATTTCGGACATTTATTTTCATTTTCCAATACAGTTGAATTCTGAAAATATATGAATCATAATCGCTTTAATGGTGAACTATTCAATAACGATCTTGTTATATGAATGTAAAACTGGCGAGACTTTGTTAGAGTAGAATTGAACAGATTGGCAGCAAAAAAAGGTGATTAAATTAATCAAAAAATGGAATTCAACTCTTTCGCCGTTGAAAAAAAAAAAATTGTTATTCACAGACGTATTGAATTATTCAGACACAAAGTGACAGATTTTTATTCACACAGTTCAAAATGAATTTTGTAAATTCAATTTCACGAAATATCCCAGATTACAAAATGAAAATTAATGGAAAAAATAACGAAATTGATAAAAAAATATTTTATGGGATTAATAAATGTCGAGTATTCAAGATTGGAGGAAAATATTGATAAACAATTTTTTGAAGTCTTCATAAGACGTTGTTTGTTATTAAACGTACCTCCAATTCTTTACCCCCATCAATGTCTCATCCATCACGCTCACACTCAGGTGCTACACGAACCATTATTTTCTCCGGGACCGTGCCTTAATGATATGCGCGTTTTTTTTTTTCTATATTTTTTCGGCGATACGTAGTCGCTTGCCGGTACTTATCCCACCTCTTATTTCAGAGATCCTTTTTTCTCTTGTTTGATGCTCATTGGGACATGCAATCGAACGATAAATGAAGATTCTCATTTTTTCCCAAATTAGACATTCAGAAAATGTAAAAGAGAATAAACCTTTTTTTTTCATTATTTAGACTCTAAATTTTAGAGATACGCCCTTTTTCTCCTAGCTCATTTTTGTAGCTTTTAAAATTGTCTAAAAAAATTGGATTAAGATGAAAAAGATGTATCTCCATTATTATGCTTATTCTTTTCTTATTGTTGGATTTCCATCATTTATCGAGATTTTCTATTGAGAATTATAACGAAAATGAATTGATTCGTTTTCTTTCAAAGAGAACCATTTTTTGTTTGTTGTGAAGATCTTCATTGAGAATTCCTAAGAAAATTGACCGATAACGCTAAAATATCAGAGCATCTTCACCAATTTTTTTAAACAGGTCTTCATTTCGAAAAAAATTAAAACTAGAATATTTTTTCTTCGAAAACCTATTAATTCAGAGAATAAAACAGAATATTACATAAAAATTAGAACTTTTACAGTCTAAATCCACCAATTTCAAATAATGTCAATGACAAAAAAAGTTTGAGGGTACAGTTGTTATCTTCAATGTGACAGATCCATGCATCAGTTGATAATTTTGCAAGTAATAAAATTCGATGAAGGTTCATTATTAGATGAGTCTATTTTTTGGTCGCTGTCATTTATGAAGAAGGATTCCAAAATTAGACAAAACTGCAGAATCCTCTCCAGGGTACATTTACTCAATACTGAGCATATGGAAAGTTGAAAATACGGTACGAATATACATTATTTTCTTAATTCAATTAATATTATTTGTGAAACTCATTTATTTGAAATACTCAACCCAAACAATTTATCCGTGAATCCTTCACAAATAAATGGAGACATTTCCTGGATGAATTCTCAAAATTTGATTAGTATCATCAAAGCAAATACCTTTATTCAATCCTGTGAACACAAAATCATTGTCATTTGTTATCAACAAAGGTACTATGTTCATAATTGGAAATTCCCTGAGATATGTTTAATATGCTAGCTTCATATTTCCACAGAATGACAAATGAATATCTATAAATTGTCAGAATTCAAAAGCAAGTCACTAATTATTACGTATATATTCCATCATAACTGTCATGAATTCTGATCTATAATCCATTGTCACAACTATGAAGTTTTATAATCCTTCCTCCACCCCCTCCCTTTCTAAGTTTTAGACAAACATTTTGATCGTGTGTCCAATTAGTGAAATTCTCGACGTAATCCTTCACTAGTGTGTTCTCCTTTGTCGCTTATTCCCCTCTAATGATTAATTAATTGAGCTCTAACATTTCAAGATTATGCAATCATCTCTTATTGAATGCAATTATCAGAGCATTCATCTGATTCATCGAATCGCATCAATGCCATTATTTCTATTTTATCTTCATAATGCGGATGTCTTTGTGGTAATGTAATGTGATATGGAGGAATGTCCTTTGGAATATTCAAGGCAAGAGATGAATGAGTATTCATATAATTGCGTAACTAGTTCATTTTCAAATGCATCGAAGATCCGATTTTCAATTCAATCAAGTGAAGCAATTGATAATAGTTGTAATATAATCTTGAAGATACTTGAAGATATTATTGCGTAATGGGAATTGTTGAAATTATTGAGATAAATCGAGACAATTTGAAGGAAGGGGTCATATTGTTTGGAATTATGTAATAATAATATTGGAATAATTTTATCTTAGTCGTCGATGATGTAACTAATATATATCATCAATTTGAAAAAAATATAATCAATATGTCCTGTATGTCGAAATATATGCAAAATATAGAAAGTATATTATTAATATGGTGAAATATATTGCTTCGATATTATGAATATAGAATATGTACCGGTTAACATACATATATTGACGAAAATATTGAGAAGATGCTTCCTTATTTTGGTATTATCGAATAATTTTTTCAAATTTTTTATTTTTTTTGGTCCGCATATCAATTTTGACATTCTCCTATTCCAATCCTCTCTTCTATAATGATGGAATTAGCTTCTTCACTCCACTCGAAAATTCCCAGCAGTCATATTTGACGAGAGAATGATTCCATTGTAGATAACTATGTACTTTTCTACTGAATATAATATCCCCATGATATTGAAAGCATTCTATCAAATAGCTAATGATATCATCAACAATGGCAATATACCATAGTCACATATTCATAACAACCCATGGATCACACAGAGTTGCATCATACTATCCAACAGACAGAAATTCAAAATTTCACGGTTCGTACAGTCGAATGGTTGCAGTTAATATTCCACACGAAATTGAGCGTTGCAAACACCAACGGATGTACCATCAGTTAGCTTGAACGTAAAATCGTTGCTGTTATGTGGCTCGTCTGAACCGTAAACCGTTTCCAATTTCTACCTGATGGATTTCAAGTTCATATGGATTACGAATATGAACTATAGTTACACTAGAATATAGTTACATTTATCTATATTTTTCTTCAAAATCCTGATTTGGTGCAAAGCAGATGCAAAAAAAAGGGAAAAAAAATAAAAGAAGAAAGGTTATCGCATGAATTATATTCTATTATTTGATTTAGGAATACCCATAATTTTGTTAGATGTCTGATGTAACTTTTGGAGTCATTAATCGTTCTGAGATATTAGATTTTGAGGCTGAATATAGGGCGTGTACCCAAATGGTCATGGAATAGAGCGAAATGGGGTAAAAGGGGGTCAACAGCAGTGCCGTCCGTGTGGCTGGCTGTCATTGATAGTTGTGATTAATGTACGATGCGTTCCAATGATAACTTGATTATGCGGACGGTTAGACCGCATTCGGTGGAATCATACTCACCAATTCAATCCGATAGCCCAAACTTTTAACTTCGGTACAAGAAAAATTGGTTGAAACCATACTACGTTATGTTCATAATTTGATTAATAATAATAATAGTTTTGAGTAAAGTTTCGTTCTAATTAATGGTGCTGGAAATATTTTAGGCATGATCTGATGGAAATAGATGATTGTATATTACTTTTCGTTCCTTGTTTTACAATTTAAATAGAATCTGACAAAATTGATTGAAATCAAGATATGCATTAGTAAATATTGGAGGAGATAAATTCTTGACATTATTAATAAAATTAAATCTCCAGATATTTAAGCTACATTTGAAATATATGAAATACATACGAAATTCAATACTTGCAGTCATATGCTATTATTTTATATTTCGAATCTATTACAAAAATACATTCCATATATGTGCTACATATAATTGTATATATTTTGTGTGACGGTTTAAATACAAACAATTTCCATGATAGTAGATATATGAATAGGACATTTGTGGTAGCAGACGCAACTTTATTATTCATTTTATAATCCATCAAATTCCCATTCATACAATTTTTATTTATTTAGTGCATCAATTGCTTTTAAATAAATTTTAACAATCATGAAATGTTTACAATTCACGCCCCAGCCTCTCTTCCGTAGCACATTTGGAACGCATCTCAGTTGTGCACCAATGAGGCATGAGTAGAACGGATGCGGAAGAGCGAAAAACAAATCGGCATGTATATAACCGTACTTGGCGCTGCAAGAGATTGCCCAGAGAGGATAATGCGGAACGAAGCAGCGATCAATTTCATTGAGAGGCAATAGTGCACCAAGTGTGCTATCGTAAATTTGTACGGTATCCGTGAATCCTGTATTATTCTTCGTTTCCGGTCAATTCGACAATTCCAATGCATGCATGTTTTTTTTACATTAGAATCCTAGTCGAATTGATCGTAAATTAATTTCCTCCTGAAGGTGATAGGCATGAGTGAACACGTCCATGAAAAAATCTGAAAAAATTACCCAATATGCTAGACATGATGAAGCATCTTTACGAATTTTTTCAGATTTTTCCATGAACTCCTTCATCCCGCAAAAAAATCAGTTCAGTTAATTTACACGGAGATTCACTTCTATATTCATCACAGCTTTCAATAAAGTGGAGAGGCAGTCAACTTGCTGATAACTTCTCGACTTAATACTAGGCCATGCTGGGGCAAGCCCCGGATGCATGTCCCCTCACACTTCCCCTTAACATTCCTATCTCTCTTGCTTGCCACAGAGTGAATTACTCACCACTTTATGCAGCGAAATGCCTTGAACGTGTCGCGTGTCGGTAGAAACGATCGATGAGTTTGCTTTGAATGACCCCTAACCATTTATTATCAGAGCTTGCAATATTGATTTATCTCACGGTAGAATGATGTACACATTTCACTGGTTAACTTCTGAGAGAATACTTTTTTTTTATTGAGTCAAAAATAAATTTGCTAAAGTCATTTTAAGTAATATCCTTAAATATAGAAGAGCTTTATCAAAATCTTTCTCAACGCCAACTCAATTGCAATTTTGCCGTAGGAAATGTTTTTGATGCCCTCTTTATTTCTTCATGGCTCTCTGAGAGACTTTGCTCTCAACGTTTTTACTCAGTTGGATAAAAAAATTTCTTGACATTTCCAATATCCGCGTCTCTCTATACTGGTAATGCTAGTATTTTCCGGTTGATCCCCTCGAAATTTTGTAGAGCTAGATCTCATTTCAATCTTTAAAATCCGTCAATTCGTACAATCGTCAGAAAAATCAAATTAAAAAAATAATCAATTTTTATAGGTTAAGGATATCCAAGTAGCTCCGATAATCTATTTTTCCTTTTCAATTTTGGTCACTTTCGATCGAGTAGCATGACGAGATTCTTCCAAAATTCACTTTACACTATGTTACCGTACAAATTAAGCCGGAAATAATTTTTGAAAAAAATCAAATCAATATTAGAACTCGATAAGCGAGATTCAGTTGCAATTTTACTGCAACAATTCATGGTTACAGATCTATTTTTTTAATTAATAACAATTTATCATCGTGGACTTCGTTTTAATTCGGTTTCAATATAAGCGAAATGTTATAAAATTAAAATAATTAGAATATTTATTATAATTTGGAAAAAAATAAGAAAATCGATCATTTGGACCCATTTCTTGAATTTCCTTGATTCATAAATTTCGGTTGAACATTGCAAATATGTGACTAAAAAATGTATAATAGGTTTTATCAATGAATCCATGAATTCTCAAGTGTACAACTGACAGAAAAGCTCCAAGCGTTGAAAAGACGAATCAGAAGTTTTCCTTAACCCCCGAGTTTTCACCGCATATTTCTTTTTGGCTCACTTCTTCTCAACATCTCGTATATATTTCTCTACTGCCAAGAAGTGAAAATTCTTCGTAATTCCCACGTTGGTGGAGAGAGAACAGCTAGATTCCATAGCATTGGACTGGTCTAACGTGATTAAGCTAAAAGCTTCAACCAGACGAAAAGAGGCACTGCCAGTGGTTGGTAATAGTCGGCGTCCTAAGTTTTGCCCGCTTTCTCCTACACTCTACTCAGTTATTTTTCTCTTTTTTTTTTTAATTTTCTTTTCAAAGTAAACTTGAAGTTTACACACCGTGGTCTGGCACAAGAAATGAAATCGATTCTCAGTAACTAAACACGCCTGAAAGAAGTCATTCGTATATCGAGATGATGAAATCCAAATTTTCCTTAAAAATTTTTCCATTTTTTCCGTATTTTTTTTCTCAAATATTCACAAAATTTTTGATAATTCAGTAGTTTAAGACGATGAGTCTATTTTTTTTATCCATTTTATGGAAATATTTGGGATATTTTCTAAAATAGATCAGCATAAAATTGACGAATGGATTGACGCCTTCAATTTTTTCTGTAAGCAATTTTTTGGGAATATCTCGGAAGATAAACGAGATAGAGCGATTTTGTCCTATCTCCTTTATAATTTCTCGGCCATTCTAGAAAAAAAAATCAATAAAAAAATTGACTTATCCCGTTTTACCTCTTCCCTCCTGACATCTCCTCGATTTCCTGTAAGTAAACTTCCAGAGAGTTGACCGTATCCGATTCATCAGATTTTTCACCAGAAAATCCACTCAATCATTACCAAGCAAAGTACACCACGAATGGTCACTCTGACTTAAAACCATTGGCACGTGAATCACGAGCTTGGCTCACATTAATCCGAAGGGAAATCTCTACGTATAGAAAATTGAATTTTCCATTCTGTGTACAAAACTCCTTATATCCCGGTAAATCCATAAAACCAGAGAAATTTTTTTTCTCTCTCTCCCCAATTTCTCTCATTGGTACATAAGGGAATGAAGGGAAAAAACAAAAAAATTACAAGCGAAGAAAACTTTTTGAGAAAGGGACATCGATCATCATCCATTTGAGCCGTCAGGCCGCGGGAACTTTCTTCGTATTTTCTATTTCTTTTTCTTCGAATACTATCTTGAGACACACGCGAAGGAATATAACCCCCTGAGGACGTCGATCCTGTGGGCCTGTCTCGTGGCACAACGCACCAGTGAGTTTCCCGTCTGGCAACAAATATTACTTGTCCTCCCTATTCTGAGACAATTTTCCATTTGCAAAAAATCAATCCTGGCTTTTATCCACCATCTGCACCTGAGCCATCTTCTTTGTTTATTCATCAAATTCCTGCCCCCCTCCCTCTCTCACATCCAACTTTTAGCCAATAAATTCATGCACTTGTATATTTACATATGTACAGAGTATTCATGATAGATTACTATTGTAATCAGCGTACATTTGTGCGCTAACGAGACGCAAATTGATTTACGTACTGACTATGTGCTCCTTTGGTGCATCAACTACTGCCAAATTGATTGTCCAATCCAATGATATAGAGATATCAATATGTTATATGACATATTTAGGTTAAAAATTTTATTCGAAAAGAAGAATGGAAGTTGGGGCACAACAATAAGACATAAAAACAGAAAAATGAACAGAAAGATAATTAGCAAGACATATGATATATAATAAATACTATATATTATATAATATTTAATATATTGTCATCTTAGGAACGAATTGGCTTAAGTGTTATGCTTATAAATATCACTTACGCCGCTTTATTTCTAAGGTTACCATATTATATGATATATACTATACATAATATGACGTATTTCATCTATGAAATATAATATATATTGCATCTTGCATAACGTACAATATATAACATAATATATGATATATGATATATTTTATATAATTTACTATATATAGTATATGATATATCATGGATAATATACAATATATTAAATCACATATAATATATATTTAATACACAGAGAAAAATGTTTTCTTAATTTAAGAACGTGCAGGTCACTTAAATTAAGAAAGAAAAAGTCACTTGATTTAAGTGAGAAAAGTCACTTATTTTAAGTGACTTTTACTTTCTTAAATTAAGAAAGAAACAGTCACTTGATTTAAGTGAGAAAAGTCACTTGATTTAAGTGAGAAAACGCACTTGACTTAAGTGAGTTTTACTTTCTTAAATTAAGAAAGAAAAAGTCACTTGATTTAAGTGAGAAAAGTCACTTATTTTAAGTGATTTTTACTTTCTTAAATTAAGAAAGAAAAAGTCACTTGACTTAAGTGAGAAGAGTCACTTGATTTAAGTGAGAAGAGTCACTTAATTTAAGTGACCTGCACATTCTTAAATTAAGTGACTGCACATTCTTAGATTAAGAAAACCTTTTTCTCTGTGTACACATGATATGTCATATATCATCGGCTTAAAAACAAAATGGCGTAAGTGCTATGACGATCTAATCTACAATATATAGTATATGATATACAATATTTGAGAAAAAAAAGCTTTCGGGTGTAATTATATTTCAATGAATATACGACACTCATAATAATTGAAAAAATTCATAAATCACAAAATATTTACCAAATTTTTATCAGAATTTTCAATGATTTTTATCACACGTAGTTTTATTTTCTCGTGCTCTCTGTCTCCACTTTTAGCTATTGTATAATAAATTACCCCAAAACTCTTCTTCAACATTGCGACTTCATGCGCATAAGTCATAACCCCAAAAAGATCCCAAGGCGTTTCTAGTCTCAACCAGCTATGCTATCTCACGATACATAAGGATTTATGCAAAAATAACTTCAGCCCAGAGATAAAAAGATGCATTGCAACTCTTTTTCTCTGTCTGATATATGCATGACTTTTAAGACATTCAGAAATAGTGCATGAAACAATGAGAAAAGTCGAGTGAATTAAGGTGAAAATAAAAGAGTAGTTGCCAAGAAAAAAAAAATGAAAATAATCGAGTAAAGTGATTTTTCTTTACTGAAAGTTAAGAGCTGCCGATTGCCTACAATCTACTTCACTTCGTCTCGGTTCTGCTTCTGAGTATCAATATATATATCTATATATATCAAATTCACTGTGGACGCCACTTAAAACGAATAATCGACACTGCTCAATAAAAGAAGGAAAAATGAAAAATAAGAACAATCTATTGGAAAATGAAACTGTCGATTTGCGGAGGAAAATACCTGGATTATCCACTGCTTTTGCTTTGTTTCATTCAGTACTATAGAAGAGAAGAAAGAAGAGAGAGATCAATAATCAGGCAATATCATTGGATAGCTTGGAGTTAAGGAACTTTTCCAACTTTCAGTCTCTCTTTCGTGTTTCATTTGAAAGAAAGAATGAAAATAAAAGTTATTTTAAAAGAAACTTTATTTTTCAATGGATACTTTCAAATCCCAATGGAAATTGAAAAGCCAAAATTTTTAGTTCAATAGTATTGTCGTCTGAATTCACTTTCCCCCCATGGAAAAAAATATATATTAATAATTTAAAAGAAATATATAACGAAATGTAAAATTTTATATAAAAATCAGAGAAAATTTGACGTCGAGATAATTCAGATTTTTTTTTCGGAGGGAAAGACTGCCCGAAAAAATTTGAAAAAATTCGCGAAGATACTTCAATATGTCTTTATTGTTGGTGAATTTTTTCAATTTTTTTCGTAGAGACCTTCACTCTTAAAAAAAATCCAGATTATAGAACTTTTAACCGGAATTAATTAGTTTTTTGTGCATAAAACTTACAAGTAAAGACAGAAAATTCATATATATCTAATATAAGATTATAATTATTCATAGGATTGATGAAATTACATATTAAAAAATATATCATCGCTTCATTAATAAAGGGGCGTAAGTGCTATGTTTATACACAGCATTTACACCATTTTGTTTCTTAAAATTTTATTTTAAAATTTTATTTTGAAATGAAAAAAAAAAAAAAAAAAAAATTATTTTAAAATATATTTTAAAGAATTTTATTTTGTTGGTAAACAACCATTGTAGTTCTTTCATAATTAACTAATTTACTTATTCATTAAAATTGGAAGTGACCACAATGGCCATTTACCAACAAAATAAGATAACCGATGGTCGGAGGAAAGATAAAATTAAATATAAAAAAAATATAAAGACAATACATAATCTAATTTTATAAATTTTATACACAATTATAATTAAAATTATTTCAATGGAATATTTAATTAAAATAATTTTGTATACAATCATTATTAAATTATAAACAATTGTAATTATAATTAAAATTTCAGTCGAAATTTCTTTAATAGAATTAAATTTTTTTTTGTAAATTAAATATACAAAATAGATATTATTTCATGTTCATTATTGAATGGTTATATATATCGTCGTCCTAGAAACAAAATGGCATAAGTGGCATGCTTATAGCATTTACGCCATTTTGTTTCTACGATGACGATATATATGTTGCATAAAATTTTTTAATTTTCCCATTTCTTTTATAATACATTTTTTTTATATTTTACATTGTCAATATATTTATTTTTTTCCATCGAGCACGTAACGAAATTTTCTATTTCTATGTTTTCTCTAGTAAAAAAAAAACAAAAATCGTAGTGTCACAAGGCACGGCCACGTGAGATGCGTGCAAATGTGTAATTTTTTTCAACGATTTTCTTTATTTTTTTCATACTTATGTAACAAACACAGCTGGGAGTGAGAGACGCCAGTGAAATGACTTTGTAATTTCACTTTGCCGTTGGTTTTGTATACAAAAACAAGAGCGACTGATGGAGAATGAAAAGTGGAGGGGGAGGGGAGGGGAAATACAGGGCAAATACTGGCAACGAGGAGGTAATTGAGCGTTGCATGCGACTCGCGTACTTAAACGAGCATGACACAAAAGCAACCCGCGTGGAGTGGCTTCTCTACGACCATCATCTCTCCTCCCTCCCCCCTCTTTTTCTTTTGCATCTCAAACATCTTTTCCATTTTCTTCATTTCACTCTTGTCTGTGGAAAACAATTTTTCAGTCTTGTACATACTGAAGTGGCTGTTTGCATAAAAAAAAAAGATAATTAAATTGTTTCGAATAAATAGCAACTACTGGCGAACCTCCCCCCCCCCCCTCCCTCCACAAAGGCCGATATCTGATTAAAGTACTTGAAGAAAATTAAAATCCTCTTTTAACTCAATTCAGTAGTGAAAAATATAAAATAATGAATTATTTGTGATAAATAATGGACATACGCCCTTTTTACTGCAATCTTTTTATGTAAAAATTTCAAGAGCTGCACAAATGAATTTGGTGAAAAAAGGGCGTATCTCCATTATTTATCGAAATATTCTGAAAAAAAAGTTAAAAAATATTCAGTTATTTTTGAGATAATTTTCAACGAAAAATCTCGATAAATTATGGAGATACGCCCTTTTTTGCATTAATCTTCTTTTTTAGAGACACTCAAGAGCTATAAAAATGGATTGGGCCAAAAAAAGGACGTATCTCCATTAATTACCGCAATATTCTCAAAAAAAAAAGTAAAAAAAACAGATTCGATGTGTTTTTCATTTCATTGATTAAACAATTGTGAAAAAAAAAATTGAAAAAAAATGGAGATTACTCGATTTGAAAGGAATGAAGAAGCTACTGGTAGAAAGCTCGTTGATAGCAAATGGAAAACCAATTTCTGCCTTTTCAATTCATCCTGTACATCCGATATTTCATTGAAATATAGAGTGAAAATAGGAAAAAAAAAAAAAAAAAAAAAAGAATAAAAGCAAATCCAAGTTGTCATCGGGCAAGCATGTTCACCTATGAATGGAAAGAAGAGGAAGAGAGAGAGAGAGAGAGAGAGAAAACACAACAACAATGTGGAGAAAAAAAAAAGAAGTTGACGGGTAGTCTCTCCCATTCGCAAGCCCATTGGGATTTGTTGTCCCCTTGACTTGGCTACACGTATAACTGTTGGCACTAGTCCCAGAAGGTTTCTCCCATGGACCATGTCCAAAGGGGATGGGAGAGGGAGAAAAAAAGGAACTGCTGGAAAATAACGTGCAAAAGAAAGTGATAATAGAGACGATCTATTCAGAAATCGTTGAAAAATTCACTGTTACTTTGTACTTAAAGGCACTACATTATTCATAATAGGGGAAAAGTGGGAGGAGGGGGGGGGGTAAGGAGTTGCTTGAAATGGCTTGAGATGGATTTTTTCTAACAATTCCATTTAATAGCTGAGGGAATTTCCAGAGAAACACATCTGTCAGAATTGATTTTTTTTTAAATCAATTAATTTTTTTCAAAAATCCCCCATTTTTAAGAACATTTTCAAATCCTTTTGTCATTATTTTTATCGATCCTTCAATCACTCATAGTTCATTCAATAAAGATGAGTTTTCCTCTAATTTTTCCTTGATAAATTGTAATTTTTACAAAAATATCAAAAATTATTTTTGACATTTAATTTTAAAACGTGAATTTTCTCATTTTTCCACTGAAATTATCAAAAAAAATCCTATCTCAAATATTTCCACTAATTTCTCGCGATTATCTCAATATAAAACATCAAAATGTGCCCATTTCACTGTTTATGACCTCTTTACCCCCCCCCCCCCCCTTATTCTATAATTTCAATTACTCCTGTTTTCATCCCTCCAGACGTCCATTAACAGCTCGTTATAAGGCCTATACTCCAAATTTAGAAGTTGAAAATTTCTTTGGCCTGAAGTTTAAAACTTGCATTATACGATCTTACGAAAAAGACCAGCCAAAGTATTTTATATCTCCCTCGTGAGATGTAATTATTTTACGTTAATGAATATTGGATTTCTCAGCAGATAGTGAGAGGTGTTAGTCTCATAAAATCCTTCTTAATGGCATCTTTCAGTCTGCCATTCTTCATGTTATCCTCTTGAATCCGAAAAAAAATCACAGATTTTTAATGCGAAACTTCAGCTTGATGCAATAATGTAATATTAAGTGATTTCATAAATTACTATCATATAATCCCTTGAAAACTGGTTTAACATCTGCGAAAAATTCATGGGAGCATTCTGAAGATATATCTGCAGCTATTAGAATTTACAAATTTATGCAGGAAACTTTGTCCTGGACAATGAAGTTCAGAGAGGTACGTGTTTTCTAAATGTGATCGTTTCGGAGATATTCACAAATTACTCGACGTGTAATTCCTCGCATTATCTTGTTCCTCTTACAAATGTACTGCAAAAAAAAAAATCTTCACTCCTGAATTTTTTGAGATTTTTTGAGATAGAGAAAATTGGGCCAAAATGAATCTCAGAAGCAAAAAGATTTAGGAATTTTTTTTTAAGTGAAGTGCTTCACGAAAAATTCTCAAAAAATTCAATAAAATGCCTGAAAATGTTTCCATTGTTGCTGAATTTTTTCAAATTTTTCTGTCAAAGCCTTCACCCTCTAAAAAATCCCGAATCATTTTGATCTCAGTGGTCCATTCTGCCCCACTTTCCTCCATCTTCAAATTAATGGAGATAGGCCCTTTTTGTCCTAATTCTTCTTTCTAACACTTGAAATTCTCTACGAAACAGGAATTGAGCAAATCTCGCTTTATCTCGTTTATTTTCCAAATAATTGATAAAATTGTTGTAAAAGATGAGTTAATTGATGACGAAACAATTTAAATACAAATTATATTTAAAAAAAGACAATAACACGAATGAAAGGAAAGTTGACACCAAAAAAACCTGCATAATTGATAATTTACTTAAAATACCATTTAAAATAAAAATCCACTCTTCAATTTAATTAATCACAATTTTTCCCTTTTTTTCTAATTGCAGGTAAGCCAATTTCATCCGATAAAATCCACGAGTTCATTATGAAAAAAGAAATCTCGAAGTCTCTCATCGGGAAAAAAATTCAACGCTGGTTAATCAGAGTCTCTGGAGAATATCAGTAACGTATATATCTATTATAAACTTATATAAATACATCCAACAATATCCATGCTCATTTGGCACCCGAGCAATCTGTAATTACACCAGACAGCCATTAGCAAGGAAGGGATTCATGGGGGTATGAGAGTACACCGGCTGTGTGACGTTTGAATAAAGAGAAGAAGAGGAAAAAAGAAGAGAAAAAAAAAAACGAGGAAAATGTGCATATAACGAAAGGAAGGAGAAAAAGAAGCACTGCGAATACTTTGGATAGAAAAGCCACGTATGTGTGCATACTTTATGAGAGAAGGGAGGAGAGAAGAACAGAAATTTTATATAAACGCATGAAAGAAGGGAAAAGTTTGCCATAATGACAGTTTCAAGGTAGTGAACGATCTACATGGAGGGGGGGGGGGGGGGGGGGGAGTAGTTGATGGTGTATTATCGACGCACATCCATACCCCCTCGATTCAAGCTGTCTGATGTATGTATGAACGAGAGGCACTACCGTAATTCCCTGCACGTCTTTTTTTTTTTACTTGATATATCATCGATTGGGTATTGATAGTGCTTTCCCCAACAGCATGGAACTGGAGGAAAAAAATGCAGTGGGGGTGAAAAGGACGTGACGTGAGGGGTGGAACGGAGACATTTTAGGTTTGATGGTTGATACTACGAGAGCGATCATACAACGTGGATTTAGCTGAATCTATTGAGATGAGATTTCAGCAATTGGATTAAAACAAGGAAATGTGTCGGAGTCCTAAAACTTTCTGAACAAGTTCTTAGGAAGTTCAGATTTTCTTGTTTTGGCTTGATTGCTGAAGTCCCTCTTCAATATGACAATCTTAGGTCAATTCATTTATGAATTGTTATTGTTCAAGTAATTGAATATATAGGCACTAAAAAGAATATTTATTGGTTTATGGAAAATCCCATTTTCATATTTAAATTTTGGGTCATTTTCAATAGTGACCGGTTTTTGTCCGGAAATTTGAACAGAATCAAAAAACAGGATCAAATGAAAATAATTACGTAAAAATAGAAAGAATAACATGAAAACTCGAAGGAAATAAATGATGAAAGAAATCAATAAATTATAATTCAATAACAAACGTACGATGTAAATAGATAATTTCTCTCGAATATAATTTTCGGAGAAATAATTAAATCATTTATAACAGTGTTTGTGATTTTTTAACATATTATATTAATGACTATGATATTTTTGTTGATGTGATATTTTTTTAAGTGATTTTCTGCTCAGTGATAAAAAAAAATCCATCTTCAAAGTCAACAAAAATAGCTCTTGTCGTTTGTTTTTTGCAGAATTAAAGACGAAGAGGTTGTTTTATTTCCCTTTCACCCTCTTTGTCATGCAACATTCGTGGAATCTTGTTGAGAAAGAGAAGCAAACTGACCAATGAAAGGGTAGAATGCACATTTCAGAAGTTTCTTGCTCGTGAACTTTTCCCTACACGTTGGGTTAAAGTCGTTATTTCCTTTTACGAGCTAATATGGAAATGAAAAAAAAAAAATAGCTGAGGGAAAAAATTACTAGTCCACTCGTAACGTCTCAACACGATGGTTCAACTTTTATCTTCTTCCTTTTTTTTTTGCTAGTGACACGTTTATACTATTTTATTCTCTCTCGCTCTTTTTTTGCCTTTTTTTTGCTGAATCCAACGGAATAATGCGGGTCGAGTCTTTCTTCTTTATTTCCATTATTTCATAGGATTTTATTGATATGATTTCATTATTTTGGATTACTTGAGCTTCTTTTTTGACAGCAATATCAAAGGCTCAAGTGATTTTTTTCCATGATTCTCCAATCTATTCTTCTCTATGGATATTATGTATGCTGATGTCTATACAGTGAATGAAAATTGTTGGGAAAAGCATCAATTTCCCGTGCCCTTCTCTTTGACCATCAAAGATTCAATACATGTTACCTTGGCCCTTTGTATAACAACCTAATATTGACGCAGTGACCCAGACTATATGACCAAGATAATACAAACATTGGCACAAAATTTTGTTATGAACATGTTGGAACTTTGAAGTGTATCAATTTTGCTTGAAATTGTAGAATATTTTCATGTTTTTAAAAAAAAATTTTTGTAAATTTTCTCCAGTATTTTAGCAATAGAATTCAAGATAACTTATCCACAAAACAATGATGCATTCATCCTGCTTAACATTTAACAAAGCTCATTGTGAAAGCAATCAAAACTTTGAAACTTCAACTACTCCCATCGAAGTCTTCACTTTACCATTAGAATACCAACATTCCTATATTCTAAAACTCCGGGAAATTACTATCAGCATAATTCTATTCATGGATAATTTGAAAATATCTGAAATCTCAGAGATAAGTTTAATAATTCAGTAGTGAAGAGGTGAAACGGGATAATTTAAAAAAAAACGCTCTTTTTTTTGTGGATAACTCAGAAATTGATGGAGATTCGTGCTTATCGTCCTTTTCGTCCTATTCCTTGTTTACAACTGAAAAAATGACTTAACGAAGGATTGGGAGCAAAAAGGGCGTATCTCCATTATTTACCGAGATATTTTTATTTAAAAAAGTGGAGAAAAAAATCGAGTTTCTCTATTTTAAGTCTTGACTACTGAATTATTGAGGTTTCTTCAAAACATACTGGAATTTAAGCAAGATAGGGCGATTTCACCAGAATCCCTTTGCGCTTAGTTTCCAAGATATTTTCAAAAAAAAAGTCGATAAAAAAATTAAATTATTCAGATTTAATTTTTCACTCCTGAATTTCCAGTTTTTTTCCTTCAAATGTATCAGAAACTGAGTGAGATAAGGCGTTTTTACCCTTTTCTCAGAAATTCTTTACAAAAAAGGATTCCAGCAAAATTCCACATTCAAAAAAAACGAGAGCCAAAAAAAAAGATTCATCCCTTTTTTATCTATTCACTACAGATTCGAAATTGAAATAAACCATTGAACTAGAATTGATATGTATCCCACACAAAAACACATTTTTTTTCAATTAAAAAAAACCCCGGATACTAATTAATGCTGATCCATTTTGTATTCCAATTGAATGAATCCCTTTTTTTTTTTTTTTTTAATTTGCAGTAAATGATTTTTCTGAGTAAAAATATATTCAATTTGATTCACTGTACAATTCTGTCAATTAAACGTACACACAAAGTATCAAACGCTTTTTCTGGTTATTTACCATTCGTTTTCGCTTCAAAACTTTCAGTAGCGAATCCTCATGTTTCTTCCTCAGTTTCAATTTATATTCGTTATATCCTCTTTTTCCCCTTTATCATTGCCATCAAAGGCAATCGACTAATTAAGTTTATTACTAAAAAAAATATTTACTCAATTAATTAATTGACTGATTTGATGCAGACGATTATTTGCTGCTTGAGTAACTAGAAATTTTGCTCACGAAAATATTTGTACCATAAGTTTTGCCTTCAGGACCACAAAATTATGGCTGAACATCTGCGTTAAAGTTCTTGAAAAACTACTGAAAATGCAAAATTGATGGTTACACTGCTAAAACTAATTTTTCACCGATGTCTTAATTTAAGATATCAGTTAGAGAAAAATATCTTAAAATTGAAAGGATCTTGAAGCTGGATAATTAAAATTGGAAAATGGTACATGTTTAAAAAAGTGACAAGACATTATTTTGTATCTGAAAAATTAAGATGAATATATTCAGCTGCTTTTTATGTTTGAAATTAAGATATTTCTCAATTGTTCAGTCATTGGAGCTTGAAGGTATATGGCAAAACTCAGTTGCTAAATGCTATTCAGACACATCAGTGTAAAACATTTTTCGTGTCTTAATCAAGTATTGTAATTTCCTACACAAATATGGGAACAATGATAACGTGGATTAAATAAATGAGAAAAAATTGATATACTAATTTTTAATCGATTTTTTTCCACCTTCCAGTCTCCAGAAATTCATTCAATTCAGTTCCTATTCTATGACAGGACACGTATAAATTTATAAGTTATGTCAGTGAAAAATAAGACACTTTGGCAGATTCAAACATTTAGAGATAACTAAATCGTCACTAACAAAGAAATCTTTAAAATATTTTAAAAAGTGTCTTAATGTCAAACATTAGTTTTCGCATTGTAGGGCTTATTTTATTCCTCATCACATTTTTCACAGACTCACTGAATCAAATTTGAGAATTTCATTTTGTATCTGTTGTTATTAACGACTTTATTCAAAAAAATAACCTTTTTTTTCGATTGTACATCTCAAACTTCCTTAATGATAAAATGTAACATTAACTGTGTATATACAGTTTGAATTGCATTCTCAGTACATTGAAGAACTCCAGTTGGTCTTTCATTGGGTCCAGAGTAAAAGGGTGGTCAGGATAAACCCAATGGTTGGCATCAAGCCAAACCAAAATGAGAATTCAGTCAAACGTTGTGTCGTTGCCAGTAGCCAGAGCTACTCGAGACTTTCAGCATACGATGAAAAGAAACTGTACTACAAAATTTCGAATTTTCTCTTATTTGAACCGAGACATATTGATCATGGTTATTTTCTTCGCATCTTTCTCTCCCTTTGCTCTTTTTTTCTACAAATGTAGAAGGTATGTGGAGAGAAAAGAAAAAAGAAGTAAATAAGGAAGCTGAATCAGATGATATTCGAGAGAGATTACAGAGTTTCGATGCAGGTAACATTCAGTCTGATGGAAAATTCAACATACGAATGGTTTTGAAGCATTCAATTGGAGGTATTCTATTGATGGTGGAATGATTTTACATGTTATTCATCATATATACGTTCATGGAATGTTCTGTGGAATTTTTTATTATAGATAGGCACATAATGAAGTTTGGATTTTCACATTCTGGATGAGAAAAGAATTGTCTTGGCGAAGTTCAATAATTGAAAAATTTCAATTTTGGAAAATTGGGGAAAATATCAGATTGAGAAATATAACTGATTTTTTTTTAAACTGTATGGGTAGAGGAAGCTTATGGAAGTTCAATTGGGAAAGATTCTGGAAAATTTGGAAAATCTTGGAAAATATTGAATGAAGGAATATAATTCATTTTTTGGATTGTATTTTCTGAAAATATTCTGGAAACGTCCGGAAAATTCTGGAAAATCTCGAATTGGGAAATATCAACGATTTTTTAAAAATCATGTAGGCAAAGGAAGTTTACCAGAATTCAATTTAAGAAAATCCTGATGAATTTCCAAAAAAAAATTCTGAAAAATCATTGAAAAATCCAAATTGAAAAATGTAATTAATCATTGCTTTACATTTTTCATGAATAAATGAGCTTTTACTAAAATTTCCATATTTTTCATCATATTCTGTTAACTTTTAAGATGAAAATAATTCCATCGTTCCTCCAACTATTTAATAAAAACGTGGAGATAATTTTTTGTTCAGGAAAATTTCATCAATTTTTTCTCAAATAGTTTTTTAAGAATATCTCGAAAACTAATGGAGATACGCCTTTCTCACATTGATCCTTTTTCATAGCTTTCAAAATTTCCCACAAAGAGGATAAATGCAGAAAGGACGTATCTCCATTAGTTTTCGAGATATTCTCAAGAAAAAAAATCAAAAAAATTCACAAAAAATTGAAAAAATTAATCATTTCAAGAATTTTGACATTCAATAATCATCAGATTGAAGTCAAAAGGCCATAAAAAAACAGGATAAGGCAGATGTCGTTTGAAGTCCATGAATCCGTTAATTGTAAACTTCTCTTTCCCATTTTATCAAAATATTCTTCAACATTATTTTTTTATCTTATTTTCTCTCTCTTCGCACTCTCTTTTTCTCTTCCGCACTCGCTGGTTCATCTATCTCCAACAATAGTAGTTATGACTGCAATGTTGAAACTATATTGTTGCAGTTGGTTAAATCGAGTGGTCTCAGTTGGACACTGGGGAAATTATATTCTTACGTGATTCGTTCGTTTCATTCGTTTTGGACCGATGAAGCAATTTAACTTGTTTCATTGGTTCAACCAATTTTCTTACTTATTCCAGTGGAAATGGGATATATTGATAATATATTTAATAAATTAATAATTATTGTCTGGAAAGTTAATCCGATTGATGATTATTCTTTAATTGAAATGAAAGAAAAATGAATGATGAGATGAAGTCATTCGAATTTCAATTCTATTTTTCTCTCTAGGATGAATGGATACATAGGATTTTCGAAATATTCATCTTTAACTGCAAAAACTCATGTTTCACAGATGTCTTAATTTAAGATATCAGTTAGATAAAAATATCTTGAAATTGAAAGTATCTTGAATCTGAGTAACTGAAATGTTTTAAAAAGTGACAAGACATTATTTTGTATTTGAAAAATTAAGATGAATATATTCAGCTGCTTTTTATGTTTGAAATCAAGATATTTTTCAATTGTTCAGTCATTGGAGCTTGAAGGTATATGGCGAAACTCAGTTGCTAAATGCTATTCAGACACATCAGTGTAAAACATTTTTCGTGTCTTAGTCAAGTATTGTTATTTTCTACCCAAATATGGGAACAATGATAACGTGGATTAAATAAATAAGAAAAAATTAATCTACTTATTTTTAATCGATTTTTTTCCACCTTCCAGTCTCCAGAAATTCATTCAATTCAGTTCCTATTCTATGATAGGACACGTATACATCTATAGATTATGTGAGTGCCAGATATCCTGCCGTTGGACTATATCGGATTATGTCAGTGAAAAATAAGAGACTTTGGCAGATTCAAACATTTAGAGATAATTGAATCGTCACTACTAAAGAAATCTTTAAAATGTTTTAAAAGTGTCTACGAAAGTCTCTCAATGTCAAACAATAGTTTTCGCTTGAAAATTGGATATTAATTAATTTACGATGATAACCTTCATTCTTCCATAAGAACCCATGTATTTTCTGTCAATTTTCAATAATTTTGTTCTTTCTTATATAAATAGTTACCTACCCCGGACATTTTATAGTAAAATTCTTTGAGAAATAATCTGACTATGAAAAAATTTTCAAGCCCCAAATCGAAAATCTTTGTCATGATCGTACGTTGTGAAATTAATCATCAGTCGTGAAATTATTTTTCGCGCAAATTACTAGCGACACACAAATACCTCCGGAGGAAATTTGATGACAGTGATTTTTACGCCAGTAATTTATGCTGAATAATCACAAACATATTCACGCGTTGACATCATTCTGATCCCCTCGGGGGGAGAGGGGGGTAGGGGGGGGGGGAGAATCTAGGTTACATAGTTAGACATTTTTGATTGAAATTTTCATCTCAAATTACGGAAATGACTAGAGCAGACACATGTACCTCATATTTAAAGCATTTTGGAGATTTATTATTCAGATTCATATAGCACTAAGACTAGATAGAGCAATGAAAAGTTCAATGACCTCTGAAATTCGTTAATAAGACAGACATTTTTTTTCGCATTCATTTTTTTAGAGTATCTAGGAAATTAAGCGAGATAGCGAAATTTTGGTGAAGACCTCCTTTTTAGGTTTTTTTTCTTTCTAAGGGAAAGGGTTCCACCGAAATCGCGCTATCTCGCTTAGTTTCCAAAATATATTTAAAAAAAATGGATGATCAAAAAAATGGCGTATTTTTTTTTAAATAAGGAAATGGGATAAAATGAGAATTCTGATGAAATGGCTTGAGATGGAATTTTTTGAATGATACCATTGAGAAGCTGAGGAAATTTCTGGTGAAAAACCTGTGTCAAAATTGATATTTCGGCTTTTGTAGAGGAAATCATCCTCTCCCGAAAATTTAATTTCCATTTGTATTCCAACTAATTTCAATTTTATACTTTAATATATAACCATTTACAATTAATTCAATTTCAACGTAAAATAATTCAGAAGAAATTCATTTCACACGTGAAAAATGATGGAAACGAGTCAATTTATATTAAGTTTAATTTAATGTTTTGATTTTTCATTTTTTTTTTTTAATGAAATTTTTGGAAATTCTCACATTCTTGAAAATATTTCCGGTTCTATTTGTCGTAGTGACCTGGTATCGATTTTTAATGAAAGGCGAGATCATTTTCCATTAATTCGTGTCTTTATAGATTTTTGTTAATCGATTTTTGAGTGAATTATAGCTCATTCCATAAAAATCAGTTTTTTCATTATATTATCATCAAAAATCGATCTTTTTCTATAATAACTACATAAATTCATGGTAAATGATCTCATCTTTCATTTGAGATTAGTCTCAGTTCCCTGGGAACCAATAAAACCGTAAATATCCCCGAAGAATTTAAATGTTTTCTATTTTTCCGATTTTCTCACAAAAAAATCAAATTTTCGAAAAAAAAGTATAAGAAACGAATTTTCACAATTTTTTTTCAACGTAAATTCCTGCAGTTCTTCAATCAAATTATCATGAAATAATTCTATTTCAAAAATTGCCATTAATTTTCCTCCATTTTCATGATATAACACCCCAAAACAAGTGTTATGACATCCGCAGTAATAAATTCCGTTCATGACGAAAAATATTTCCTAAAAAATAAAAAATTGAATATTCTGATTTTTCTTAAAAAATTCAAATTTCCCAAAAATTGAAAAATCAATGATTTTTAACAATTTTTTCTTCAACATAAATCCCCTCAGTTTTTCAATAAAATCATCAAAAAAATTTTTTATCAAAAGTTGCCATTAATTTCCCTCGATTTTCATAAAATAAAACCTCAAAACAAGTGTTATACCACTCGCAATAGTAAATTCCTTTCATGACCAAAAATATTGTCTAAAATTTCCAATTTCCTAATTTTTCTTAAAAAATTCAAATTTCCCAAGAAAAAAAAAATTATTTTCACCGAGTTTTTTTCAACATAAACTCCTTCAGTTCTTCAATAAAATCATTAAAAAAATCCCATTAATTTCCCTCGATTTTCATGAAATAAAACCTCAAAACAAGTGTTATACTACTCACAGTAGTAAATCCCCGTCTATGACCAGCCACATTCTAACCATGCTCAAGTACAATTCTCTCTGCAATCTTTTATCATTCAATTTTTCTCCCTATTTTATTTTCTTCATGATGTAGCGCCCTTCATTTCTCGCACGCTAGGTCCAGTTTGCGTGTTCACTCGAATTGACGATTTTTCAGACGAATGAGTACGTGAAAAGGAGAAAAATATAAACGATACAAAGCAACAGAAATAAAAGGATGAAAAAAAAAAGACATTCATATATATATATGAGGATTAAATTGAATGCAGTTGCCACGCCTCTAGAAATCTCTCTCCACTGTTTTCACATGGGAGGCGTTTTCTACTCTTGCCCGTAAATCCAACTGACCGAGTCCATTAGCATGTAAAAACTTCTGCAGTCGTTAAAGTGCGTCTGAAGTGATCGTTTTCGCTTCTTTTTTCCCCCTTTTTTTTTATTATTTTTTACTCAATTTTTTTTCTTTTGTCGAGTATTTTCAAACGGCCGCTAAAGTTAATTGTCTCTTTACACGGGACATACACGAGTCATTCGTGAAACTTTATTGATACTTATCTTCACACTCTCGTGGATAATACCCAGTAGCAGCAGTAGAAGCAAGAACATTGTTCTTGAAATGAAATAGTTTTACTTTTATGTATATGGGGTAGACTTAAAAGCGACAGTAAAACAAATAAATTGGATTTCAGTTGGAATTTTCTCAATTTTATGTAATGAAAATTGCCCGCGAAAAAAGTGAGTATTTGGGATAGGATTTTCTTCTTTTTTTTTTTGCTTGATGCCGATTGGCATTCGTGGAGATTGCCCAATGGAAAACATGGGCTTGGATTAATCTGGAGAAAATGTTTGAAATTCCAGAGTTTTTATCAAAGATTAGGCATTTTTTGCCGATTTTTTTTCAACTCTTCGTTAAAAAAAATATTTTTCCGCATTTCCATTCATTCAATTTTTCCAGCGTACTTTTTTTTTCACTGCTGAAAAAACATCTTCATCATTTTTTCTTTCATCGAATTGCAATCATAAGAACAAAAGAAACATAAAAATGAATGGAATATTAAAAATCTCTTGTTCATTTTTTTATGCTTTTATTTTTATGAATATATAAAGCATTCTATCATCCACTGATGCAGGAGAGGATTTTGTCCTGTACAAAAGAGATGGATTTGATGAGTTGAAGGGCTGAATTATTGAGTAGTTTGAGTAAATTGAGAATGAAGAATTACAAAAAAAAATGAGTGGTGAAAGGATAAAGTTCTTTTTCTTCATTTTTTTTAGAATAACTCGAAAATGAATGTAGCTTGGCTCTTTTCTGTTCTTGGCCTTTTTTTTTAAACCTTTGGAATTTTTAAAAAATTTGAATTTGAGCAAAAAGGGCGTATCTCCATTAATTTTCATTCATTTTTTGATAATCACTCGGAAATTCATGGAGATACGCCCTTTTTCCTCTGATTCATTCTTTGTAGTTCTCGAAATTTTCAACGAAAATTGGAGAATTCGAGAAAAAAAGGCGTATCTCCATTGGTTTTCATTTTTTCAAATTCAATTTTTTGAAAACATCCTAGGAACTAATGGAGATACGCCTTTTTTCTTCTCATTTCTTTATATAGCTCTTTGAATCCCCTTTAACAAAAGATCCCAAACCTCGAAAATTCAATAGTGAAGTGATAAAACGGGATAAGTCCATTTTCATTTATTTTTGGAGAATACCTCGAAAATCAATTGAATTACGTCATTTTATGCCCCGATTCTTTTTTTCTGGCTCAAAAATTTATACAAAAAAGGGGCAAAACAGAATTGTTCTATCTCGCTTATTTTTCAAGATATTTTCAAAAAACTATCATTCAAAAAAAATCGATTTATCCTGTTTTACTCTTTTACTCTTAAATTTTCAAGGTTTTTATCCTCAAAATATCCCAAAAACTAATGGAAATACGCCTTTCTTCACCCAATTCCTTTTTGTAATTTCAGAAATTCCTTATAAAAAAGTACCAGAATGAAAAGGGCGTATCTCCATTAGTTTCCTTTTTTTCATTCATTTTTTTGAGATATGTCCCAAACTAATGGAGATATGCCCTTTTAACCTGATTCTTTTCCATCCCCCTCCAAAAGTCTTTACAAAAAAAGTACCAGAGTAAAAAAGGCATATATCTCCATTTATTTCCCTACTCTATTGAAAATGATCAAAAAGATGAATCGATCCTGTTTTACCTCATCGTTTAGTGAAATGTAAGATGCCTTTTTCCCTCATTAAGAACAGTCATTCAAGCATTAAGGGTTACTTAAACCGTTAAAGGAAGCGTACTCCCGTAAAAGATTTCCACAGGCAAAAGGGAAAATCATGGGAAAATCGCTTTGATACGTAATAAAGAGGAGAAAAGGTGAAGGAAGAAAGGATTCCTCTGAGGATTGAGTTTAAATCATGTTGCGATAGGCTACGTAGATATTTTTTTTCGGTCATTATGTACTAAGAAAAGAGGCAAGAGTCCAGTCTGGTTATTTTCCTTTTAACCCTGTCTCCCTCGTCATGGAGAAGGGTCATCCGAAGGATAGAAAAATGTCATGGGATAAAGGACTAAAGTGTACGGCAACCACCAAAGAACCTCGCCCCCCTCCCTTCCATATAGTCCTCAATAAATATATATCGTCGCCTTAGAGTGAAAGGGGCGTAAGTGCCTAAAACACGAAATTGTGGTGTGAAACGGGCGTATGTCCACTTATCACTCCAAAATGTTTTTTATGGCCTCTGGAACATTATTTGGATAATTGAAAATTGAAATAACAAAAAGGCGTAACTACCAATTTTAAAATGAAAGGGACGTATTTCTACACTTACGCCCTTTTGTTACTTCCTTTTTAAACGTTATATAATTGTTGAAGTTAAAGTGAAAAGGACGTAACTCCGCACTTACGCCTTTTTGTTTTTATAATTTTTTTTTATCTCATGAGAATTTTCGGAGTTACGCCCTTTTGTTTTTAGGATTTTTCATTCGAATTTTGGCACTTACGCCTTTTTGTTTTTAGCGATTTGTATCTAAACTATGGCACTTACGCCTCTTTGTTTTCAATTTTTTTTTCCGACGATTAGAGAAAATTCAATGAAAACACTGAGAACAAAGGGGCGTATCTCCGGCACTTACGCCTTTTTGTTATTAGTCAGTGGTACTTACGCCTATATGTTATCATTTTTTATTTTTCTACTAATACTGCGTAAAAAGCCTTGGAAAGCCTATTGGAGCAATAATAGTGGAGATACGCCTTTTTGTTATTTTGAGAAAAAATCGGGAAAAATGGCACTTACGCCCCTTTCACTCTAAGGCGACGATATAACTATTCTATATTGTCGCCTTAAAGGCAAAGGGGCGTAAGTACTATGCTTATACACAAAACTTACGCCTTTTTGTTTTTAAAACAACAATATCGTCGTCTAAGAAACAAAGGGGCGTAAGTCCAATGTATAAGCATAGCACTTACGCCTTTTTGTCTCTAAGACGACGATATAACACGAGAAAGATGGAGGGAATTCTTCTTGCGCAGCAAGGAGCCATCCGGATTTTCTCATGACATGACGAAGATATAGCGATATACCTTCCGTTTGGATGAGGCGCAATAGAGGGAACAAGACGAGGGAGCAAGTAAAGCGTACAACCATCCTCTAAACCGGGTGATGTGATGCGATGCTTCCTTGGTAAAGAAAAGAGGAAGAGGGAAGAAGAAAGGGGGGGGGGGGGAAGAGATGCTTTTGCTATCTCTCATCTTCCACTTTGTGCTCCTCCTGAGAAAAATTATGGCTTGGTGAACGTGAAACCGCGATTCTCTACTTTTTTTTTTCTTGCACTACCTTCTCTATTTTCACGCTTTCCTCATCATCATCAACACAGTTTGTAAACTTGAATGTGGTGAAAGGAATGGTTCGGGAGTTTATTAAGATATCGAGGAGGGGGGGGGGGGTGGAGATGAATGGAATATTTTTTAGAATATCTGAGGATTTACTATCAATAGTTTGGTGAGGATAAGCTCATTTTTTTGAAAATATCTTGGAAGTAATAGACATACGCTTTTTTGCTTCTATCCTTTTTTTGGAGGAAATTTGGAAAGCTACAGCAAAGGATGAAGAGCGGAAAGGGCGTATCTCCAAGATAAGTCGACTTTTTCAATACTTTTTTGGGGAATGTCTCAGAAACTGACGGACATACGCCTTTTTTTCATCATTTGGTGTTTTTTTTGGGAATTTCAAGTACTGCAAAAAAAGATTTAGGCAAAAATGGGCTATTTCACTTAGTTTCCAAGATTATTTCCAAAAAATGAATGAGAAAAACATGAACTTATCTTGTTTTATCCCTTAACTCTTGAATTCTTAGGTTTTTTTCATAATATCCCAGAAATTAATGTAGATACGCTCTTTTTGTGTCGCGTCTTTTTTGTATCGCTTTAAATTCTCGCGTTTTCTAAGAAAAAGGACATGATACGTTTTTTGTCACCTATTTATTATAAAAGAAAGATTTATTATAAAACTATTGGCGAAAAAAAATCAATTTCTATTTTCTTCTTTTTCTCCAGAATTCTTGAAAAAATTTCAAAAAATCTTACAAACTAATGGACATACGCCCTTTCATTTTAATCCTCTTTTGAAGCCTTAAAAATTGTCTACAAAAAAAATTTAGACAAAGTTGCTTAATCTCGCTTATTTTCCGAAATATTTTCCAAAAACTATCGCCAAAAAAAACGCCTCATCCTATTTTATCTTTCTGCTACTGAATTCCTCTTTTTTCCGGCTTTAACTCTCTATCTTTGGCTAAGAGTCGCCTTGCAGTGAATATACCAAGTTGAATATCGAATGTAAGAAAACGATAGAGGTAGAAATATATTATGGCTTTTGGATTGTGGAAAAAAAAAGGAAAAAGGTAGATTCTTTTCTCCACAAACCATGCTTACAGGCTATATATATAAGAAGATTGGATCTTAGCCAAGACGAAACCCAACAAACGTCCTGAATGAAATAACCAAGCGATCTTACTGTGGTTTTCTTGGATGGCTACCGTGTGAATTTGAGTTGGCACGTTTCATATCAATCATTTAATGAAAAAAAAAAAAGATTTCATTTTATCCTGTCAGATAATCGCATTATCAATTGAATTTCTGAAATCCTAGAAGAATTTGCTATCGTGTCAATTTATTTGATGGAGAAAATTCGTTTTGCGGTTGAAAAAATCACTATTATTCTCTGATATTTCCTCTAACAAATTCTGTCACGTTTCATCGAGACAAGAATTATAATATGATATATTGCCGAGATAAGAAACAAAATGGCTTAAGTGTCATGCTTATACATAGCACTTACACCACTTCATTTCTAAAGCAACGATATGATATATATATATAGAAGCAATAATGCTGGAGATACGTCCCTCTGTTATTTCGAAGGAAAAAAAACAGAAAAAATGGCACTTACGCCCCTTTTACTCTAAGGAGACAATATATAGGGGAGAGTGGGGCAAAATGGACACTGTAATGAAACGGTTGGAGATGGATCTTTTTCGATGATTCTATTGAAAAGCTGAGGATATTTTAGCTGAAAAACGAGTGTCGAATGTATTTTTTTCGTTTTTTTTTGAAAATTCGATATTTTTCGGCATTTTTGAAGGGTAAAAGCTTTTGCTCTTTTGAAAATTTCCAGTTTTTTGCAAATATCTCTGGTTCTATTGGTCGTAGCAATTTGGGGTTGGTCTCAAATGGAAGGTGAGATCATTTGCCATCGATTCATAGGGTTTTCAATTCAAAAATATCAATTTTTGGGATACTTATAGGCAAAAAACTGTGTCACAAAACTGTTTCACAAAACTGCTCATAAATACCTTAAAAATCGATTTTTTAATTTGAAAACCCTATGAATCGATGGCAAGTGATCTCACCTTTTACCTCCCATCGGAATTTTTACGCTACGACAAATAGAACCGAAGATATCCTCAAAAAACTGAAAAGTTTCAAAAAAGAAAGGGTTTTACCCCTCTAAAGTGCTCAAAAAGGTCAAAATCGCCAAAAATTCAAAAAAATTAATTCCGGCACTTGTCTTACGCTTAAAATTTCCTCAGCTTTCCAATGGAATCATCAAAAACAATCTACCGTCAATATTTCTATTAATTTCAAGAGTTTTCCATAATATTTGCCTAAAAAATTTAAATGTGTCCATTTTACCCCACCTTCCCCTATATATATATATATATATAATGCTATGTATGATCCATAATATTGAATATATCATATGCAAATTATATTATTTATATATATATATATATTTTAATATATATCATAATATACTCACTATTATTCTATAATATGTGCTTTAACAAATTCTGTCCCAGTACTCACGTTCTATCGACACAGGAATCCCTAATGGGCGGTTGAGCTTTTATTTAACCAACTGTCCTCATCCCTACTACCACCTCCTCACAGATATTTCGGCCTGTGTGGCATCCACTACGACTGGGCCAATTGATTTTTCACGTTCCACATCCGTGCACATATCCCAGTTGCCCCTACCCCGTTACTCTATTGTTACACTCGGCATGTATTGCATGAGGGAAAACTAGACCGCGTTCAACCATGAATCGACAATCGCAAATTTGTACATTGGATTCAGATAAAAAGGAAATGAAAAAAAATAAAAAAATAAAAAAAAAAAAACAATACAACTGGGAAAAAAAATAGACTCGAATGAACATAGGTACATCGAAAATTTGGAAATCCGAGAACACAACGCGAATCGTTCATTCATGATTCTTTTCAACATTTTTTTTTTTTTTCACTTTTTTTCCTTGTTTTGGACCAAATTCAAATTGATATTATTGTCACGTCGATTCGTGCTCACTGAACTCTGCATTGTAAGTTTATATCTCAATCAATTCGTCATACATCATTGTGAATTTCAAGTAGGAAAATGTTATTTTATTTTTGTACATGGGACGAAGGGAATTTTGTAATTTACTCGTCGGTCATTAATTCATATTTTCTTCAAAACGAATATTCAAGAATATTATCAGACTTTTTTTTTCGAGAATATCTCAGAAAAAAAGGCTCATATTATTCGGGAGTATTTGTTTTGAAAAAAGAAAAATTAGAATAGGAACTAGAAAAAAAATCAGTTTTTTTCGTAAACTTGGATTTTTTGGGAATTTTCTAGAATATTCCAAGATTTGCCTCAATTAAACTCCGCCAACCTTCTTCTGTCCACGTGGTTTCTAAAAAATCAGATTTTTCTTTTATTCTGGGATTCTTCACAATTTTCTAGACTTTTCTACAATTTTCTCAAATTTTACAAAATTTTCCCTGAATTTTTCCTGAATTTTTCAGGATTTTCCCAAATTGAACTTCGGCAATTTTCCTTCGCCCTTACTTTTCTAATCTTTTTTTCTAGCCTTTGCAATACTCTACAAGAAAGAATTCCAATAAAAAAGGCGTATCTCCATTGACTTTTGAAATATTTCGAAAAAGACAGAATAAGTAAATTTTTTATCATTCTTCATACAAATATCTCAAAAACAAATGGAGATACGCTTTTTCCGCTCTGATCCTTTACATACCTCTTGAAATCCTCTACAAAAAATGACCAGAACAAAAAGCCCCTATCTCCATGACTCTTCAAAATATTCCTTAAAGAAGATCAACAAAGTAAACTTTCCTAGTTTTCCCTCTTCTCAACTAAAAAAAAAAAGATTCCTTGCAAAAAAAGCTGTCCTCCCAAACAAAAAGGATCACCCACTCCATTAAATCATCCTAACAATTGAATCAACATCCAGTAACATTCTCTCGAGTATTAACTCATCAAAAATTCGAGTCGAACCACCAAAACTCCCATTAGCGTAACCTCCCTAATTCCTCGATACCATTTGATTAAATTCACCCCATAGGTATCAATGTTACAGCGACTGCATAATCAGTCTTTCCCTTTGTATCATGTTCAAAAGTCTCTCAAAGCTACCTCTCGAAATTGACCTAATAATTAAACAGCCCTATACAGACAGAAACATATGTTGGATCGATGCAGTCACCATTGGTGAAATTCTGATGACGTACTATCCACCGTCAAAATCAAATTCAACGGCTATTCATAGTTATGTAATTGATGACGTGGCCATCAGCTTTGAAGTTGAAGCACATCCAAACATATGTTGATGAGTGTTTGGTAAGCCATAACCATTAATCAATACCGCAAAGATTGATAATTGAGCTAATTCACTGATCCGTTAATGGAGTTGTATTTGCACCTTTGTAATCAATGTGCACTTCAATGTAAATCACAGAATTTCATTGAAGGGCGAAATACTAGAATCCCGAGTGATGATAGAAGTCAATGAAAATCAAAGTATCACCACAAAACTAATCAATTACTCATTAATTGATGTTCTACAATGATAGTTCAACTATGGGAATCAATCGTGTAATTTTGAATTTCATTGAGTGAAGAGAAAATGAGATAAACGAAGGGAATTGAATGATAGTATTTGAGGCATGAACACTTCTCTATCACTTCAGATTTCTAGGAAACAATCCAAACTGATGTGGACACGAATAGGGGGATAACGATGACCAGTTTCTCCTGTTACATCGAGAAGCCATTAGCCCGAGCGGCATTGCCTCAGGATCAAACTTCAATTAATGCATTTAGCTTGTGCTCCTCACAGTTATCCTACTGATATACTCTGCATTTACCTATAGATGTTTTCTTAAAGTGAATGTACTGATGTACTCATCTTTATGAAAAATCATGTATTTTTGATTATATGGGAAAGAATATATGATGACTAAGTGAAAATATTTGACTTCCGTATATGTATTTGTATCCATTTTTTGGTAGATTATATAACTATATTCGAAAAGCCATATATAACTGTATTTGTGTGATATATATGGCTTTTCGAATAGGAAAATGCAAGTCATTAGTTTCTTTTCTCGAATTATCTCAAATGTTTTACTCGGCTTCATCTCGTGATGTAAAATTTGCATTCGTCAAAATAGTCTTTCCATAACTTGTAACATGATATACTATCAAAGGAAAAATTTCACCTTCAATAATAAAATAATTCATATCAGTTAGAAATAATTTTCAAAAAAAATTAATTCAATATAATTAAATAATTATGTTTCCTATAATTTACTTCTATCACGTTGAATTTTCCGTATCCAAACGACTTCAGTTCATTTCATCCAATTTACTTGGTAGACAGGCAGACTCGATTATGCTCTCAATCTCTCAAGGCTTCTCTTCGTGGCAATTAATGGGACGCCTGGGTGGAAGTTTCATTTAGAAAGAGATCCATGGGGATAATGAAAATAAAATAAATTAAGAAAATAGAATAAAATTGTTGAGCAATTTGCCATCTTTATATTGTAGATAGTTGAGATGAGGAATTAAAGTAATAATAAAATTGAGTAAAAAAAAAAATCAAAGAAGCAATAATGAGAGATTCTCCATTATAAAGAGGAGGAAAAAAAATGAAATAAAATTGTGGTTTATATTTACTTGGTAACCAGAGGGTTGTGTCACAGTGTACACAGTCGTTGTGGCTGATCTAATCGAGCTGTAGGGCATTGGCCACATTCATGAAACGAGGGTGAATATTAATGTTTCAAATGGCCAACGTAATACTACATTAATAAGGACAAAATTTGCTTCAGGCATTTTTATTTTCATGTTGTGCTTCACGTTATATCCCTTTAATTAGGGTTGATGTAATTACAAAAGCTGAAATTTTCCCACGGGTAACATAAAATTTACATTCCCTATGCTGATGTAGACAATGAGTTAATTCCAACATTTCAAATGTCGGTTACCATTTATCACACATAAAGCTTAAATCTGCGATGATTCATGGAATTTTTTGGATGAAAAATTGTTCCAAGTGAATTGGAAAGGTTTTTTCTTCGATGAATCTTTACATTTACTCACGTCAAACTGTCAATTTTCGAGATAACCGAATGACAAAGTGAACTACGATACTACATTGACCAGATACATGAAATGTACACGTTTGGATGTAACTATCGTGAATGATTGAAAGACGATAAATTGAGGGTAAAGGCAGTAGAGTAAAAAGAAAAATTGAGATGAGTAAATTGATAGTAGTGGATATTTGAACTGTCTTGGAGTGACGTTATACTCTTTTCAAATCCAAACGTATGTCGTATTGAATTGCATTTTTCACTGAATTGAAGGAGGCAACTCTATTTAGATATATATAAATTCGAGTGACAGTATGAGAATTCTGGGCGTACGCATTTCCTGATGGATTTTCTTGAATCTTTCATCAGAAGCTCTGGTGGCTGCTACGAATTTTCCAGGATCGATCTAACCGCTTGCAAATTATGTAGGATTCAGTGAATGATAAGTTTCACATGATGCTGCTGCAGTGAAACGAGCAGCTTCCCTAATTTGATAGTTATGAGGAAGTTTATGTACATGATATAGTTAATCGTATATACGATATAATGACAAAATATAAAAATTGTAGGAGAGATATTTGACACAGATATACTGATTATAGAACGTTCGGCAATTTTTCGTTTATTTTTTATATCTTTCGAGTATATATCAAATATATATACCACTTGGGTCTGGTACAGTTCGGCTTTGTTGAAATGTGATAATACGTGTGAAAAATACTACAACAACCATAACAACAGGAATATCTGAATAATACCTTATGGAAACAAACAGTACGAATTAACAAGTCAATTCCACGAAGTCGTTCATTCATGTATAATTCAATAACAATTTCAAATGAAATTTGAAAAATAAATATTATTTGCTAATTGTGTATTTTGTGTATTGCAGGAAAAAAATAACAAAATCTCAAACCAATTAACATGAGATGAATCGTCTTCCTAGACGAATTGGCATTAGACCAATCGATGTTAAACGAATTGTACCGGTCCCATATCACTTATATGAAACTGAGTGATCGAAAACTGGTCTGATCTTGCCGCCTGTGTTGTAGGAATCAATGCTATATCTATTATCGACTTATTTGATTTATATCCAGAGGGGGTCAAAATCTTATCTTGAGGTTTGGTTATAATTCGATATCCGCAGTTCCTGTTCCGATTTCGTAATGTGATTACAATGTCAATTTTCTATTATAGATAAATTTATTTACATCTCATTATATATTAATAAATAATTAAAGATAACTCGATGTGTCTTCAGCTTCATGTAAGAACCTAAGTTACAATAATATATTTTAACTAAATAACTTATATCGTCAATATATACTTCATATATTATTTAAGATATTATATTTCTATGAACGTATATATTATTATAATATCTATAATTATAACGGTATATTCTGGGATAAAATTTTTAAGAATATAATACGTGAAATAGCACAAGTAAGAAATGAATTGAATTATTTTTCATTTTTCTTCAATCATCCTCTTTTCCTCTTTGTATAATCAGTAACCAGATGCCTTTTGAGCTTGAAAATTATCCTATATTTTCCCAAGAGTTCTATCACATTACCATGAAACGGATCGCTGAGCTTTTCATTCGTAACATCGGGTGGCAAAGTTACTAGACAACAACCCGCTAACTTTTACCGATGTTCATTCTATAAAGTTTGACATTTCAATTGTGTGCCACATTTTATGAAGATGGATAGAGATGTGAAATTGCATGCTAATGTGAATTCCAGAGTATTTGCGGTTTAACAAAAAAAAGTGTGAAAAGTGTTTATTCGAGAGACCTCAATTTCAGAATATTATTATTTAATGAAAATAATAGCACATTTTTGTGGTTAAGTCAAGTGACATTTGATTCTCATTTCATAGAAATATCTTTACTCATTCAGAAATTCATAATTCATAATTTTATATATATGCACATAACCACCAAAGATCGATGAGATGCTTGAAATTCCATATAAATCCAAAGCACGTAACTACATATGGAATTTCATATTCACCATATTGAAATTGGTATTTATGTTGAATTATAATATCATGCATTGTGTTTGTGTTGAGAGGTGTTACGAAATTTTAGTGGTAGTGATGGGCAACAGAATGTAGAGTTCCACATCGTTGTAAAATAGAATGAATGAGGGTGATAAATGAGGCTTGGATGACGATGAATGTCCGGTAAAGTCAACTCTACGGCAACGAGATTTTCTCGTCAGGTTAATCGTACTGGGCCCTCAGTGTGACGTTGAACACGGTAATTTCGTTCAGTGTTGATGATCACATGTAGGTCATCATGACATTGATTTGAGGAAGCTATTTTCAAAAGAAATTAGGAATTTTTTAGACGTGAAGGCCTTTGTCAAAAAATTTGAAAAAATTCCTGAAGATGGTCCGAAATGTCAGCATTATTGTGGAATTTTTTCAAATTTTTAGAGCTAATAGTTTCGACAAAAAAAAAATCATGATTACAGATAAAGAACATGGAGAATCAACATGAACTACTCTATCTCTTGTATTGATTCATTCCAGTTGTTTATGAGCTTTTTTAGTATCTAAACGACAGGTGCGGACACATGAGAACTCTCGTAACATCTAATAAGTACAAGGGGTGTTAAGAGCATCGTGGATAGTAGCAAGAAAAGAAATTTCCTGAGACATTCGAGGATTCTCGAAAGACAATATACTAGCTCCCTCGAGGCTGTTTCGAAGCTCGTTCACTGCTACCGAGAAGCCAATTTATTTGTTTGCTCTCGATCGAATAGACCAGTGCTTATTTCTCTCCTTCTTTATTCTTCTTGTTTTTCTATAGATTTTCTGGCAGTACATTGAGTGGAGATTGAGAGAACACTGTGAGAAAGATTATCTGGTGTTATATTAAAACTTCCATTTTATTTCTTCTGAAAAAAGAAAGAGTTGTCTCTTGAATATCTGCAAAAAAAAATGAATTAGCGTAGTAAATTCTTTATTAATATTACAAAAATCCCGGAAAAAAAAATTGGATGATTTTCCGGAAAAAAATCTGGAAAAATCGGAAGTAGATTAAAATTTTTCAGAAAAAAGAAATCCAGGAAAAAAACCTTAAGAATATCCGAGCAAGAATTACATAAGAGAATAAAAAAGAGTATATATATATATAAAATCGGTAAATTCTTGATTCATAACAGAATATGTGATAGCGACACCTGGCTAATTTCTCCAACTAGTGCTATCTAATCTCCACAATTCTTGCGTACAAAGTAGAAACCACAGTATCCGTCTCCTCACACTTAGAGAATGGCAGACACTGTAATTAATCCAAGGCGTTAAATCACGCCTGTGAATACCACTCCACTGTCTTCTACCATTCTCCTTTTCAACCACTATCCACCCCCCTTTTTCCTCCTCCTCCTCTTCCTTCCACCCACTCACTGCCTCTTCATCCTCATTCCTGCAAATGTGTCGTACTCCTGTGTGTGCTAGAAAAGGAATGAGAATGAAGAAGAAGTGCAGGAGTACGTTTACGTATCCTACCGGGAGAGAAAACCCTTACCTACCCTTTATTCCCTGCATAAACTCGAATTTGGTTTCATCTTAGTGCATTAAGAACTCCGATAAAATGTAGAAAGTGAAGTAGTTAACGTTGTATAAAACTAGATAGAGTGACTCTCGTACTATCCCCTTTAGGGCACGACCTTGGAAAGCTCAGTCATTTACGAAACTTAGTACATTTAAAAGTACCATTAACTCAACAAATTGAAACATTCCAAAAAGCACCCAAAATGTCTTTAAAGTTGAAAATCTTTGAAAAGCATTATTAAATTAGTAATACGCGAATGGACTTTACTAATTGTACCGCAATGCTGAACATCATACCCGAGGGCAATCATAATATCGTTGTTCTATAAGCAAAAAGATGTAAGTGACAAAAGAAAACCACTTCTTATCACCGGCACTTACGCCCTTTTATTAATAATAATTTTTTCTAGTTTCTACACTGAGCAAAAAATAATAGTAAAAACAATCAAATATTGATGCCATTGGTCTTTAGCAAATATTTGTTTGAAATAATTGAAAACAGCTGTTAAATTTACTGAATTTAGTCAATTCAACTAGTTAATCTGTTTGAATTAACTAAATTCAGTAAATTCAACAATTTCTTAAATTTTTTCAAAAAAATATTTGCTAAGGACCATCTGCCTCAATATTTGATTGTTTTTACCACTATTTTTTTTCTCAAGATATTCTTTTTCGTCATTATGAACGTCATACGATGAATTGCAAATATGAAGAATATTTAAAATCAAACAGGCGCATTTGAAGGAGATACAACCCTTTTATATTAATACCTTGGACATACGCTTATTCGTTATTCGAGAAGAAAAATGCTGTGAATCATCGTAAACGGAGAGAATAGTTGATTAGTCAGTAAAAATTACGCCCTTTTGATATTAAAAAATGAATCTGGAAAAATTCGCACTTACGTCATTCTATTTTTAGGACGATATGATTGAATAATTGTCATTTTTATATGAAACAATACAGAATTATATTTCACTGAATTATTTCTGAATTCAGTGGGTAGTTACTTACGAAGAGCCTTATCTATTCAGACAGTGTAGACCAAAACTGTTTGCAATATTTACGGTATACTGTTGCACAAAACCAAGCTATGAAATTTAATTGGGAGTATGTACACTCTAGAGAGAGAGAGAAGAAGGGTTATTATATATTTCACAAGCGGTATCTATCTTCCGGGCGGTAGTATTTTATATACCTTCTATGACTACCATCCTACCTTCTTCTTCAGGTACTGAAGCAAACTTTGTATGAATATATATTTTTTTTTTCTTCTTTATTTTCAGACCCGGTTATATTGCGCAATATTTCATAATCTTGTGAAATTTTCATGATCATTGATTTATAGTTGAGGGCTTATTCGTGCGTTTTCGTTTCTATTTGATAACATGTAGTTTGTTAAATTGGATTTTAAAGTTCATCCGAATTTTTTTTTTCTCCACTGAATTCAAATTATGTTCTTTGAATTTCTATTTTGTGATGAATTAATTATGGAAATTCGTGGGTCAAATTTTATTGAATAATTCGATCATAATATTTGAAAAAATGAAAAATATAATATATATATTCACAAAATAAAGTATAAATATATTGTAAATATCGAATATATTTCATAATTATATATGTTACCATTATATATATTTTCTATATTGAATATGCTCAAAATATGAAATATATTGAATATATAATATTCATTCTGAAAATATAAATATATTTAGTGCATTTATATATTATATATATTTTATAATCAAAGAATAAGATATCCAGAGTTCTAAACGATCGTTCGACTTCAAATTTTTCGCATTATAATATGATAATGTTCCCAATAATTTCAAAAAATTCTAAAGATGAAGTAATTTTTGATACACAGTTTCCAAAGAATTCTACGTTTAAACGTAGAATAGTTAACTATTCATCTGGAATTCATTTTCTTCGGATCTTTTTCCACGACATGTCGTCGCCTTAGAGTGAAAGGGGCGTAAGTGCCATTTTTCCCGATTTTTTTTCTTCAAAATAACAAAAAGGCTTATCTCCACTATTATTGCTCCAATAGGCTTTCCAAGGCCTTTTACGCAATATTAGTAGAAAAATAAAAAATAATAACATATAGGCGTAAGTACCACTGACTAATAACAAAAGGGCGTAAGTGCCGGAGATACGCCTCTTTGTTTTTAGTGTTTTCATTGAATTTTCTCTAATCGTCGGAAAAAAAAATTGAAAACAAAGAGGCGTAAGTGCCATAGTTTAGATACAAATCGCTAAAAACAAAAAGGCGTAAGTGCCAAAATTCGAATGAAAAATCCTAAAAACAAAAGGGCGTAACTCCGAATATTCTCATGAGATTAAAAAAAATTATAAAAACAAAGAGGCGTAAGTGCGGAGATACGTCCTTTTCACTTTAACTTCAACAATTATATAACGTTTAAAAAGGAAGTAACAAAAGGGCGTAAGTGTGGAAATACGTCACTTTCATTTTAAAATTGATAGTTACGCCTTTTTGTTATTTCAATTTTCAATTATCCAAATAATGTTCCAGAGGCCATAAAAAACATTTTGGAGTGATAAGTGGACATACGCCCCTTTCACACCACAATTTCGTGTTTTAGGCACTTACGACCCTTTCACTCTAAGGCGACGAAATGATGATAAAATTCAGAATTCATACACTAATCCATCACAAAATCTCTTAACGATCAAAATTAACATACATTGAATACCTTACACACTTCAAAACGATTGTTTGTTCAACAATACCATGAATTAATCATTTCTCCTCAACGGTATAACTTTTGCAATCATGATTCGCTCAACGACATTAATTCCGAAAATTTCAAACGCTAACTTGGTTGAGTAGAATCTTGGGAACACTTACCTGGGCTCCCAACCTCTCACAATGTGGTTTAAGATTTAACGAAAGTCAAGTAGAACGTATAAGAGCAGCTTGAAGGCATTTGCATTCGTTCGTCAGGCATTTAGTTCTGGTTAGGACTCTAAGAAAGTCGAATTGGGTAGCATTGGATGCCATCATAGCCAGAAGGTCATACAATTCAGAATGTGATTTTGAATAAGAACTCGGAGTTGAACTATCTCGTGAAACTATTCATTTCATTTTGCTCTTTAAAGGGTGCACTTTGTGAGTTCAAAGATCTTGGAAAATTTTAGTTTTCAGGAAATTTTATTTGTGTATTGTGATGAAGACGAAGTATTTCTCCTGTTAGAGACTTTCGTAGTTAGAAAGGACTGATATAAGAGGATCAAAATCAGAATAAAAAAGAATTCAAGATTGCGATCAAATTATTGCGGAAATTATGTATTTTGAATATAATAAAAATTTGATTTATTACATTCGTGAAATATGGATTTTATAATAGGTAATATTCATAATATGAATTATTTGATTTATTTATTTCATTTTAAATTCTTTTGATATATTTTTTTTTATTATTACTTTTGATATATTTGATGTATAAAATGAGCATGAAGAAAATATATTTTGGTTATATATCTTTTGGCAGATTCTCATATATTGAAAAGATATTAAGACCATAAAAAAAATACTACAGAAATATACAAAAAATAGAAATTTACTATATTTAAAATATATTTTAATTGTATTCATTTTATATATTCATTATATCCATATAATATAAATATACAATAGTTATATTTTTGTATATAAAATGTATATTTCAAATATTTCAATCCTTGGCTATATTTATGATACTAAAATAATCTTTAAATCTATCAAAAAAAGAATATACTTTTTATATTTTCAATAGATATTAATATCATAAGATTAAACTATTTTAATCTGAATTAACGGCAATTTTTTCCTTCTCCATTTACATAAAATCCTCTCGAATAAAGCTCTAAAAAATACCTTCACTTTTCTGTTTCAGGTAAATTTTCCTAACTGCGACTTATACTTTATGACAATCGGATATTCTCCGTTTCAAATGCTTCAGTATTGTAAGTAATATCTACCCGTTACTAACCGTTCGTATATTGAATTTTCGTACATTAAGAAACTTTACGATCTGAATTGTGAATAAATGCATTATGATTTATAACAACGATTGTGAATTTCAATGAAACAATTTTACAAGAATTTGCAATGTAGCAAAAAGAAAGAAGAGAAAAAAAAAGGAGAATTAAAGTGAAAGAAAAGATGAATAACTTTCATTTGACAGTATTCACGTATTGGCAATATTGCAATGGAGCTTGTACAGGAAAGGGAAGAGGTCATAGGAGAATGTGAAAAAGAAGCACAGAAGAGATTTTATTGAACATACAATAAAATACAGCCTCAGCATATTGCACGTTATCGATACGAAATTGTAAAATTTACGAGAAACTCTGGATGATTATTAAAATTGCTATTTTTATTACCAGCTCCATCTACGTAAATCCACTTAATTGCCTTCAACGCTCCAACTTATAACCGAGAAGAGCTTTTTAATGAAGATTTTCATTTTTTTTTTTCCCCCTCTTAAAATACTAGCATTGACAGGATAATTGGCAGAAAAAAAAAGAGAAAAAATTAAAAAAGATTAAAATACCAGTTTTATTCTTTCCATGCAATTCTCAGTGAAACAGGTAAACCTTTTTCAGTTGGAAAAATACAAAAGAAGTTGAAGTAAGAAGGAAGAAAAAGAGACAAGTTGGAAAATAAAATGCGAAGAAAAGAAAAAAGAAGGAAAATAAAGAGAATAACGAACACAGTGGGGTAAGAAGAACGTCAAGCCTGATGGAATTTACTGCACAGCGGAAGTATTCTAAGAGCCCAAAGTTGCTTCCACGTTTGTTGGATGAAATGGAAGATATAAAGAGGTAGGAAAAAAAAAAAAAAAAAGAAATAGAGAAAAAGAGAATGAAGAGAATGGTGAAAGAAAGGGAATGGACGAATACTCTCGGTATCTGGATGGTTTATATTTGAATGCCTACTTCAGTTTCTATACGTGCATGCACAGAGAGAGTCTAGCCCATATATATTTCTCCTCGAATAGCCCTTCTAGTGCAGTAGTTGTTGTCAGAGAGCACAAATGGGAACTACTGTTGGAAGAACCCAAGCCCACAAGTGAACGATGAGATTTCTCAGCAAAATTTTCAACTAAACGTTATGTTTTATTCTTATGTGCATAGTTGGTTGCAATATATATATATATATATATTTTTCCCAAAATTTATTCGCAAGGTGAAAGAAACATATTTTGTATTCTCAAGTTATTTTGATGAGAAAAATTTTACATCAAATTTTTATATGATAGTGGGATTCCAATGAAAAGTGAGAGTAATCCGAAGGAATTTTGTGGGATATTCAATGAAATTCCTCAGATAATTTCTAAATCATATTTTAATTGAGGAATTTCATACATTCTTTTTTGCACGTAATTCGCTCTTGGGAGCAGAAGGTCTTCATGAAAATCGTGGGGAAAGAGATACTGCTAGACTGCTAGACTTCATCTCTCGATTTCAATATCAAATTCGGGAATATGACTACAGCAACAAATTATGGACGTGGTATTATTATCTTCCGACAACGTCTCATCCGATAGAAATTGGAGACTAACGATAGAAGGAAGCCAGGAGCAGCTTCCCGTGATGGGGAGAGTCAATGAATCTCGAAGCCCCTTGAATCAAGTCATGGCTGGAACAATTACCATTTGATCCGAGGCACATGTTCATGAAAAGGTCGATTAAAAAAATATATATGAAATATTTCTTCATTTTTTACTCACTATGCTAAAAATATAATTTATAATATATAATATATAATATATTATGCATGATATATAACATATAATGTATTATGTATAATCTATATGGCTACACGACTAAATATCACAGGTCAAATTATGACAAAATTTTATTACAATTATACAAAATCAAAATTAAAATGATTTAAATATCAAAATTAGAAAAATCAAAAATTACAATGAAACATTATGTTCACACCCACGTAGAAAATCAAGCATTTCTGACGGATCATAATTAGCAACAATATTTTCCAAATGAATATCATAATCAACATATTCATTACGTTGCTTAATAAATAATTCAGTGACGTCTTGTTCACTCTTTAAGCAATCAATAAATTCACCAATTTGTGCATGATTAATACTGATTACTGATATTGATTTATTTTGTGATACCAATCTATATTCTGTAGAATATATTATATCATGGCATCCAAAAAAAAGCAGTGTAAGTCCTATATATAAGCATAGTACTTACGCCCCTTTGATTCTAAGGCAACAATATATTCAACTAATCCAATTAATTCTTTACTTGATACAAAATCAGTCATCTTTTTTTTTCGAATTTGCATCAAATGACTTTCAATATTTTTCTTATCTCCATTCACCCATAGAATTCAATTTTCCCATAGGATATGTCTCCCCTCTGATTCATGAACTGAAAACTCACTTCATAAACTTTTTTTTCCTCGGGAATGATGTGAACACGTCATAGGCAATAGGATTGACTAGGTTAAACGGAAGTTATTTCTAAAGGAGAACTGATAAGGAAGTGAAATTCTAGGCAAAAGCTTCTGGGACAGTGAAACGTTTCTCTGTAGCACACCAGAGTCATGTCATTCTGACAAATGACCATGTGGTTCGGGCAGTGACAGTTTCTAGCTATCCCTGCTGTGACATCCGATGCGTTCCACTACGTTTCGTTAACCCGCCCAACATTGTCCCGTGAGAATTCGTCATAGAGAACACTGGACATTGTTATCTCTCTAACCCAAAATGTTCGTAGAAACGATCATTAAATTTCTCACAGCTTGCGATAACAATTTTACTCTCTATTCTCTCATTTATGTCATATCTGGGTAGAAGTGATATTTTTTTTTAATGAATTCACCGAGATTGATTGATATCTTCATTTTTTTCTTCATTCCGCTGCATTTTAAATTGGGGCTATTGGACGATAAACACGTGCTCTTATTTTTTTTCGAAGAAATCTCATTTATTTTTTAACGATAAGTAGATATTCTGAACTTTGATGAATCTTGAGAAGCTCTCAAAGAGATTGTAGAAAGATTTTATGAGTTGAGTTATGAACTTTTTTTCTTTTTTTTTCTTTTCATAACTATAAAGATTCTTTTGTTATTGCCTTCACAAAGTATAAATTAAATATTACGGGTAGTACATAAACCCGAGAGAAAAATTAAGGCGGGCAACGAACAGGATTCAGGCGGTTTAGAGGCAGATTTGAGGGAAAGCAGCAGATAACTGGCGTGCTCCTAGCAGCACATGGCAGTTTCATTATTTTTATTGAAAAGTGGCAGGCAGTTTACAGGCAGCGTAGAGGCAGATCACTTGGTGGATTCGAGGAATGGCAGTATATTAACCGTAAGGAGACACTTTCATGGCAGTACCTACAAGCGGGAAAATGGCAGCACAAGAGCGGTCAACAGAAAAGACCGTCATCTGGCAGCTCAAGCACAGTTTTTCAATAACGTCATCGGTGAGCTGTGTTTGAGCTGCCAGAAGACCGCCTTTTCTACAATCCGCTCTTGTGATGCCATTTACCTGCTCGTACATGCTGCCATGAATCTGCCTTCATGAGGTTGTTTGACTGCCTTTCTCCATAATCGTTTATCTCTCATAATTGTAGTATTAATTGGCGGTTTCGTTACTAATTTGAATCATTTTAGGTTCACACCGATCGTTTGTATGGATTCGATTTTTCTTAAAACAATTTATTGCTAGGACAAAAAATTTGATATTACGATGGCTACGATGACTGAGTACTCTGCAATTCAGTTTTTTCAACCGGCAAACAAATGATTTCAAAAACTTAAGTTACCCTACGAAAAAAATTATTGTGAAAAGAATTAAAGATTGAGGTAAATGGTCCTTAGCAAATATTTTTTGAAATACCTAAAAATAACTGTTTAATGTACTGATTTTAGTCAATTCAACGAATTGATATTTCTGATTCAATTAAATTGAGTAAATTCAACAACTTTTGTAATTATGTCAAAAAAATATTTGCTATGTTCCATTACTTTCTTATCTATTCATAATTATTTTAGAGTCTCCAGTTTTCAATAATTAATAATCATTTGGTAGACTATTTTCTCATTTGAAATAAACGAACAGTTCCCTTCATTGAATAATTCACGTGCATTTATTATACAGACAATTTTTTCATTAAAAAATTGCCGTGAAAAAATAGATATTTATAAACCAGAATAAAAATATATACTCTCAAGTATTACAGAATAGCCGTGCGGACTAAGTGAACATCCAAAGGAAGAAGATCAACCAAAGCAGCCTAGGTTCGAGCCCCGGTCCCGGAAAAAAAAAAAAACATAATATCTCGGGAACGGCGCGACCGATCCGTTTTTTTTTTATATCGGTGTGATCTGCGTCGAAAACTGCAAATGATGGCCATAATTTCTGAATTTACCACACAAAATTAGGTGTACTTATAAGTACAATTAATTAATCAATTAAATATGGCGTTATGAAGATGGCAGTCTAAAGGCAGGGTACTGGCATGTGGCATCTGCCAAAAGACCGCTCTTATGCTGCCACTGGATGCTTTATGCAAAAGGCAGTATAGAGGCAGCTTTTGGCGCAAATCCCGCCAGTTCGCCGCCAGAAAAGTGGCATAAAAACTGCCACTAGACTGCCATTTGGAAATGCCAAAACGCTGCCTCTAGCCCGCCTCATTTTTTCTCCCGGGAAGTTTCGGAATTTTGTACTATATTTTGATTGAATTCAAACTTCTGTATTGATCATTGAATGCCAGGGAAAAAAAAATATCGACAAGTGGAGGGGGGGGGGGGGGGGGGGAGAGAAAATAGGTTGTAGTTCACCAGTGTTCGTGGAAACTCTCGTGATATAACTTTGCTATTGTTCGACGAGTGGATCGAAATAGTTTAGGCGTTAAATGAGGAGCCTTATCTTGTTGAAGAATCGAATCTAAAAGTTTCTACAAGCTATAAGAGTGTACGCTTGGTAAGTTTGTCAAAGGCCTGTTGTATTAAAAGTTTTTGAATAATTTCAAAAACACTTATTTTGCATACAGAATAACACTTGTTGTCAATATTTTAATCAAAGAATATGAAATTTCATTGGCTTTTCATATCTTGATGCATTATTTAAAGCTTTTGATATTATTATTATTATATGTATCTTCTAATATTTCTTTGAATATTTAAATATAAATTGCAACAACTATGTTCTTTGATATAGTAACAATTACAATGAAAAATACTGCTTTCTTATATATTCGAAAAATACATATTTTAATTTATTAGAAATGATGAAAATGGCTTTAATGCTAATTTGTTTCTAAACCGACAAAAAATACAAGTAATAAAGTTGGATTTTTTTATAATGGGAATGATGCATCTATCATATTTTCTTATATTTTTGAAATAAAACTTCAAACTCTTTTTATTATTCAAATACCTATTAATGAATTTAATTGACATCGTAAGTGCTAATTCATGAAGAATTCAAAATCTTAAACTTTAATCAACTTCTCAATAACTGTCTAATTGAATATAAATGATCTCAGACACCTGTCCATTATTCTAATTTAATCAAAAAGTAAAGAAAAAAAATTTCACTCAGTATGTAGATTTTTCTCGTGGATAAGGAATTGTTACGTAAATCCTCAAGCTCATTTATTTTAATTAAAATGATGTTATATCCAGAAAATAGAAGGACTGTGTTGAAATCTTTTTATTCTTCCAAAAATTGCAATGTTCTGGATAAGCCAGGCAATCCCGAGAGAAAATCCCACACGACTCTTTTCTAATTCCAAAAGAGAACTGAGAAAGGGGGAACCTTGAAATATGGTCACTGGCTTCTACACTCATTCGTATAGCTAAAGGTTTTGGGGCTATATAACACCGTGAAGTTTCATGCAATTCGGCACCAATTTTCTGAGTAAATATTTCTTTGTCCCACTCATACTTGCTTCTTGCCTATTCTCTCTCTCTCTCTCCCTTTTATTTACGAAATCCTACAAGCCCACATTTTCTCCCACACAATTCTGACGATATTACTGTATAGGCGAAAGAAAAAGGAGAAAAAAAAAAAAACAACTATTCTTCGTCCTGCGGCAAATTTTCTTCAGGGATGCGAAAAACGTTTGTTGTAACTTCGTATTCGTTAGTGGAGACATGGCCTGCAGCAATGGCTCTTAACTAAAATAAACTGCGATTGGGCTGAGGCCATTTTCAGTATATATAGTAAAACGGATAAAAAGCTTCACACACAAAACTCAACCCTGAAAAATAATGAGTCCAATTCATCATCCTTGGTAATGCTTGCCAGTTTTCCTCTGGACGAATATTCATCTTGGTTTATGCATTTATTTCAACTTGCTTTGTTGAATGCTCTGTCATCATAAATTACAAAATAAAAATGTCCTTATTCTGTTGTAGAAGTAATAGCAACAACTAAAAAATGAGGTAATGGCATTGGTATGAGAAAACAGGGGTTCGTTTGTCATTTTATAATTGGTTCATTGAATGACGATTTTTTCTTCTTCATTGCATTATTAATTATTGAGAGTAATTTTTAAAAATTATATTTTTGTGAAGCATTATTAATTTTGATCTCTTTCATTAAAATACGGGGAGCCTTTCTTATTTAAGATAGATTATATATTGTGTATCATATATTGCATATCGTATATTATATGTCATATGCTATATATATAATATGATATGTTGGAAATATATTATATTGTATTGTTTATATTATATCTTTTATATCACATCTTACGAATTCAGTAGTGAAGAGGTAAAACAGGATAAGTCGATTTTTAATTTATTATTTTCAGAATATCTTGGAACTTAAGCGAGATACATTCTTTTCGTCTCGATTTTTTTTGATACTCATGAAATGGTTTACTAAAAATGATTTAGAATAAAAAGGGCATATACATATATATCTCCAAGAAATTCCAGTAAGAATAAAAACTAAGAGTTAAAGAGGCATAAATGCTATATAAAAGCATAATACTTACACTCTTTTAATTCCAAGATGACGATATATTATGTATCTTATATGTCACATACTATATCCTATATATATTATATTAGAGAGATGACCGAAAACATTTCATGTACTTTTTTGAAATTTTTTTTTACTTTTATCGCATTCTTATGAGGTGAAGAAAAGAGCATTATATGTTTATAGCCCGAAATAATTGTACTTTCCAAGATCATTTTGCCGTGGATAATGGGACTCCATCATGTGTGAACATCACAATCTTTAACACCACTCATTATCTTTCCTCATGATCATAAAACTTTGATAACTACCTTTTGAAAATTTCAGTGCTTACTCCACCAAAGAATCTCTCTCTCTTTCTATTTTCCTTCTCTGTCTCAACTAAACTCCTCAGTGTAAATTCACTGGCATTTCTCATTCAACAAACTTTTTTTTTTTTCTTCTTTTTCCCTCCACTGCACTTCAATTACTCGAGGTTTATTTCACTTGGGATCTCATTTTGGAGAAGTCTTCTCTTTCTCTTGAGAAATAGACACAATTGTGTTATACTTCAGAATACAAGTAAAGCAGATGAGTGTAGCCAATGGACAGAAATAATGAAGAATTAAATTGAAATAAAAGCTGAGAGAGTAGAAAAAAAAGAGGGGGGGGGGGGGGGGGAGGTGGTGGAGGAAAGGGGTAGGTAACAGCAGGAATAAAAGTACTGAAGTAAATTTGTGACTCTAAAATGCGAATCGATTGACTGGCGGAATGTAAATTCCATTTGTGTGTTCTCTCTGTATCTGATTCTTCCCTCATAAAACATTCGCCCAGACACAATTCGATATAATAAAAAAAATGGGGAGGAGGGGGGGAGGGGAGTGAAGAGAAGTATTCAGAATTCATGATGTATCAGGAAAAAAAATTCCCAAGATGGCAAAATACCTCTCTACCTTAACAACATCAAATTCCCTCTTCGATAATCGATGAAGAATGAAGTGATAGAAAGGAAAAAAAAAAAGTGAAATGGAGAGAGAGACATGGGGCCAGAAAAAAAAAAACAAAAAAAGAAGTGAATTACCATCGTGCGATTCAGTCCAGTGTGGTATCGAAATGGAAAATAAAATTTACGAGTCTACGTCCCGAGTGATTGTTCCCCCGTTCACGATACGCTATTGAAAATGTTGGGAATGAGAGAGAAAGAGAGAGAGAGAGAGAGAGAGAGTCCTCTCTCTACTCGGTTCTATAACGTTTTTGTTTTCCCCCGGAAATCACAAAATGGACTCGAAATAATTCCACGTTTCAGAATCGCTTTTCACGTATCGTTGCTGCATTCGTTTGGGATCCTCTTTTATGTTTTTTTGAAAAAGAAAAAAAAAAATAGAAAAATAAATGAAAATTCGATGAATAACATTTTGTGATGACAAAAAAAATAAATAAATAAAGGAAAAAAAAAGGAATTTGTGGAGGGATAAATTTATTGAGAGGAGGTCGTCTGGAAATGTAAAAAAAAAAAGATTGAATTATTTTTTAAAAAACTTTCTATTCTCTAGTTGCCGCTGTGATTCTCGCGTCTGCACATACGTGTACTTGTTCTACTTCACAGTATGTTCGAACTATCGCTTCAATTGGAAACAGAATTCTGGCGGAATAAATCGGTTTTTTATTAACCTGTGGTACTTTTCCAATTTTTTTAAATGAAAAAAAAAAAAATTAAAATGCTGGTTTTAGATAGAAAAGGACATAAGTGCCATTTTTCAAGATTGAAAGGACGTATCTCCAGCATTATTAGAAAGAAAAAATGAATTAATTGAGATTTTGCAATTTACATTTTTGTTGTCATGAAAAAATAATTTGAATTTAATGACATTGCATGAATATATGTCCTTGCTGGAAAAGAGGGACTATCCGACATTTTTCTTGAGGCAATTTTGTTTATACAGGAGATAAAAATTTACGGACTAGACAACTTTCCGGTTCATGAACCCAGATTGAAGACAATGAAAAAAATCTGAGTCCTTTGTTTTTTGTGTATTTTTAATAAAAAAAATGAATATTGCAGCTTCTCAACCTATGACCTGTCCAAAGAATGATATCAGACTCAACTCGCATTAGAATTTCAAAAAAAAAATTTTATTCGTTAAATAATATTTTTAAAATAAAGGCCTTTATGTGAAAATTCTCGAAAAAATTAGGGAACACTGTTGACATATTGGAGCATCTTCCCAATTTTTTTCAAATTTTTCCACAAAGTACTTCACCTCAAAAAAAAATTGATTCTAAAATTATGGTCATTATCACAAAAAAGCTCAATAATTTCCGCACCATTTTTTCTTCACAAAGAAAATTTTTTTTCGAAGTTTTTCTGGAAAGAGATCATCGAAATTTCCCTCAGTGCTTTCCCTTCATAATCCTCGGGATTCGCGAAACAGTTAATTGCAAAGTTCATTACCCGCAGTAACAATTGACATTCCTCTATTAAATTTCCAGTTTCATAATTAATGAACGTAAAATTGGATTATCAAAATAACTCAAATGATCCAATTTTCCATTTGTTTCCCGTCTATCTAACAATATTACTATCAACAAAAGGAAAAATTAACAACAATAATTACAGACACGAGATATCATCAATTTTCCATTCCGCGAATATCATACAATCAAACCGATACCATTTCCATCAGTATAATGATATTATTCATTTCACAAAATTCCTGTCCGCGTATTCTTTTTAATCACGAATATGAATGTTCATGAATAGCCGTGTAATTATAGCCTTCTGGCTGATGAAATGTCAGTGCGTTCTCAATATTGAAACGCTGCTCATTTAAAAATGAAAAAAAAAAAAATTCCCAGTTAAAAAGCTGGCAAAATCTGTCATCTGTCGCCGTAAGCATGATGCAACTAAAATTACAACTGTATTTTAAAATCAAAAAAAAAATTTTCACATTCTCCAAGTATTAAAAAATTTTGTACAGTTTAATGTACTAAAAACGATTAAATTTCCCCAACACAGAAGCGCATACCACTGAAAGTTTAGCAAACTGAGTCCGGTGAATTAGAAAACACTCAGAAGTTCAATTTCAACTCTCGACCATCCCTCCATTCGCAGTAACCATTTCCTCTCTTTCTATCTCCCTAAAATAACGAGTTCATGAAACTACCTGGGCTCTAGCTCCTACGTTTTTTTTCCCTGTTTATTTCTTTTTTTCTTCACCCTTTCTCATTTTATCCCCAATGATTTTCTCATTCCAAATGTACAGGAAAAAAACTTCTTTTCTATTGTTCTTTATCTCTTTCACTTTGATCATCTCGTTTTCACTACAATTCTCTCGAACCAAAGGGGATTAAAAGTCCAACACCTTTTTTTTTTCCTGCGGGAATTTCGTTTACACCACAGCATTTAATCAAGTAGAAAATGACCACTTCTTTTCCTCTTTTAACCCTTTGAAACATACATTTCTCAAATGATTCTATGATTGTAGAAATTCTTACTTGGAGGTTCTTGGGGTCACTGATTACAAATCTGCCATGAGATTTGCGGAATTCAAGATGGTAGAACCTGAATCCGCCATCTTGAATTTCAAAAATCTGGAAAATCGACAAAAATCATCATTTGCCTTATTTGAAATCTCTAAATTTCTGCGAAGGGATAATGAAGATTTTATTTTGAAAATATACATGAAAAAATGCGATTGGAAAAATGTGCTTATATTAATTAGAGATTTTTCCAAAACATCAAAAGAATTTCCCTCATATTTCAATTGGAATAGTATCTTACTAGGTAAAAAGTACTCAGTCATTTATAAATCTCATATCATAAACAATCATGTCGATTAGACTGTATTTTCATGCTCTTTCATCATTAAAATACCAAAAAAGTGCAAAAAACCAGATTTGAAGACGTTGAAAAGTAAATAAATTAGTAAAATCCAAGAAAATCGACGTAACATGGGTTACCACCATGCTTCAAAGGACTAATTATATCTGAATCAACTGTCGACAAAAATTGCGCTGGGAAATGTGCAGCTGACTCAAATTGTCGTTAGTCGTCGAGCCTTCAAATTGATGAAAGTGATGAGTAAGGAGTCCTTAAAAATGGAGTGACAAAAAAAAGGGGGAGAAAATACTGAGAAAAACGACAGAAGACATTCTTTTAACTTGTGATGGGTGCCAGGTCTTTGCACCTTCCTAACTATTTGTAATCCTTTGCAGGTGGACGTTATCGTAAAAATGTCAACGGAACTTTTGCTTATTTGACTGGTTTTCTCCTTTCTGTTTTATCAGACCGAGAATCATTAGAGCAATGTCTAGATGAAAGAGACATAGTACTATACAGAAAGAAAATGGAAGGAGGATGAAAAAAAAAAAGTCATGGCAGAGAAGAAACACATCGGGACATCACTAGGAATCTTGCTTGAAGTAAGAGCACACCAAAGTCCTTCAACGAACTTGCCAAGTCGGATAATGGCAAAGTTATGAGTTGAACTTTCTAGTGTAGACGCTGAGTTGTGTGTATATATATGCCTTTATATAATACGACAACTCTAACAACCCTTTAAGCCAAAGACCTGTCTTCAATAGCAGCTCTCTTGAAGATTCAACGTATAACACACACCTGTACATTGTCAAAATCCTTTGGGGTTATATCAAAAGCACTTGATATCATCTTGACGTAACTATCAGTCAATGTGAATTCATAATGAGAATTATCACGAGTGATAATGTTGATTATTCGCCATTCAAATTGCGACATTTCGAGGATAATTAGAATCTGTGCAGTAAATTCTGAAATTTGATACTTTGATGCATTGGTCATTCTGGGAGGTCATTATAGTGCGGCATATCCATTTGGAGTTTATAAGCTTTCAGCTGTAGTAGGACAGGAAATTGCCAAATTTGTGATGAAAAATACGTCCTTTTATGCTAGGATTCATAGATGAATATGTATGAGCAAATATGCATTGCTGAGCAAATATATACTAATATATTGTTAATTATATAACATAAATCGACTTTTCTTTCAATATATGACACAATACAATCCAATAAAATTAATTCTCTAAACCATGAATTCCCCGAGATGTAACAATTTGAACAAATTCATTGAAACCTAATGAAATAAATCCAATTGACCCTTAATCTCTATCTTGATATAAATACAAAGCTACAGTATTAGATGTTCCTGGGAAAACTGGTGTACGACTGACACGAGGTTTACCACAGTCAGGATGAAAATTTCCCTCGGGATTTTCTGCTATTGGCGTTGGAGGCAAAATCCAAAGTGGACCTCACTGAATATGTTGGACGATAGTCCAGTGGGTTTTGTACTTTTTCTCCCCTCTTGTGAATTTTCATCTCTGTAACATTGCACTCGAGTATATTTATGTATTCGATGGATATCATATGTGTACTTGCATACATTCAAAGAATTTTGTATTCATCCGATAACTTCTCTGATTGCATTTCATCAATGGAAATGTAAATTTTCACTAAAAGTGATTCAAAGCGTTTACATTCATTTCCAAATATTGAACAAACGCTCTTCCAATGAAGGCAAATTCAATTAATTTCTTTTTAAATTGATACGTAATTTATCATTTGTTCTGTTCTTCATTACTCAGTCGAGGGGAATAAAAACAGATAAATTAAAAAATTACGACCAAAAAATTATTATTATTATTGATTTTCGTGTTTATTCTCATCCAAATTAATAGGTATTAAAATTTAAGCTAAACGGGATCTTGGATGGGGTAAAATGAATAGTGAATGTCAATCTTCACATTCATTCAGTAAATTCGATTATTAATATGAAAAATCTATCATATATGGTATATTTGATATATCTTTCATGTTACATCTTATGAATTGATATTTGACTTGGAATCAAAGGAGCAAAAGTGCTATATTTAAACATGATACTCGCATTACTTTGGTTCTCAGGTGATTATATATTATGCTATATATGTCACATATTAAATGCTATATAAAAGAGACCGGGGCAAAATGGACCTGCAAGTCAAATTGATTTCGGATTTTTTTTGAGTGAAAGCGTCTTTGAAAAAGTTTGAAAAAATTCACCGATAATTTGCATATATTGGAGCATCTTCTCGAATTTTTTCAGATTCTCTGCAATTGACATATTCGTCAACATAATTAAAGCATCAAAAAAAAATAATTCATATACTTTTATGAAAGATTTTTTACTCTTATCACATTCTGAATATTTTCTAAGATTTTCTGTATCGAATTTTTTTGCTGTAAAAATATTCTTTTCAATTCCTTCTATCATGAAAAGTTGAATTGATTCATTTTGTGCTACTCCTATACAGGCAATTAGATGATCTGTCAATAGAATTCTATTTGCAAGTGAAATTTCCAGTATAACCATGTATTTACGACATCACCAGTGGTCCCTAATAAAAATGGAAAAAATGTAGAATCAATAATCACAGAAAAACACGAGAACGAGAAACGAATCAGAAGCAATTGCCTTTTTATTGAATAGTACCGCTGATTATTCAATTGAGAAATATGGAATGTATATCGAATTAGTCGTTTATTAATGGAGACAGAGAAATTTCCGAGCTGCAAGATTATCAGACATGTCGAACTACGTAATTCTATATGTAAACCCCAGTGTTTATCTCATTTCAGTACTCGTACGGTAAAGCTTGTGCATGTAGTGCCTCTATATCTTCTGTGTTTCATCAATAAACCTACAATACGATTAGCTCTAACTAACCTTCTTGAAGCACTACAATAATCAGAGATGCACTGGTGCACGTAATTTCGAATAATTGAATTATGAAAAATATATGAAATTTTGAGTTAATCAAAAGGAGAGTGCAATTGAATCGCATTATTAACGTTTAAATTATTCTGTTCTTTCATTATTCTGTTGAATAATCTTCATGAAGATTGTTCATTCGAAATATATATGTATACACAGATATATAGAAAATTTGAATTTAATTTTAAAATGTAAAAAAATGTTGTAAAATATATAAATATATAAGTGTATATTTAAAATATGAATGGAATATATAGACAAAAATATATATATATATATATATATCATTTATATGTTATTATTATATTTTAAATATATGAAAAATCAAAAATGGTGCAAAAATTTTTTTTTTTATATATTTGAATTGAAATCTACATAAATATTTGGATATTTTATTCATTTTACATTTGTTTATATTTTTGATATATCCGTATATATATGTCTTTGCATGCATTTCAAAATCGAGGATTGATTCATCAATTATTAAAATGCATTTGAATTCTTGTTTAAGTTTATTAGATAATATTTTTTAAATAATTCTATTTTTAATATTGAATAAAACGATTTTTCATGAAAAATTCTATATTTATTACTAATAACTTACGTAACTTTTCATTATTCAAAGTCATGTTTAAGGTAACGTCAATAAACCCTCATAGTTGAATACAGTTTTTCGTTAAAGTTAACCGCAATTTTAAATCACAAGTGTCTGTGAGAGAGCGTCATTGAAAAAGTTTGTTTGAACGTAAAACAGAATCTATGAATATTTGATGAAGAAAGTCAAGAGGCAAACTGTACCCTCTTTCTTACTGACTTTATAACACTACGTTTGATCGTTCAAGCATTAATTTAACACCATCTGATATTGTAAAAATCCATTAGTTTATTGTATTTTTATGCATAGAATGTGAAAATTAATGGAAAATTTTTTTATTTTTCGTTTCAGGTGAATATTTTGAAAATACTGCAAAACGTAAAAAATGCTGCGATTCGTGAGTCCAAAATTTTAATATTCATTTTCGATAAAATCAATCAAAAATCTCGAAAAAAAATCGAAATTTTAATTTTTAATTTTATCAATTAATTGTAAATTAATTATAGAAAAAATGAAAAAATTTCCTTTTTTTTCATTGATTTATAAAAAATATAAAATTTTGAAATATTTCTTCTATCAGTATACTTTTTCTGCGATACTCGAGAATGAAAACTTTTGTGGGATACAGAATATATAAGTATACACACACACACTTACCGCCAACATCATGGAAAATGCTTTCAGGCTTTTCATTTATTTCCATGCTCAAGAGCCATGGCTCTCATTTCTGCCACTCTCTTCTGACCCTTCTCCATTCTTCTCTCGTTTCTTTTTTACAATTTTTTCTCTTCTTTTTTCCCTCATCTTCCCCCATTACAATTATAAAGTGTATGTACACATACTCCACTATGTATGACCTTATTATTTTGTTTTTCTTTTTTTTTTTCTACTTTTACTCACTTTTTCTTGTATTCACCCCCATTTTCACTACTCTATTCTTCATACTCACGTCATTACTGTAAATAATGATTTTTTCATGACATTTTCATTTTTTCCCATTTTACAAAAAATTTTCATTAATTCTTCGTATTTTATCCTTCTTATCCTCTTTATAATCAATCAAATGACTCCAAAATTCTCAAAAAAAAATTGAATTTTCATTGAAATATTTCACAAATTATCAAATTTTTCAGATGAAATGCTGAAAAATTGTCGAAAAAAAAAATTACATTTTAGTAGTTAAGAAAATGCTTCTTTTGCGAAATGAATTTTTTTTTTTGAGCATTCCAAATTTTTTTTCTCCAAAATCATATTCATATTCATTTACTCCTTTATTTAAAATTACCTCTCGCAAAAATTCTGTTTTCTTAATTTTTTTTTATGAAAAAAAATGACGAATAAATTATGAGAAAGTTCTTTTTATTGGATGAGTTATTTTTCTCTGAAAGATTTCACGATCCTCCTGTCTCTGGCACCTCCAGTGGACTTATGCAAATTCCATCTGGATTTTTTCGCTATATAAGGATAAAATTGTAAGAAAAAAGGAGAAGTGACGGTTAAAAAAAAAAAAAAAACACAACGAAACGGAGTAGTAAAGAAGAATGAGACGTGAATAACTGGATCGAGAGAGTGAAGGAGAGAAAAAAAAATAAGAGAGGATGAAGTGAAGGGAGAAATGGAAGAATCCGGGTTATGCACTGGGGGGCGAATGACGGTGCATGATAATTCGGTCTCGGTGTAGACCCCCCCCCCCCCCCCCAACCCTCTGTGTAGACCCCCAACCCTCATTCTACTTTTGGTACAGCCTCACAGCCTCACTTCCTCTATTTCTGTGTATGTGTATGTGTGTATGCGCATGAGAAAAGTAGAAGAGCCACACGGCACTCAAATATTTCAAAAGCCGACAGCTTCGTGGGACATTCAATTATCCGTTGTTCCGCATGAATTGAGCAGAAGCTCCCTGGGCCTCCAACTGCACCGAGAAAAATCGAAAAACTTTGCCAAGTGATCATTTCAATTGTTTCATTATTTCTTTTTAACTAGAATTCTTCTGGATTGCCAGGTACACGGAGAGAGAATTACAAGAATTTTTATTAACTCGATCAAATCAGGAAAAAAAAAATTTAACATTTTTTTTTATAATTAAAATATATTATATTTATATTTAAAAAAAATATATTTTATGGAATATTAATTTTATGCAGAAAAGAAAAAATATAATGTATTTATAAAATATATAGATATATTTGATATTTGATATAAATATAAGCGAAATATATTTTGTTTATATTTAGTTGATATATTTAATATCGTTGCCTTAGAAACAAAGTGGCGTAAGTGCTAGCTTTAGGTGCAGCACTTACACCACTTTGTTTTCAAGGTGACGATATATTCACATTTATTAATAATATACTATAATTATATGTTTATTCAATATAAAACTTATATGGAAAAATGAGGCAAAATGGACCTTCAGAATAACATGATTCATGATTTTTTTTCGGAGTGAAGGACTCGGTGGAAAAATCTGAAAAAATTTGAAAAGATGCTCCAATATATGGACATTGTTAGTGAATTTTTTGAAATTTTTTTGAAGAGCTCTTCATTCTCAAAAAAAATCCCAAATAATTTCGACCTGCAGGTTTCACCTATTTTTTTAAATATAATGGAATATATTTTTTTTTATATTAAAAATATTTATCTTTTTTCCATTTGATCACATTAATTCCATAGAAAAACACAAATTTTTTTTTTGATGCCCTTTTCTCGTAAGCTTTCGAATCAAATACCCATTTTCTTTAAAGACCACAAAATAATTTCCAGTCATAAAAAAAAATAACCACTTTATTTTCAACTGTGAAGCTGAAAATTATTATTCGTCAACCGGTTACTTCACATCGTAAAATTTTTACTCGTGTGTTATTTTATATTTTATAGCATAAAATTGAGAAAAATCTCACAAAATGCAGGTAGAAATTTTACGATATTGTCGCATAATTTATTTTCCATGCTATTATAATGTATGAAATATGCATCGAATGTAACACACATTAACTGATTTATTTAAGCCTGACAAATTGAATATTCCCCTTTTTTTTTTAAGAGATGCCATATGAATAATTACGATTTTATTGGGAAAACATAAAAAATTCATCAGATAAATGGAAATTCATGTAATAATAGATTGATGATGATCGCATTCATTATCCACCATTATAATAATTTTGACGAATTCAATTGAATTATTATTAAAACGATAATTGCACAAAATTTAATAATATTGAATTTCTCATTTAATTGTAACTAAAAATTTCATACAATTAAAATTAATTCTCTTTGTTATCTTTCATCTCATTTGAATCTTTAATTCATTGGTAATTCCAATAAAATTATACCCCTCATTTTCTTCATGATTGAATTAAAAATTTAATTATCACAAAAAAAAATTCCTCTCTAAATTGATTTTATAAAAAAAAAAAGTGAAAAAGTTTGTAAAAAATTCTAACATGAGTGAGAGATCTTGAAAATGTCAAGGGACTCTTGTATAAACATTTTTCTCCTTTTTTTTCTTCTTCTTCTTCGCAAACGTGATGGTATTGTCGTTGCGGAAAAAAGGAATGTCAAGAAAGTAGAATAGAGAGAATACGAGGAAAATAGTACGTGCTTGGATGGATCTCTCGCAAGTACGTTCAAGCACGTGTTACCCATTTTAACCGTGTATATATAGTTTATTAGATGGCTAAAAGCTACTGGTATCCTACTCTTGCATTATCTTTTCTCTCTCTCTCTCTATCTCTTCTCTTTGGTGTTTTGTAACATGGCTTTGGCCTTGTATCTTATACATACTGGCCACTGTTATATACATATGTTTATTCCGGACTGCACATAACAGCTCTCTCGTTGCACTCTCCTATGTTAATTTTCTGCGAAAGAGAAATACTGTCACACTAAAAATTGTTTCTATGGTTTTATTTATTTTGAGTGGTAATGTTGTTACTATATCGTGTAGTATGTGCACTTGGAATTATTTCGAGGGATAATGGAAATGGATTTACGGTGTCATCTTTTTTGGGTGGAAGATCGAGGAAAACTGTTTAAAAAAATGAAATTGAATAGACAATTTGATGGGAATTTTTATAAAAGTGATATTTAATTTTTTTTTTTTTTATGGGAAGATGATTATGAAATCTGCGAGTTTCAGAGGAAATTCGGAGGAATCTATGAGTCTTGAATAGAATTGAAACGGTAATTCTACAATTTACTTGAATTTTTAACTGAACATGATTATTCAGAATCAGAATGACTTTTTCAATTTTTTGTTGAAATTTTCCTATTTTTATCAAATTTTTAAGAAACAATTAAACTGAAATTTAGAAATTTTATTGAAATCTAGGCGTGAAATTATTTAAAAATCGATGATCTGCTCATTTTTCAATAACGTAATTATCTTAAATTTCAGTAGAAATGTGACTAGTCTGAAAATTCAGGGATTCCACGGAAAATTTAGACGGAAATTTTTAACAGTGAAATTGTGTCATATCAATAATATCTCATAACTAAATGATCTTAAATTATAATATCTCGTCATTATTTTTAATATTGATGATATTCGTTAATGTTGTAGATAATATTGATAAGTTCATTGAAAAGCTGAGGAAATTTTCATTGAAAAACTCATTTTTTTTCTTATTATTATAAAAACTTCATTTTAAAATTCATTTTTGATCATTTTTTGAAAATTTGATTTTTTCAAAAAAAATCAAGATTTTCAAAAAATTCAAAAAAATTAATTTCGACGCATGTTTTTCACCCAAAATCCTCTCAGTATTTCACTAGAATCATTAAAAAAATTCCATCTCGAACCGTTTCATTGAAATCCCCATTTTCTGAACTTTCCCCTATTGAATCTATTATTTCCTTTATTACGACCCTTTTTCCGTTTATCAGTAGAATATTACGTTACAGTGACTCGTAAGTTACCCTGCAGGAAGTATTGGTATATTGTCTCTTGTAATTTGTGTCGAGGGCCAAGCCCAAAAAAAGCAAAAAAAAAAACAAAAAAAAATTAAAAAAAAAAAGTAAAATACTAATACTTTGGGCACTAGGAGAGAGCATGAGCTCTGTTGTGTAGAGAAAAAAAGAAAAACGAGGTTTATGGCACGCGTACAAAGTTCGAGGCTATTTTTCAGGCTCACCGGCCAAATTAGTGTCGTAAACAATTTTCACCGACAATTCCAAGGGAGTCGAGGGTAAAAATAACGTCCCCTCGCAAGAATCGCAAAAGGGTAGAGAAGGAGGAAGAAAAAAAAATGAGGGACAAGATGAATGATGTTGAATTCCTGTCAATACATTAGCATTGTAAAAACATTCCACGTTTTTTCATCTAATTTTCTCATTTGAATGAAGATAATGACGTTTCAACTATCGACTTTTTCAATTTTCCTGAACTTCAAGAAATTAATTATATTTTTTTTTTCTTTTCCTTTATTTCGTTGGATGAAAAATGTAGTATTATTCGAGTGGAGAGAAAAAAAGAGGAATTGTGATTGACGAATGACTCATTGAAATAACGGAAAAGTAAAAAACTTTTTGACGCAGAGATCGTGAACTCTTTTCATTCTTTTTTTCTCTTTTTTTTTTTTTTGCTCGCCCTCATTGAGTGCTCGGAGAATGAGGGAAAACAAATTTGTGAATGGAATAATAGAAATTTCTCATAATAGAAGTGAGAGAAAGGAAAAGTTCGAGTCTGTCATTTGAGAACGTAAATCCATTTAATTTTTTAACTGAATAAATTCAAAGGGAATGGATGAATTACTCGTTAGAAAATTACGTTATTTAAATTTCATGCAATTTGATCTCATTTTGCAAAATAGATAGTTATTTTCGGGTGATTATAGAATTAAATTTATTGAATTCGAAAGCTTCATTGATTAATCTATATTTTCGTATGAAAAGGTCATGAAACCCAAAAAATATATATTAAATCATGAATTCTATATTAAAAAAATTCATAACAATTTTATCTCAGTTAAATTTCGAGGGAAAAAATTGCATCAAAAAACATTTTATTGAGAGAAAAACCTGCAAATTCAAACATTGAATGATTTTTCTTTCGTTTTATCCCCTTTAATGTAGTTCTATACCTACACGAATTTAAAGATTAAAATCTGAAATAAATTTCAATTGAAAGTTTATATGAATTTAAATTAACTCGTGAAATTTCTGATCAATTGAATGTTTTGTTTGGTCAATAATAAATCAAAACGAAATAGAAATAACATGGTGGCTTATGAGCTAATGCAGACTTTTGCACTTTTAGGTCAGGCAAAAGATTAAAATATGGAAAATGTCCTTAAAAAAGGGGGAAAAAACAAAAATGTATGATCCAATATGAAAATTATCGATCGTCTCATAATTTTGTAATAAATTATTGTTTTTTTTTTTTTTTTTAATTTATTATTTTTTTGCATAGGAAAATACGTGAATACGCTAGTCAAATAAAATATCAGTGGTTAAGTAATAAATCACAAATAATTAATGCCTTTGAAAGATAAAATTAAATTCAAAATTAAAAATTTTTTGTTAGGAGTGACCATAATGGCCGATAATTTACCTAATCATAATTTGAGGAATGGTCGGAGGAAAAGCTTCAATAATCCAAATAATTAATACAATTCCTGAATTTTCCTTCAAATTTGCTTAAAATACTAAGAACTAGGTTTTTAACAATAAATATCAATTTTTGGGTGATTTTTCTGTTTATTTCTTGCTTTGACACTCAACAATATAATAATATCTAAAAACAGCTTTTGAATTTACTGAATTTAGTCAATTCAACTAGTTAATCTGTTTGAATTAATTAAATTCACTAAATTCAATAACTTTTTTAATTATTTCAAAAAAATATTTGCTAAGGACCATTTGCCTCAATATTTGATTTCTTTCCCCCTATTTTTTCCTCAATATATAGAACTACTCTAATCACTTCATTACTAAATTGAATATAATTTATGCAATTTCTTCATTTTCCCGAATTCAACAGTTATGTTTTAGTTGAATGTAAGCAAATTCATGCACACAATGGCATACATGCAATATTGCAAAAATTTGAGACGAAAAAGATAGAAAAAGAACAAAAAAAAGAAAAAAAATATAGGAATACATTTGCTTATGATTCTCAGGAACTAGCGCCAGGGGTGTCGTTTCTTATGCACATATTCACCGATGGTACAGTACCGGGAATACGACGAATATGTTATTACTCACCTGCCAATGGTGGATGAGGTCACATAGTACGTAAGAGAACTTTACTGTCCCCTAGATTGCCCACCAAAAACCAACGATCTCAAGAGGTTGATGGCCCCACTTGCGCTATCTTTCTCCTGGCTCAAATGTTCCTACTCTTCAGTCGTATGTAGCTTTACGGTAGAGTCTCGAGAGATAGGCAGAGTTGATTGATGAAAGAGAATAAACTTTCTTACATATTCATAATGTATCAGCTAAAGGAAAATCCCTATTTCTGTATTGAAATAATAAATTGAAAGAATTTATAAAAATGAAAAACGTGGAAAAATTGAAGTATTAGTGTGGAAGTCCGAATCAATATTTTTTTTTAATAATTCGAGATATTTCTATTTTTGTATCGAGGAAGAGGGGTTGAAACTTTATTATTTCAACATTGAGTCAAAAATTCATAGACTCTCAAGTTATATTCAGCGGAAGGAAGTGAATCGTCTTGAATTCATATATATATATATATATATAAGTTGGAGGAAAAATAATTGAAATAAAAATCTTCTGCAGAGTTTTTGACAGCTAGAGAGTCATCGTAAAGTTCTGCGTTTTTTTTCTCATAAAAATCTTCATGGAAATAATATATAGTAACTTCATCTTCTCTACCAATGGAATCACTTCTAATTGACCCATTGTAATCGTTAATTATTCAAAATTGGCTAAACACAGAATTTTTTCACTATTTTTCCCAGATTTCTGAAGGTTTAGTCTATGAGATTCCAAAAGGTTTTCTATCAATTCAGAAACACACTGTATAATATATAATATATTGTATTTTTTTTTTCATTGTATAGCCTCAAGGCCTTCAGGCTCATTTTTTTTTAAAGTCAATTTTTTTTTTTAAAGCTTTTTATTGAAATACAGAGAAGGGAGTCGATGTGTTGCTACTTTTAGTGGGGATATTTATACTTTTATTTTACAACATCTAAAAAAAGCAGGAAGAATCTTTAGGATTTCTATATTCAAGGTAGCTACTATATTGTACTTGGGAATGTAAATTATGGTGAATATTCAGTATAATAAAAATATATCATACAGGCACAATATATGAAAAATATAAAAACATGCATTCTAATAATTTCTCATATATCTTATGAATATATCACAAATATATCAAAATATTCATATATTACTACATCATTATATTAATATATAATATATAAATATATTCTTGATATATTTGCAATATAAAAAATACATTCCAGATATATATGATTTATATACTTATACATTTTCATATATTTTCTTTATATAATAAATATATTTTATTATACCACAAAATATATTTTTTCTCCATTAAGAACTCTAATTCAAAGATATTTTTTTTCTTGTATCACGTGCAAAGATCTCTTCTGCTAGCGAATTGAATAAATATTCAGTAGTATAAATTATCAACAGTCAGACATGATAGTATGATAAACCAAACGCATCTCTGCTAATGATATATATATATCTGAGAAATTTGTCGTGTAAGGGAAACCAGTGAATATGCTGAGCGGCGACAGGAGGGACAACATGACACTACTGTCATGACAGCAGGCTATACCTATAAACGAGACTATGAAGCTCTAGCGCTATATGCTAGCTTACCATGTCTCCTGTAATTAAGCCTTATCGTCATCTCAACGGATAATTCCGGCTACGGGTAGAGGAGGACTATTGCCGCACAATCTCATGCCAAACTGGGGGGGAGGAAGAGAAGAAGGAAAACTATTCTGTCGTCAGATAAGGAACTCTCTGGGTATTAGGGCACTTCTCCTATTTATGGACTCTGTCGCAGACGTTGACGCCACCTCAATGACTCTATTTACAAGTTTCGTTTTATTATCATTTTTATTTTTTTTTTTCGCTTTGGGTGATTTTACTCTGTTTCACTGTCTATTTTTCTCGTGGATTTGTGTGTGTGTTGAGTTAACTCGAGGGTGAAAGTTCGGAATTAACTTTTGCCTGATAACGTGATCTGTTGAAGTTGTAGATTGACTCGAAAAACGTGGAATGAGAAAAGCAAACTGAATCAATTATGCTCAACCTCATTTTTTTGGGGAAAGGGGGAAGTGAGTGGAAAATAGAGCACGAAAAAGAAAGTCATCTTTATTTTTAATATAATTGAAATTATGAAGTTTGGGAAAGTTGATTTTGATTTTTTTTTAATTTATGGAATTTTCTACAACAAAAAAATTTGATAATTCCTATGAAAATAAAATATTGGAAAGAAAGGGGCAAAATGGACCCTCAGGGCAATATGATTCAGATTTTTTTTTCAGAGTGAAGGACTTCATGAAAAAATCAGAAATAAATTGAGGGAATGCTTCAATATGTGGACGTTTTAGGTGAATTTTTTTGAATTTTTTCGTCGAGGTCTCAATTCTCAAAAAAAATCCTCAATCAGCTTGACCAACAAAAACAATTTTAAAAAATTTTTTTTTTCATATTATAAATAAAGGAGACTGTTTATCATTTTTTCGGATTGAAGGATTATCTCGAAAAATCTGAAAAAAATTAAGAATATGTTCCAATATGTATCCACTGTTACTGAATTTTTTGAAATTTTTTCGTAAAGTCCTTCACGCTCAAAAAAAATCCTGACTAATTTTTTTCCACAGATCCATTTTGCTCCGATTTCCCCTATAATTATTATTTCCTCTTGGCCTTTAATATCAAAACATTTTGCAAGTGTCAGTTACTATATTGACGTGAAATTTCATTAAAATCGTTTCACACACCTGCGCTGGATTAAAAGGGTTATAGCACATGGATTTTTATTAAAACGGCAAACAGAGTGTGTGATGCTCGCCATAGGCTCACTTCATCAATTCATCATTATATTTACCATGTGCCTACAATCTCCTGTATTTTGAATGAAACTCAAACACTTTTTCAGTTTAAAAAAAAAAGTTTATAACGGAAGGGAAAAACTAATATTTCACGATAATCCGCGTATTCGTGTGTTCAATACAAATGAGTGAATTGATGCATGAAGAAAATTCAATTTTATAAAGTCCAAAGTAAATTTTTTTTTTTTTTTTCCACCTTCAGGAATATTATTCTGTCATTTACATCAACATAATCGATTTCCATTATTCTCAGTGATTATGGTAATTTAAACGAGGGAGAAGGGGGGGGGAGGACATTTCATTGATCATAAATTCAATGTTACATTCTTTCATTATTATTTAATCGCATTTATTTTTACTTCACAATTTCTTTTTTTTTTAAATTCCGTTGAATCAATTATCTGAATAATTGATTGAATAATCGAAAATTGAGTTGACATCTCATTCGCTTTTTTTTCCATCTCCATCGAGTGAATTTCTATCGAATTGCATTAACTCGAATGAATTAAATGAAAATTTCATCAATTAAAGTCGATTTTATTTGATATTGAAAAATAAAAATGATGCGAGAATTTTTTTTTTAATGATGGAGTTCGCCAAAAAATTTGAAAAAATTTGAGAAAATGCAGCGATATATCTCCACTGTTGTTGAATTTTTTCAAATTTTTTCATGAAGCCCTTCCCTTAAAAAAAAAATCACGAAAACTCTCGAAACAAATTAATTGAATAAAATTATTCAATAAATAGGAAAAAAAAATAAAAAATTCTCTTCAGTAAATCACTTTTTAAAATTTCCCTCTGAACTCACCTCAAACCCTCATTTCTAATCGATTAACTGCATAAAAAGCCCCCCCGAGAAAACAAAAAAGTTTTTACGATGAAATACAGCATGAAAAGAGGGCAAAATAAAAGGCAATAGGGGATGCAACAGGGTTAGCCAAAAAAAAAAAAAAAAAAAAACCTACGCAACTCTCACCGCGTCTTGTGATGTCACTCGAAAAACTCCGCGGGACACGTGTATAGACTCTCGTTTATGCACAAAAATACAAAAAAAAAAAAAAAAATGCGACCGAGTTTCCAATAATCGAGTACCGTCTGCTGCATCGGTCTCTGGCGTTGCACATCACAACCCTTCTCCTCCCCCCCCCCTTCCCCCTCATCTCCCTTGATGCTGGGTACTCGAGGGAGAGAGGGCCCTTTCTCTCCTCTTTGCCAAACGACAACTCGTCAAAGTTCCATTCGCATGGTGCACTCGTTCATCCAATAGACGCTTTTTACTTTTACTCCCCTCTCCCAATTCTTTCCGGCTCTCTAGCCACTGTACAGAGTTAAACTTTTGTATGGGAGGAAAAGCTTGATATCCAGCTCGATGGCACACTTTGTTCATTTGGTGGAAAAATAAAAATGAAAAAATAGAATGGCAAATGCGGAATGTGATAAAGGAAATGATTTTTATTTTTAGATTTTCGGGGGAAATTTTTTTTTTTTTGTTAATTTTAAACGATGTTGTGCGTCATTAAAGCAGTTTAGAGGCTATTATGTGGGAAATGCAATTTGATTACCATGTGCAGGGAAGAGACGAATATGTCCATCGTCATTAAAATGATGTGAATCTATAAAATTCTAATTTTTATTATTTCAGTGATAAAATAGTGATGAGAATTTTTTTTGTTATTATTACGATTTTTTACGGGTATTTTTGGGAGAATATCCCGGAAACTAATGGAGATACGCCCTTTTTTGCTCTCATCCACTTTTGCAATGCCTGGAATTCTTTTGAAAAATGATTTCATGTAAAAGGGCGTATCTCCATTATTTTCCAAGATATTCTCGAGAAAAAAATAAAATAAAATTTCGAGAGCTTTAAAAAAAATGAGTAGGACAAAATCGCTCTATCTCGCTTATTTTCCGAGATATTTCCGAAAAATGAATGACAAAAAAAATGAATTTATTCTGTTTTTTCGCTTTACTCTCAAATTTTCAAAAAAAAAAAAAAAAAAAGAATGAATTTCTTTTTTTTTTTCATCTCCAAATTTTTATGATTTTTTCGAAATATTTCGGAATATCATGGAGATACGCCCTTTTTGCTCTCATTTCTTTTTTAAGAGAGAATTTCAAGAGCTACAAGAAAGGATTGAGCCAAAATCACCGTATCTCGCTTATTTTCCAAGATATTCTCAAAAAATCACGTAATTTTCAGTATTATTTATCGAATTTCATAAAATATTGAGAAATTTCCGATAATTCCGAAGATCTCGTGGTATTACTACTCTTAAATACCTTGAAATCAGAACGAAATCCTCAAATTTTCATAAAAATATTTGAATCAGACAAAAAAAAAGAAATTGATCCTAAATAACATGCGAATTATCTCGTTTTACCCAATCGAATTCCCACTCGACCTCTGAACACGAAGTTATCTCGCAGGAAAGCTGCTTAATATTAGCATAAAAGTTCTCTCCAGAAATCCTTTCAAATAAATGAAAAAAAAAAAAAAGAATCTCATTTCATGTAAATTAAAGAAAAGTGAAACCGAAACATTTTTTTTCCCATAAAAAATAAAAAATCAAAATAAAATCTGACCTCCTCAACAATATAGAACAAAGCCAACTGAAATAATCATAATAATAAAAGTAGAAAGAATCCGAGATGAGGAGAAAAGTTGGAAAAAAACTATTTTTTTTTTATTATAAAACTATTGACTTCAATTCGAAGATTCTCGAGTCAGATTTCCCTCGATTTTTCATTTTTTTTTGCTCTGTAAAAGAAACAGGTAGAACAGAGATACCCATAAAGTTGATTTTTTTTCCATCGTAGACTCCGACAAGCATACTCTTTATTATGGTAATTCAATTCAAGAAATAGACAGAGAGAAAGAGAGAGAGAGAGAGAGAGAAGAAACGCTGATATCTTCAATCCGCTTTCAATTCGCATTGAAATAAGCCTCCCCCCCCCTCCCCCTCCTTCCGCCCACTCAGCGATTTTCTATCAATAAAAATGTGAAGTTAACTGATGGAAATATGACGGCGAATGAATTGAATGAGTCAATCATTCACCGGCATTATTTTTCAACTCAAAAAAAAAATGGAAAAAAAATAATAATTATAATTTAATTTTCTCATTAAATTGCGAAAAACGAAAGGCAGCAAAAAAAAAAAGCTGCAGACAATGAAATGAATGAGAAGAATGAAATAAAAGATTAACACAATAGAATAAAGACTCATTATCCTCAAATTATGGACTGTAAAAAAAAAAAGGCGAGTCTTTATAAAGATTATAATGAGGTAAGACGTAGATAAATACACTCAAGGATTTTTCTTACGATGTTTGTACTCCAGTGAATGGAAGGGAGAGAATACATTGAAAAGGATTTTCATCCCACAGTTATCTTCACTTTCAAGAATACTCTCCTTCTATTTTCAGTTCTTCAACAACTCTATATTATAACGTGAATAACGTTTGTTCAGTTAACGAAACTTATCAGACGAAGAGTTTCTGAACTTCTTTATATGTATTGTAATCGTGAATAATAAACTTTGGAAAATTATTTTTTATTCATTTTTGTTGAGGGAGTATCATTACTTGACAATAGTTGAATGTAAATTTTGGGAGAATTTGTATAATGAATTGAAACTAATTATTTTGGTTTAATGAGACTTGTATTTTCATTAGTGAAAGGGAATAAAAGGATTTTATGTGACAATTTTTATGAAGGATTTCGAAATATAAAAATGAAAATAATTATATTTTAAATATACACAATAAATGCATCAGGAGATGTGGTAGGATCTCTCGACAAGTACGAGCCCAACACTCTCTGTCAGGCAAAGGCTACCGCACTCCTATAAGGCTAAATAGGATTCGAAAAAATTCAATAATTTTTTCTATGCACAGAGAAAAAGGTTTTCTTAATTTAAGAATGTGCAGTCACTTAATTTGAGAATGTGCAGGTCACTTAAATTAAGAAAGAAAGAGTCACTTGATTTAAGTGAAAAAAGTCACTTAATTTAAGTGACTTTTACTTTCTTAAATTAAGAAAAAAAAGTTACTCGATTTAAGTGAGAAAACTCACTTGATTTAAGTGAGTTTTACTTCCTTAAATTAAGAAAGAAAAAGTCACTTGATTTAAGTGAGAAAACGCACTTGATTTAAGTGAGTTTTACTTCCTTAAATTAAGAAAGAAAAAGTTACTTGATTTAAGTGAGTTTTACTTCCTTAAATTAAGAAAGAAAAAGTCACTTGATTTAAGTGAAAAAAGTCACTTAATTTAAGTGATTTTTACTTTCTTAAATTAAGAAAAAAAAAGTTACTTGATTTAAGTGAGAAAGGTCACTTGATTTAAGTGAGAAAACGCCCGTGATTTAAGTGAGTTTTACTTTCTTAAATTAAGAAAGAAAAAGTCACTTGATTTAAGTGAAAAAATTCATTTAATTCAAGTGACTTTTACTTTCTTAAATTAAGAAAAAAAAAGTTACTTGATTTAAGTGAGAAAACTCACTTGATTTGAGTGACTTTTACTTCCTTAAATTAAGAAAGAAAAAGTCACTTGATTTAAGTGAAAAAAGTCACTTAATTTGAGTGACTTTTATTGTCTTAAATTAAGAAAAAAAAAGTTACTTGATTTAAGTGAAAAAAGTCACTTGATTTAAGTGAGAAAACGCACTTGATTTAAGTGAGTTTTACTTCCTCGAATTAAGAAAGAAAAAGTCACTTGATTTAAGTGAAAAAAGTCGCTTAATTTAAGTGACTTTTACTTTCTTAAATTAAGAAAAAAAAAGTTACTTGATTTAAGTGACGAAAGTCACTTGACTTAAGTGGGAAAAGTCACTTAATTTAAGTGACCTGCACATTCTTAAATTAAGAAAACATTTTTCTCACTGTATTCAAAATTCCATCTCGTGGAATAATTTTCCAGTAATATATTAATATTACCATTATCATCGAATTTATCTACTAGAAAATTGAAAAAACGATATTTCATAATTAATTACAAACATTGGCCAGAATTCTTCTCCGAATCGAAAATTTTGGGACATTGTAACTGTGTTAGTGCCACACCGACACTATGTAGAAGTATGCGTCACACAAAGGCAGACAGTAAACATCAGACGCACTTGGCTTTAAATGGAAATATCTGGAAAACTATTGAAAATTTATCGAGACATGCTGCGAATAAACATGCCTTAGAAACAAAGAGACGTGAGTGCTATGCTTCTCTAGGTCTTCTTCCCATCGATCTTACCTTGGCAATTCCCTTAAAAATAATCTTATTTCAACCCAACTCTATATATCTCGAATATATTTTCCATTAATTAATATTTCATGAACCCAAATTAGAGGCCCTTAAAAAGAATGAACATCAAAATAATAAACAATGAATACTACAATCCCCCCCCCCCCCCCTTTACTACATCCCATTTTTTAATCCCGCAAATAAACAGATGAAAAGTAAACACTGATTTCATGTTTCCCTCCTCAAGTAAACTAACATCATAATAGAACCGTCGAGTTCTCTGCCTCATGCCATTTCATTATAGTGTTACGTTATGTGTGTGTGTACATCCCCTTTTTTGCCAACGTAAAAGAACGTCGAGAGCACACCGGCCAGATAGAAGAGAGTGAAAAATAAAGTTGAGAAGGGAGAAATAGAAAAAAAAAAAAAAAAAAAAAAAAAAAGAAGTGCAGCCAAAAGAAGAGCACAGGGAAATGTGTAGAGATGGATAAAATGGAATGAAACCAGCGGTGACTTTTAATTATGCCCGGGTCCTGTGCCTTTTCGTTTCCTTTTCTACTCTTGATATGGCCCTACCCACCAACTACATCTGGCGGCATGATGATAACATTGAGAAGCGGTCTTCTCTTGCAACGAATGGGGGGGGGGGGGGGGGGGGGGGGGGGGGGGGGGGGGGGTTGTACGCTTTTTCATTCAAAGGTTGGGGGGGGGGGGAGAAAAGAAAGACGTGAAAAAATTGAGGAGGGGGGGGGGGAGAAGAAAAGACTGTGTTTTTGGGATGAAAGTGGATGGAGAATTGTGGTGGGGGGAGAGGGGGGGCACGAGTTGGAGCGGTACTACAGAGGGAGTAGGGGGGCTAACCGGTAGATGGCGCTGCACCTAATGCCAGAGATGGAAAAGGAAACGGTGGTTATTTCAGAAGGAAGAAGGGAAAGAGCCCTAGCCTCATTAGGAAACCAGACTACGAGGCTTTCAAATGAGATCCTCTCATTCTCCCTTTTCACTTCTTCATTTTTCCGAAATATGTAATGGTGTACTTTCGTTCAATCTGTTTTGCCTTTTTTTTTTTTTTTTTTTTTAGCGGATTTTTTGTGACTGATATGGACTATAGGGTGTATAGAGTCGTTAGGGAACTGAAAGGTGAATTTTAACGGGACTCTTATGAAATTCCTGATTCTTTTATCTTTCTTCTTTCTTTTTTTTGGCTTTGAAATATTTCCTTGTTCACGTTCTTCTTTCGTCTTTGGAAATTGTGGGATTTGGGAGTATTGGGGGAACATTATGCGGAAATGTTTCCTCGAGTTTTCCTTAGTGATTTCACTTTTTCTTTTGGGTACGGACACGCTTTGAGGAGATCTTTTGGTGGAGGAATAAAATGTGGGAGGGAAGCTTTGACCTCGGGTTTACTGTGAAATTGATTTTCTTTTGATTAATTTTTTTTTCATGTCAATTTAGGTGCCTATTCGGGAGGAAAGAGTCGTCTCGTTATTATTGTGAATGGATAATTTTTGAGTGGAGGAAATGTTGAAGCAAATAATTCTGAGACTCAAAGGGGATTTTGTAACAATTTTTTCTTTGATGATAATTTTTTCGGAGTCAAGGACTTCATGGAAAAATCTGAAAAAAATTGAGAAGGTGCTCCAGTGTCTCTATATCATTGCCTAATTTTTTCAGATTTTTACTCAAAGGCACCTTTCCTAAAAAAAATCAGGTCCTTTTTGAATAATGAAAAAAACAAATAAATGTCTCTAATGATGTTTCTTTTGATAAGAATTTTTTTCGGAATCAAGGACTTTACCAAAAAATCTGAAAAAAATTGGGAAGGTGCCCAAGTGTTTTTACATTATTGCCTAATTTTTTCAGATTTTTCCTTAAAAGTGCCTATCCTAAAAAAAATCAGGTCGTTTTTAAATAATGAGAAAAACAAATAAATTTCTCTTATGATGTTTCTTTTGATGAGAATTTTTTTCGTAATCAAGGACTTTACCAAAAAATCTGAAAAAAATTGGGAAGGTGCCCCAGTGTTTCTACAATATTGCCTAATTTTTTCAGATTTTTCCAAGAAACCGCCTATTCTAAAAAAAATCCTATCCTTCTTAAATAATGAGAATTATGTTATATGCTCTTTTAATTATTTTCCTGTAATTTATTTTTCATATTATTCTCTTGAAAATGGAAAAACAAATGATAAAGTATCTCCAAGGGTCTTTTGTATTTCAACGATAGCTATAAGAGAGCAAGTTTGCACGATTACGTGAAACATTTGCTTGATAGTAGAGAAAATAAGGAAGCGTAAAATATCTATGTATTGTTCGTATTTTCCTTGGGCTTTTCTCGCAGTAGTTTTCTCTCTCCTTCGAAACTTTCCCTAATAGTCGCATTATATTCTTCTTTTTTTTTGTTCCTTCCTTGTGTAAACCCAATGGCAAAGTTTTGTAAAGAGAGACGACACTTTACTACTATTTGTTATTCTCCGGTGATCATTTGTCTGTGGAAAATTTTATGTAGCTGAAGGTGAAAAATTTCCATAAATTCAAACAAGTATACAGCTTAAATATTTCATTTTATTATACTTTTTACTTTTTTTCGCATTTTTTCAGAGGAAATGTACTCTAAAAATTGAAGAAATTATTTTCTGTCAGGAAAAAAACTCAGACAAATTGAAGTAAATAAATCAAATTTAAAAAAAAATGAAAGCAAATTTCTATTTAATATAATTTTGGAAGATCTAGAAAATTAGGGAATTTTTGAAACTTTGGGAAAATTTGAAAAATTGACAAATTTATGAAAAAAAAATTTGAAAGAATCCGAAAATTTGGAAACAGAAGTTAAGTAATTGAGTCAAATTTTGATTTAATATGATTTTGAAAAATTTAAACCTTTTGGAAAATCTAGAAAATTGGTAAATTTTAGGAAATTTGGAAAAATTTAGAACATTTGAGAAAAAAGGAGACATTTATAGAAATGGAAAACTTGAACAAAACTGGAAAATTTTAAAATATACTAAAATTGAGAAGAAAAAGTGAAGAAAATAAGTAAAAATTTTATTTAACATATTTTTGAAAAATTCTAATATTTTAGAAAATCAAGATTACTGTGGAATTTTTGAAAATTCAGAAGAATGTAAAATATTTCAAAAAAATGAAATATTCGAAGAAATGGAAAATTTGAAGGAAACTGGAGAATTTAAAAAAATCGGGGAGAAAAAGTAATTCAAATGAACCAAAATTTGTATCTAATATAATTTTGAAAAATTTTAACACTTTGGAAAATCAAAAAAAATTGTAAAAAATTTTGGAATTTAGAAAAATTTCAAAAAAAAAATAAATTCTGAAAAACTGGAAAAATTGAACAAAACTGTATAATTTTTAAAAAAATGAAAAATTCTTAAAAAAAAGTGAAGTAAATAAATCAAATTTCAATTAAATATTTCAATAAAAATAACCAAGATAATATTAATTAATTCACCACTGAATTTTGTAAACATAGAAAACGCAAATTTCAACGAGTGTAATTGGGCCAGTTAAATGCATGTAAATGAAATTCAAACTTGCGGTGTCTACCAGTACTTGTATACACAAAACATGTGAATTCAATGCTAATTTCATTAGAAACACTCCTCTCTGCGCCTCTGGAAAACTTTTCTCCTTTGCGTGTTTACGTCATTGGCTGTTGCATATGAAAGCCACAAGGGATGATAAGAGGAGGGGGGGGGGGGGGGGGTTGACCCAAGGCAAAAGGCTTGTAGCTATTTTTTTTTAGCTGTCGTTATCACGTAAATAAAATTACAATACCCTTGAAAATGTTGAATCAAGATTGTGAGGCTTGTAAAATATAAAGGCACTTGGAGTGACGAATGAGCGAGAATTTTTACTGTTTCAACCCCCTTTTCCCCTTTCTTTCCCCCCTTCCACCCCTTCTTTTTCCTCCCTTTTTTCCTTTTTTTTGAGGCCGCGAATGCAAATGGAACGTGTGGCCTTCCGCGACATTTCTTTGTTTTTTATGTTTTATTTTTCCTGAAGTGCTAAACCACGAGAGAGGGTAAGCCTTCTATTCCCTTGTAACTCTTTGCCCTGAAAAATGAACGAGAAGAGAGTCACGGGTTTTCAGGGGAAAAAAAAGGGCAGAAAATGAGGCATGATACATGAGTGAAAAAAGAAAGGAAAGACACTCGTAAAACACGAGTATTTTTTTTATTCTTTTTTTTAAGAGGAAGGGGGGGGGGGGGAGGATCAAACGAATGTCGGATTAGTGTATTTTGTTGATGAAAATATTTAATGAGAAGAAGGATGGAAAATTGAGAAAAAAAAATCCTTCAAAGTTTTAAGAGTTTTTCGAGAATTTATGGGAAAATAAGCGAGATAAGGCGATTTTAACTGAATTTTTTCTTGTAACTCTTGGGAGAAGGATAAATCATTCTCGAAATTCATAATTCAACTTTCTTCCTCTTATCAAATATAGAATCAGAAATTTTTTAAAAATAGGAAATTTTGAAAATTCGAAATTTTTTGAAAAATTTGGGCAAATTGAAAATTTCTAAAAATGAGAAAAATGGAAAATTTTCCGCAATTTTCTAACATTTCCGAAGTTTCCAATATTTTCCCATTTTTTTCTAATAAATTTTGAAAAAAGTTTAAAAAAGGGAAATTTTGAAAAATTACACGTTTTTTTTTCTCAATTTTCATTGAATTTATTAGAGAAAAAAAATTACTATAAAACTGGACAATTCCTGATTTTATTATATTTTTTTTTAGAAATTTCAATTAATTAAATAAAATGTTACTAATTAATGGTAATGGTTCAGAGGTACAAAATACAATGGATTCACCAAAAACTCAGTATTGAACTAATTAATTCGTAATTAATCTTCAAAGAGGGATTATCTATGTTTCCAGTTCATGGGGATATTGATTGCGTGTAAATTCTACATGGTACTATATAGAAGACTGTTTGGTCATGGATCAAAGTGTAAAAGCTTCTATGTTTTGTATACATATTGTGTGGAGGTTTTCCGGTGTTGTCCTATGGAACAGAGTTAAAACCGCATCAGACTCGTTTGAACCTTGTAGACAAGCTTTCTCTCTAAGCTTTACGATTTTGTTGGGCTCTCATTGGCCATTCAAAACTATCAACAGCGGTTTATCATTCGCGAGGGAAAAAGCTGATAACGATTTCCAAAAGGATTAAGAGAAGAGATCATTTCATCATTGCAATTGATCAAATCTGACAAATTTTGGAAAATTCCGAAAATTTGAAAATAAAAAAAACGTAAAAAATCTTGGAAAATTTCGAAAGTTTAAAAAAAAAATTAAATTAAAGGTTTGAAAAATTTGTAAATTTTCTAGAATCCATAAAATTTCGAAAAATTCGAAAAATCGTGGGAAATTCGAAAATTGTAAATTAAAAAAAAAATCATTAAATTTCAAAAGGCTTACAAGAAAAAAAAGGAAATTCGCAACAAAATGAATCAATTAAAGAATTGAAAATTTTCATAAATTTTAGAAATTACCAATTTAATAAAAAATTTAATTTTCATTTCCTGTGAAAAAAAAAATTTCCTCTAGAAAATTCCAAATCCCAAAAAATTGACGTTTTTTTCTTGCAAAAAAAAAATTTCATGCTACTGACCCATGCACCCTTTATTCCCATGAACAAGTGAAAAGAAAAATTGAATAATTTTTTTACTGCCAAAAATTGATGATAACTTGATCGTTTAATTGATCAATAAAGTGGTGATAGATTCGATTAACGAATTGTATTGGTACAGCTCGTTAATAATAATTATTTTATGTGGATAGGCTCAAACATCGCGCCTCCCTCCCAGCCTCCCCCCTCCCCCCCCCCCACACTCTTTTCAGCCACATATCGTTTTAGATGGCAATTTGTTCGTTAAAACCATTCGTGATTTATGCAGTATCGTAACATCGAGTTCTGGCACGGTATCGTGTTATTCACCGCTGTGTGGCCTCCACAGGGAGACGATTTGGGTCGGCGAAATTTTTCGTTGATTCAACAAATTGCCCTACCACTTCTCTTCCAGCCCCTCCCAAAAAGCTTCACTCGCTCTCGCTTATTCTCTCTAATTACACGTTCTACTAGTATCGCTGGGCGAAAACAGCCTCGCCATTATTCCCCCAGAGTGTTGTAATATAATTCAATTTAGACGAGAATTAAAGAGTAAACGTTAATTAGCTCCGATTCTCGTATTTCTTCCATTAAAATGCATATTTCTTTTTTTTTTTATAAAATCATCCTAGTAAAGGAAAAAAGTCCGAGATATTTATGATTCATTTTGCATTTTATTTTTGATATTGATCATTTTTTGAGGGTACGGGCTGTTTATAGCTCGACTGAAACATCTCAAAAAAAATCTCAGACTCAAACATCTCAACATAAAACATCTTAGACTAAAACATTTCAAAAAAAATTCCAGACTAGAAAATCTCAGAGAACATCTCAGCAAAAAAATGTCAAAAAACATCTCAGACTAAAACATCTCAACACAAAATGTGAAAAAACATCTCAACAAAAAACATTTCAAAATAAAAATTCCAGACTGAAAAGTCTCAAAAAAACATCTCGAATTAAAACATCTTCACAAAAAACATCTCAACACAAAAATTCCAGACTAAAAAATCTCAAAAAACTATCTCAAACTAAAACATCTCAAAAAAAATCTCAGACTCAAACATCTCAACATAAAACATCTGAGACTAAAACATCTCAAAAGAAATTCGAGACTAGAAAATCTCAGAGAACATCTCAGCAAAAAAATGTCAAAAAACATCTCAGACTAAAACATCTCAACACAAAATGTAAACCAACATCTCAACAAAAAACATCTCAAAATAAAAATTCCAGACTGAAAAGTCTCAAAAAAACATCTCGAACTAAAACATCTTCACAAAAAACATCTCAACACAAAAATTCCAGACTAAAAAATCTCAAAAAACATCTCAACAAAAAAATTACAACTACAAAATCTCAAAAAACTATCTCAAACTAAAACATCTCAACAAAAAAATGTCAATAAACATCTCAAACTAAAACATCTCAACAAAAAAATCATAGACTGAAACATCTCAACCAAAAAATATCTCAACATAAAAATTCCAGACTGAAAAGTCTCAAAAAAACATCTCAACAAAAAAATCCTAGACTAAAACATCTCAACAAAATAATCTCAGATTAGAAAATCTCAACGAAGAAATCTCAGACTAAAACATCTCAATAAACATCTCAAAAAAAATCGCAAATTGAAACATCTCAGAAAATAATCTCAGACTGAAATATCTCAGTAAAAAAATCCCAGACTAAAACATCTCAATGAAAAAATCTGAGACAAAAATATCTCCATTATCAAATCAAATAATTGAGACATTTTTATCATGAAATGAAAATAAAAAAATTTTCACAAACAAAAATCATGCAAAATCGCGTTATCTCCCTTAGTTTCTGAGATATTCTTCAATAAAAATTGACTTTTCGTATTTTCCTCAAAAAAAAAATTAATTCTTTTCGAAATTTACAATTCACTTTTTTTCCTCCTATTCAATGCTTCTATATACATATATATAAAATATATATATATGACATGAATCGATAGTTCACGTAAACTCCAACGACCAATAGTTGATCCAACGTGAAAATCAATTTTGCATAACCCAATTTGAATGTCATCTACGGATGGAGGAAAACCATTTACGTTAGGAAGCCAAGGCGAAAAGGCACTTACAAGACCGTCAACGCTTCTCTTAAATGCCTGTCTCGTTTGTAAAGTACATCTTTTGCCACACCGAATGAAAATCTAATAAACGTCCGGTTAAAAATAATAACGTCTTACATTAATTTTTTCACTTCGCGTAATTCCTCGAAGGCGGTAGAAAATAACGACATAAATTTTCCGAGGAAAAAATAGAGAAAAGCTCTTCTTTTTTTTTTTTTTTTTGCAGTTATTGAATATGATTTGGCGAAAAATATATTCTATTCGAAAGGCGAGAGGTAAAATTGAATTGGAATATATATTCTACGGTCCTCTCCATCAGACGGTGGATTATCGAGTTAGCATTGGGGGAATAGAGGCGCTGGGTCAGAGCGATTTCACCTAAATCATCTCTATTCGATTGAAAATGGACGAATCTTCTAAAATTATCTGCTCCAGTTTTTTTTTTAATCTTATTTTTCTACGATTCTTCTGCTTGGGAAAGAAATGAAAAATTGGGAAATCTTGGAAAAATTCAGGAAATTTTGAGATTTTTGGAATTGAGAAACTCGGAAAAATTGTGGAATTTTTGAAAATTAGGAAAAATTAGGAAAAAAATTAAAAAAAATGAAAAATCTGGAAAATTGAAAAAAATGGAGTATTTTCTGAAAATCAAGAAAATTTAGAAACTTTAGAAATTTGAGAAACTTCTGAAAAGTGTGGAGTTTTGGAAAAGTTAGAATAATCAGGAAAATTTGAAAAAATAAATTGAAAATTTCGGCAAATTTGAAAAAAAAATTGAAAAGTTAAGAAAATCTGAACAACATTTACAAATTAATTAGAAACTTTGAAAAGTGGAGAAATTCCGGAAAATTTGAATTTTTTGGGAGATTCAGGAAATTGGAATTTCGGGAAATTTAAAAGAATTAAAAAATGAAATTTAAAAAACATTTGAATTCACAAAAACTTGGAAAGAAATCTCAATTTTTAAAAATTGTGAAATTTCTGGAAAACCCAAAAATTGAGAAACGTTGGAAAATTGAGAACTTCTGGGAAATTGTTAAATCTTGGAAAATTTAGAAAAATTGTGATATTTATAAAAAGATATGAAAAATTCAGTAAAAATGTAAAATTCAAAGATTTTTGTAATTCTGCAACTTTCAAATATTTTCAATTTCACAAAAACTTTATTTCAATTTCCAGTAAAAAAATTGAAAATTTCCCAATAGAGAAATGTTTGGAATTATTCTACAATTTTTCCCTCAAATATATATATTGTAAGGAGTTGGCATTAGGGGAATAGAGACGTTGGGCTAGAGATGTTATCCCCTAAACCACCTCAATTCTCTCAAAAACTGACGAATCTTCTAAAATCATCTGCTCCTTTTTTTTCATCGTATATTTCTACAATTCCCCCCTTTCTCCTCCCCTCATTTTTCAAAAACATGAAAGAAACATTTTCTGCAAGTGCACAGATAGAGCCAGCAACAATGTCAACAGATGTTTTTTTCCTGCATTTGTCCTTTTTTTTTCAACTTCTGTATGATGATACGGAACAATTTTTTTACCCCCTTTTTTTGACAGACCGACACATGGAGAGCTGCGGGAATACGTGGAAAAACACTTCATCACTCATCTGTTACGTCGAATTGTGTTCACAAATCATGGGGCCGCGTGTGCTGTCGCGGTTTTGGCCGAATCATATCGGGGTTACGTCAGAATAGAGTAACAAATCGACCAGCTGGAAAATCAAATCACATTTATTGATCTAGAAATATACGAAATGAATGAAACAATTTTTTTCGTTATTTTTAGATATTCTGCAACAAAAAAAAGCGAAAAAAAAAAATTCTCAAAAAATAGCATTTTTATCATTTTTATTAGAAAAAGAAGAATGGGTCCATTTTTTTTGTCATTTGATTTTTGAGAATAATCTCGAAACCTAATGGAGATACGCCCTTTTAATGCCAATCCCTTTTGCAGTTCTTGAAATTCATTTCAAAAATAATTTGCGTCGAAATCGCTCGATCTCGCTTATTTTCCGAAATATTAAAAAAAAATAGCAAGAAGAATAAATGTTTTTTATTTTTTTTTTTAACATTTTTTTTCTCGAATATCTCGGGAATTAATGGAGATACGCCTAAATATTCCCGAAAAAGATTCATAAAAAAAAAATCAGTTTTTTCTCAAATTATTTGAGATTAACCGGAAATCTCGAAATTGAGAGGTTTCAAGCTTTTTTGAGATTTTGGGTGAATGATATATTTTTTCAAATTTTTCTCGAAATTTCTCTCAATTTCACTAATTAAATTTTATTCGACAAGTTCATGATCTCAATTGATCAAAGTCCGCTGACTCACTCGAACCGCAGAAAGAAAAATAATCTGTTTCTTTTTCCCCCTTTTTCCCCAATATCAATTGAAGCAAACAGAAGCTATGGCTCATCTTTTCAGGACGATTAATTTTTAGCTCACATAAAACGATAAACAAAGAAAAAGTTATTACACCGCAAGTAGTATTTTCATTTGCTGGAAAATATCTTCATGAACCAAAGATGAGTATTGATTCAAGATTGTTGTTGGGGGATTTAATATATAAAAATCAGTGAAAATACAGTTGGATAAAACCAAAACAAACAATAGCCGAAAGAAAGCTTTCACGAAGATTCTTGATTTCTTCTGTTTGAACTAAAATCCAATCACATTGATTCGTATTTATTCTTCTTCTTTTATTTCTAATCTCGTTGATGGCAAGAAAGAAGTATTAGATGAACCAAAAATATTTCAAAAACTTTTCCAAAAAATATTGAGTTTAATAAAAATTAAAAATAGAATATTAACAGTGAAATAAAGTTTATTTTGTTGAAATTTTTCATTAAGTTCAGTAAAATTCAAATAACACGTGCATTATTAATTTAATGTATTTCGTTTATTTTCTTTTTCTTTAAAAATGAATTTACTGTGTGTAAATGAATATTTATATTTTTTCTCAATCATGAAAATCTCATTGTCAACTAATTACTTTTTTAATTTTATAAAATATTAGGTTGTTGGAAGAATATCAAATTTCCCTAGATTGATACACAAAAAATTCGATAAAGCTAATAAAATGTAATACAAAGTTTCTTCTGTTTATTGAATATTTTTACTGTAATCGGATTTAGTGAGGAATAATTTGAGAGACAATTGAACAAAAATCCAAGAATGAGAGAAATCATTCCGAGAATAGATTGATTTTATTTCATCACTTCTTTGAATTTGCATGAAATAATAAAAATTGATATACATTTTAACGGCTATTTAGCCTGTAATTTCATCATTACATCCTTTGAAGTCAGCCACATCTTCCTTAAGTTCATCTAGCTTATTAAGCACATCTATTTGCATATTTTTCATGGCGTCAAGTGCGAATAAACGAAGTCCCAGAAATCCACCAATCTTATCAGCAATTGATTTGTAATAGAGACCAATTCCACCAGCAGCAAATGGTGGCTTGCCAGTTACTTCTTGAGTATCCAATAATGGAAAAATTGTTTGTCCAGCATCATTACTTATACTACTACTTATAACTACCATGAATCTGTTCGGTGAAGATCTTGGAATGGCTTCTCCAGTTTGCGTTAAAGGATTCAGACGGTTTGCAAGGGGAATTTTTGACCTGCTCAAAATTTTCTTCTATTATTAAATTTTCAATTATTCAGGTAATATTTTAACATTGAAGATAATGAGTTGAAAAATTATTGAATTATCTGGATTATGATCAATAATATTCATACCTTTCTTCATCATATTCCGGAATTTGACCAACCATATCAGCTGGAGTGAGCCAAATTGATGGATTATCATCGGTTATTGATATTTTCCCACTATCATAGTCATATGGTGATGCTTGAATACTTATTTGTATCGGCTGATCTTCTGGATTATCAGTAGAAGGGGCAAATTTCACACCTACGAAATCCAAGCAAATCAGATACAGAAAAAAATTAGAATAACTTTGGAAAATGCATTTGAAATAAAAAAGCGATCAATTGTGTTATACTCCTTCACTATGGACTTTTGTCGAATTCTCTCAGTCGGTTTTGAACCGTCTTTCATTTTTCATACCTGTGACTACATAACGCGGTGGAACAATCAGATCATCGATATGTATCCTAGATCTCGTCCATGTGAATGATACGTAATCTGTGATTATTTTCATATCATATTTTGTACCATCATCGGAATCTATGTAATACACATATTGGAATTCCTTCTCAGTTCTTTCTTCATCGAATTTTATATTTTCAAGAGGCTTCCATGCAACACTGGACGGTACAATTCTACCCTCAGGTAATACTTCACCCTGTTGTATCTGAATGTGCGTCATATTCTCCATCACAACTAATTTTACACCAGTAACAACTCTGAAATATTTTTGTTTCGTGTAAGAAATTGATTCCCATAGAAAATTCAATTTCGCTCGGGGAGAAAAATTTTCGTCTAAAAATTTTTCGCATTCGAAACACATTCTTCACACGAATGAAATATTCCCAGCATTTGAGAATAGTTCTTGAATTTTTTTCTCAAATAGACGAGCGAACTGTAAAGTTAATTTCCAGTGATCCTTACTTGTTATTAGCAACATCCGATAATTGTTCTCGAGTACTAAATGTACGTAAGGTGTGAGATTTATAAGAGTTTTCATCACATGCGCACCAGCAAACGTCACAGCCTTCCTGTTCCTTTATGACAATTTCGTTACCCTGACATCCTCCAGTATCATTACCTCGTAACCCACTCTTTGCGGTAGTAAAATATTGATAGCGTCTTCCTGTTGGTTCCTATCAGTTCAAAGATAATATTGTGATAATTGAACAGTCAGTTACAGAAAACAGATGATTTTCTCATATTAATTTAATGTTATTTGATCAGAAAATTCTGAATTTCTTTTCTTTTTCATTTAATGTCACCATATTTAAGCTAAGGATATGCTAATCAATGATGGGGTTCATGGGAGCTGATTTGTCTGTGTCTTGTTATTTTACCAATAAGGGGGACCAGGTAAATATAGACAAAAGTGGCAAGAATGAATCGGTATTGTATTTGAGAGTGAAAACATCTACAAAACAATATGAAATGATCATAAAATAATGTAAACATGTTGGAGGATTCTCTCAATTTAAAAAAATCCTGGAACAACTTGCCTCTGAAATCAATTTTGGCCCAGTTTTCCCTAATATGCCTCTTTGAGGTATAATTATTCGATATTTCTTACTCAATCGAGTATCAATTCGGAAATACTCACAAGTTCACACACTGTCACGGGAGCGGCAATCGGGGAACATTCATATATACTTCCATGGCAACTTGTTTCCTCAAAACATCCATACTCCGGATCACAATTTTCTATTGATAGTATTGAGTTTTCTTTTCTACATCCTGACTCACACGAGTCAGAGGACGGCCAAAATACTCTCGCACTAACCATGTAGTGTGAAGTCCATCTGTCAAATTCGTAGAAAGTTTTTCCTATAAAGTTAATTCATTGATTTAGTAGCGAGTAGGTAAATTATTATGAATCTGTAAGAAGAATTCATCCTGAAAAATGAGCTTCTCTGATACCGAATTAATGACAAAAGCTGTATTTTTTGAACGAAAATAATCATTTGAGAAAGATTCAAATATCAATTTCATGAGTACCTCTTAACCAACCATCACGTGGGTCACAACTTCTTATACTATTTGCTGTCTTATCTGCTAATTCAGAAAAAATATCATAATAATCTTTTGCCCGGGTTTGTAATTGATATTGAGCATAATCGATTTCTCCTTCAAAGCTTTCTGTAAAAAAATTTATGCAAATTCATAACTTGTTTGTACAATAACAGCATTTTTTTCGTAGTGAAAGCTTTTATGGGAAGGTTCGAAAAAATGAGCCAGCAATGTAGACTAGCTGAAACTTTCCCATAAATTCTCCCAGATTTTTTTATGAAGGTCACTCAATAACATAATAATACGAAATCATTACCACATTTGAAGACCTGATTCATAGAATATGCAAAAGCCATCATAGTGAATGCCCTGATTTCATTGACCATAACGAGCCGGAATATCTGATACAAATATCCTTGAGGTGATGAACTTCCGCATGAATATGTATCATTTTCCTTAAACATATAATTATTTTTGCATTCTACTGTTTATTCTGTCTCAAATGTCATTCTCGAAAATTATTTCGTATTGATGTATGACCAATGAGAAATCGACTGAGTGGACATATCGATATGGGTACATGACCAATAATCAATAGCGCAACAATGGGTCTATTAGGATAACGGAGAATGGGGCGAATAAACCAGTATTGTCCTAAATTTTTCAATTTTTTTTTTCAAAAACTCCTTGACACCGAAAAGAAAGGTCCTGGTTTTTGTTCGCCCTCAATATCTCTCTCCAAATAATAAATATACAAACCGGTATGTTCTTAGTGATGTAATAAAGCATACTCTCACGCAATCCTGTACTTGGAATTATTAGCTCATGAATATCATTAAGTATGTCCCTTGGAGCAAATGCACCAACAGTTGTAACTTGCTGGATAAAATCTTGTAAGGTATGATTGTTCAATCGAATTTTTTTTTCTGTAAAGAGCTCAAATAAACGATACAAATTATCAATTCGACGAATTCCAGTAGACAATTTTCCCCTTGCTTCACGAATATTATTCAAATCATCTGTATGAGTTACGATTGTATCAACAGCTTGATTAATTTGATTGGATAATTGTGCACCGATCTGATCCACTTTCTCTTCAACTCGTTTAGCTTGATCCAGTACATCATCCAGTGTTGTTTGTGGTGCAAATTTTTTATAAGTATCATGAGCATCGTTGATGATACTGTAAGCTTGATAGGCAAAACTAACGGCAGTCATTATAGCAGAGAATATAAATGATTCTGCTGGAGGTGGTGATACTAATAATAACAGCAATGCTATATGCAGGATTCTCTCACTTTTTGCACTCATTTTTTTTTGCAAATTTCTCTATGGAATCGTATTATTCACTTGATTTCTCCATACATAATGGAAATATGTTCACCTCTTACTTCTCTTTATAAGCTATGAACCCACTTTATTATCAATTTCTTGAAAAACTACTTTTTTGTGCATTTCTATTTCCCATCTATCGATAACGAATTTCGTGTGACTCGACATTGTTAGTCATGAATACAGCTTGAGACAATTTTTTTCCTACGTAAAATTTTCAAGGTTTGAAATTTTCCATAATAATTTCTTAGCGAATAGGTAAAGCAAGAAGAGTTGCTTTTGTTATCAATATATTTTTTTAAATTATTATCTTGATGAAGAAAGTTTCAAACTCAAGAAATACCCGAAAAAATTATGTTCCTATTTTATTTCATCTAATTGCAGTAAATTATATCTAATGTCATCTGAGCAGCTATATTCTAGAGCGAATGCAGCCTCCATGTGTCTGAATCTCATGGATTGGATCTTGATAAATTTATCAGTTATAACAAAGTCCCTAAAATTATTATGAAGAAATCATGGAACGTTGGAAAAATTGATTTAACAATATTAATTAGGGTCACGTTATTCGCACATGGCGTTATAGTCACCCTTAAAGTCACTCTAGTATAATATACCAAAAAATATGATTAAATTTAATTTAAATTACTGCATGATGGGCAGTGGAGGGGGTATATACAAGAGTGAGTGACTTATCAAGACAATTTGAATGGAAATTGGCATATCACTGGATAGCTCAATCGGTAGAGTACCTGGCGCGTAACCAGATGATCCGGGTTCGACTCCCGGTGCAGGCATATCTAATATTTTTCTTGAATTGTTTTGAGATGTCGGGTGCTAATAGCCGTGTCCTATTAATTAATTGTCGAATGAACGACGTTTTGCCTGCTTTATTGAGGCTTCCTCAGGTTCTTGACATCATTAGTTTTCCCTACAATTGATTAAATCAAGATAATAATTAAATTAAAGTTTCAACAGTAAGTTTGATTGTAAAGGATAATTGGAACAACTGGTTCAATCTCCGCCAAGTCTTTTTCAGATCTGATTTTAATTTTTGAATTTACTTTCTAAGAGAGGGTGAAATGCCTGAAGTTTGGGGTAGACTTTAATTTCTATTGGTCAAGACAATTTGTGGGTGTGGAAAACATTGATGTTCTTAAAATTCAGAGAGAAAATATGAAAACACTGGGCCCCTTGACGAAATGAAAAAGAAAAGTGGACATGAGACATTTCTTTGTGTAATTTTATGACTTGCATTTGTGGCACTTGAAAATCACAGAGAAATGTCTTTTGGTTTGTTGAATTCCTAAATTTATTGCCCCTTTTGATAGTTTTCATTTTAGAGAAAACCAGAGAGACCTTTTTTTTTGTTTATTATTTTTTCTTCAACGAAATAACGGTCGAATTTTTAATGTCAAGACCGAAGAAAAGTGCCATTTCATGTTCGTTCAATGTGAAATTCGATAAATAAAGCGATTATCGAAATTTTTAGGTAATTGTTAGATATCAAAAAACGCGATAGCGTTTTGCGCCACGTGGTCTTTTAACACGTGCACAGCGCTATATATACATTTCCGATTAGAGAGTTTTTTTTTTATTAATTGAGTCGTTTCTTTTGTCACAAAAAATACTGCATATCACATGTAGTATTTTAGTGAAACATAAACCTTCAAGTATGAAAAAAAAACAATCCTGTTGCTTAAAAAAAAAATATTTTCATGTAAGCCACGCCCAATTCCGGCGTTTTTGACTAAAATGAAAAGTCGGCTCACTTTAATGTTCGTATAATTAAATCAAAAGTCTTCAAAGAATATAATCAATTTATCAGTAATAATCTCTATTCTCTATACATATAAAAAGGAGAGGAGAACATCGATCGTAAGAGTAAGACAAATTAAATGTATCAGTTAATTTTCCTTGTTTTCTTTTCAATTATTAATATTTTGTCAAAATTATTAAAAAAATTTTTTTTTGGAAATTTCCACCAGAATAAAGGCTTTTTGTCGTCGCATTATGTCCATGAATAATTTATATTAATCACATAATAATATGAAATTTCCCATATTTCCTTTTGAATTTTTGATATTTTGTGAAAATTACCATAAAAAATTTTTTGTTAAAAATTTCGACTAAAATGAAGGCTTTTTGATATGAAAGGGAGATTCTCTTAGTTTATTCAGTAATGACAGTTAGAAAGAATTGACAAAGGAACTTTTATAAAAAAATGCAGTTGATTTTGTTGATAAGAGCATATATCCATTTGTTGCTATGCTCTGTCGGATTATTTTTTTTCATTTTTTTTTTTATCATTCAGCGTTTAAACCGATACAGTGTATTCTGCAGAAGAAAAGGCGTGAAGAAAAGAAAATAATAATAATAATAATAATAATAATATTGCAGAAGTACAAAATGATACAATCCATTATGATCAAATCAACAAATTCAATTTTTTTCAAAAAGTGGACAGGAATAAAAAAAAATAATAAAACTCAATTTATTTGATTACGTTTCACTTACTCGATTTTTTTTACATTAATTTTATCGAATTTTCTTGAAAAGTATTCGAGAGCTAATTGTCATTATTTCATGATGCAATTTCTCATTATCAGTGGAATCCCATTACTTCTATGACTAGAACAATTAACAAATTGGAAATTAGAATTTTACCACAACTGTATCAGCTCAATTACAAAATTGTGAAAAAAAGACACTATAAAAAATTTATCTCTTCATTATTTGCTTTTCAAATTAAATTGAAAATGTCGCAATGTTACTGTGAGATTCATTAATTTTTTTCATTACTTCCAATTATCCTCCTTTTCCAAATGCGCTTTCGAAGATTACTTTCTTCAGTTAGTAACAATTTTTTTTGTACTCTAAGTCTTATGCAGAATTTTTCGAACTTTCAAAAATAGTTGAAACCAAAATTTTTAACAAAAATAATGAGAAAAAAATTGTCCGACACTATTAACATGTTCGAGAATTTTCTCAAATTTTTTCAGGTTTTTTTATGGAAGTCTTTCACTTCAAAAAAATTTGGAAAGTTAATATTGTTAATTAATTTTTTTTTTTCAACGATTTTTCAAGAATATCTCAGGAATTAATGGAGATACGCCCTTTTTGCAATAGTTCTATTTTGGAGCTTCTGAAATTCTTTCCGAAAATGGATTGGGGCAAGAAGGGTTTATTCTGAGAAATCCTAGAAAACTCGAAATTGGGGAAAATCTTAGGTTTTTTAGGAATTATGCGGACGAAGGAAAGTTACTGGAGTTCAATTTGAAGAAATTTGTAAAAATCTTGGAAAATCGAAGAAAATCTTGAATTGGAAGAAAATCCTGATTTTCCAGAAACCACGTGGGCAAAGAAAAATTGCAAGATTCCAATTTAGGAAAATCCTTGAAAATTCTAAAAAATCCCGAAAAATCTTGAGAAATCTTGGAAAATTCCGAAAAATCTCAAATTAGGAGGAAATCTTGATTTTTCAGAAACTATGTGTACAAAAATGGATTTGGGAAGAAAGGACTCATTCTGGAAAATCCTAGGAAATTGCAAAAAATTCTTGAAAACGAAAAATTTGAGAAAAAAAAAAAGATTTTTCATCTCTATTATCTTTCCCTTTTTTTCTCATTTTCCAACACATCCTCAGAAAAAAAAAAAAAAATTAAAAAAAAATTTCTCCACATATTCAAGCAAATCCTCAAATTTTTTCCAACTTTTCTATAAACTCTCCAACTTGAAAAGAAAAAAAAAATTGAAAAAATCACAATATCAAATGAATTGTTTCAATGAATAATCTGACTGAGTCTCTATCTTTTCTCATCCTCCAAGTTATCAATTTTGTGGAGGACAAGATAAGCTCCAATGGTTTAGCACACACACTGCAACACCAAAGAAGAGTAATTATTCTATAGCACCAGTGGCAGTTGTTGCCTGGAGTTTCTCAGCTCTATATCCATGGGCAATCTGTCCTATACACTGAGACTCGTTACGCCCAAGTCTCCTCTTACGATTTGAAATACAAGCAATGTTAAAATAAGAAGAAGAAGAGGAAGAGGAAGAGAGAGAGAGAGAGAGGAGCAATAAGCCACCTCGTGTTAGCAAAGGCCTCAAGAAGTGCCGCTGCCTCTGTACCTCCTGAATAACAGCCTCTTTCAAACAATATATATATATACATATATATAGGTTTTCAGTGAAGTCTCACGTGATGTTACCCAAAGTACGTTCTCAGAGGGAACGTCACGAAGCTTTAATAAACCTACTATGCTCTTACGTTTTTACGTCTCGTAAATCTTATGTGCACAAGTTGCATCGTTTTATCTTTGCTAACATGAATTTACTCTTTCTATGGATAAATTATTTGACTTGGAGGAGAAAACATTGGATTTACTTTAAATTAAAATTTAACTGCTGTTAAAGTCATACAGAAAATAATAGAATTAAAGGAGATGAGGGGTGAAATGCATTCAGGATTTTTTTTCGGAATGAAGGAGTTCGCAAAAAAATCTGAAAAAATTTGAGAAGATACTTTAATATGTTTTCATTATTGGGGAATTTTTTGGGATTTTTTGGAGGTGGTCTTCATACTCGAAAAAATAGTGATTCTTGAAAAATTCCAGGATTTTTCCAAATGGAATTTTAGTAATTTTTGTTTGACCACGTGGTTTCTGAAGAATCAGGTATATTTTCAAAATTTGAATTTTCCAGAATTTCCCACAATTTTCCAAGGAAAATTCTCAGAAAATTTTCCAGAATTTTCTCAAATGGAATTTTCGCAATTTTTCTTTGACCACGTGGTGTCTGAAGAATCAGGTATATTTTCAAAATTGAAAATTTTCCAGGGTTTCCCACAATTTTCGAAGAAAAATTCTCAGAAAATTTCCCAGAATTTTCTCAAATGGAATTTTCGCAATTTTCCTTTGACCACGTGGTTTCTGAAGAAGCAGGTATATTTTAAAAATTTAAATTTTCCAGGATTTCCCACAATTTTTGAAGGAAAATTCTCAGAAAATTTCCCAGAATTTTCCCAAATGGAATTTTTGTAATTTCCCTTTGACCACGTGGTTTCTGAAGAACCAGGTATATTTTCAAAAATTGAATTTTCCAGGATTTCCCACAATTTTCCAAGGAAAATTCTCAGAAAATTTTCCAGGATTTTCCCAAATGGAATTTTCGCAATTTTCTTTTGACCACGTGGTTTCTGAAGAACCAGGTATATTTTCAAAATTGGAATTTTCCAGGATTTCCCACAATTTTCCTAGGAAAATTCTCAGAAAATTTTCCAGGATTTTTCCAAATGGAATTTTTGTAATTTTCCTTTGACCACGTGGTTTCTGAAGAACCAGGTATATTTTCAAAATTTGAATTTTCCAGGATTTCCCACAATTTTCCAAGGAAAATTCTCAGAAAATTTTCCAGAATTTTCTCAAATGGAATTTTCGCAATTTTTCTTTGACCACGTGGTTTCTGAAGAATCAGGTATATTTTCAAAATTGAAAATTTTCCAGGATTTCCCACAATTTTCGAAGGAAAATTCTCAGAAAATTTCCCAGAATTTTCCCAAATGGAATTTTCGCAATTTTCCTTTGACCACGTGGTTTCTGAAAAACCAGGTATATTTTCAAAATTTGAATTTTCCAGGATTTTCCACAATTTTCCAAGGAAAATTCTCAGAAAATTTCCCAGAATTTTCCCAAATGGAATTTTTGCAATTTTCCTTTGACCACGTGGTTTCTGAAAAACCAGGTATATTTTCAAAATTAGAATTTTCCAGGATTTCCCACAATTTTCCAAGGAAAATTCTCAGAAAATTTTCCAGAATTTTCCCAAATGGAACTTAGGTGACTTTCTTTGCCCACATCCTTTCTCAAAGAACATTCATATTTTCCAATTTGAAATTTTTCAGGACTTTTCCAAATTTTCCAGGAGAATTTTCCGAAAATTAACCGGAAACTTCTCCAAGATTTTCCCAAATAAAACTGTAGTAATTTTCCTCTTACCACGTAATTTCTTAAAAATTTGTTATACTTCCAAATTTTGTATTTTCCCCAATTTTCCCAAATTTTCCCACAACAATAAGAATCAAATTTCCCCAAAAAAACCAAATGACCCAAAAAATCTATAAAAACCATCGTTTCAATCCCCAACTAATCCTATTTTTCATCTCAATAAATCTCGAAGATGATCCAATCAATTATTTCCTTAATCTTCCATAGAAATAGTAATTGATACGACCAGGTGCGTTGGATTCTAACAAATGGTGAGGCACCCTTCATCCATCCTGTCGAGTGCCATTGTTCTATTTGTACCATTTTATGATTGATCCTCTGGCAATCGCAGCATCTCGTAAATTGATTCAGCGCAAAAACATCAATTAATATAATTCCATTTCCTTTTTTTTTATTCAGGAGGACCAACATATGCACCGACCGTTGAAGTTGAGCCAAGGGGCTCAGTTGCAGTTAGAGTTGGAGACACACTGAGGATTATGTGCAGACTTGGAACACCACTTCAAGTTTGCAGAGTAGAAATACCATCTACTGGTAGTATATTACTCCAGCCAGGTCAAAAAGAAACAGATGGAATCAACTATGATGGAGAGGGACTCAATAGTGGACAATGTGGTGTTATTATTAATAGCGTTCAAATGCAACAGGATGGCTTATTCAAATGTGCACTTGTACCAAACGGAAGTCGATCTGAAGTCATTGGAAACGTCACTATTGTTGTTGCGAGTATGTATTTTTTTAATTAAATTTTTTTCTCTAAAAAAACGATTCTTTTTAACAAAAATAGGAAACTTGCATATTTAATTTTTTTTTTAATAATAATAATTGAAAATGTTTGTTTATGTTTTTTTCACTTTGAAAATTAATAAATTTCAAACAGCCAGAAAGCAGAAATGACGTTGACTAATTCATAGTTAATTAATTAAGTAATAAAAAAAATGATTTTCTCATTTCAAAATCTGTCCTCTGAAAGAAAAAATATTTTTTAAAAAATATGCAAGTTTTTAAAAAAACAGGATAAGTCGATTTTTATCATTTTTTTTGGAAATATTCCGGAAAATAAGCGAGATACACCCTATTTCTTGTTTGTGGTCCTTGAAATCCTCTACAAAAGGGATTAAGCGAATTCGCCTCATCTCGCTTAGTTTCCTAAATATTTGTAGAAAAATGATTAGAAAAGAACCAATTTTTTTCCTATTTTTACATATTTGCTACTAAATTAGAGATAAGATATTTTTTTCATTCTTCAAATATTCCTAATTTTTTTTGTACATTTTCTGTATCTCTAGATTTTGAAATAATGCTCATTAATGAATTCTCATTCAATTACCAAAAAAAAATCCATGAAACAACTCATTAAAACAAAGTTAATAGATTTATTTGAAATTTCCACTTATTTAACAAAGTTTTGATGTGTTTGCTGAAGTTATAATTACGTAAATCAGAGTTTTGTCAATCAGATAAAGTTCATTGACTCTATTTTCTCTTACTCATGAATTAAAATACACTTGAAAAGTGTAATAAAGTTTTGGAGAAACTCAATTGGAATTTCATTCACAAATTTTCCTATTAAATTTCTAAAAAAAAATGATTAAACCTCTTTTTGAAATTCAATGCTCTCGATCAATTTTTCTTTTTTTTTTTTATTTTTTGAAAATCTTAACTCTTTTCAAATGATCAGTACAATTTCAAAATCTAAAGAAACTCTAAAAATTGAAAGAAAAAATTCGATTTTTCATCTCAATGAAATTTTTAATGTTTCAATTTTTTTCAGAGCCACCAAGACGACCTCAACTCCTAATCAGTAAACCAATAGAGGATCCAAGCTTATCCGACAACCTGAAGTACAGACACGCTCATGGAAAGGCCATAACGATCAGTTGCAGTGCACAAGCTGGTCGACCAGCTCCAAATCTAACTATTTACCTCGGTAAATATTTACAGAAATAATATTTTAAGGGGTAACACCACTGTAGAATTTTCAAAAAATCAATTTTTGCTTTAAAAATTACTTTGGGCCTTCCAGAATACGGGCAAGAAAAGTTATCACCTGAAACCCTTTTTTTCTCATGAAATTTTGAATTTTTCCCAAGGCATTTCTTCATATTCATAGCCCAAGTCAAAACTTCAATCGTGTTTCTCTCGAAACATGATTTTTCAAATTGGCGCGCAGCATAACTCCAATAATTTTCATTATTTTCATTTGAATTTCCCACAGCATCTTGAAAACAATATTTCGAACAGAAATACGTAGGGGATTTTCAAAAAATTGATTTGCACATTTTTTATTGATGAAAAATTGCCGGTTTATTGGCCGAAATTTGAATTTTTTCATTCAAATGGTCACCAATCCCACAAAAAACAATATTTTTGAAATCCCCTATGTATTTCTGTAGCTATATGTATCTAGACTGAGCCAATTTTTTTTTTTCAATTGAAATTTAAATTTTTAAAGTTTTAAATTCGAGAAGCCTCGCAAGAATGGCTCTTGTCGTCATTTTTTGATATTTTTTGATAATTTTTTTTTCTAAAGACTCAAATATATGTTCAATCACTCCCTCAAATATTATTATTCTATTGCCACTTTTTCTATAGAAAAAAAAACAGCCGAAAAAACCTTTTTTTTAGATTATTCCTCAAAGACTTTTACTATAAAAAGTCCGGGGTAGGTGACCATCCATATAAGAAAGAAAAAAATTATTGAAAATTGACAGAAAATCCATAGGCTTTTATGAAGAAATGGAAGTTACGATCGTAAATCAATGAATATCTAATTTTCAAGCTCTCGTAGTACAAAGAACAAATATTAATTAAAAAAATGAATATTGTGGTAATTCGGCAATATTTAAAAAATACTATGTATCAATCCATGGACCCCCCCCCCCTTACTCTCTCGATCATACATCCTTAAATCCCGTTTTCATTTGAAAAAAACTTTTATTTAGTTACGTTAATTATAAATTTTATGAGTAGAAAACATTCTTACGAAACCTTAAAACATGACAATTTTTTTGCATCTTGGAAACTAAGCGAAATAGAGCGATTTTGCCCTAATCCCTTTTTTCTAGGCAATTTCATTGGCGAAAGAACGGATTAGTGCAAAATCGCTCCATCTCGTTTATTTTCCGAGATAATCTAATTTTATTTCTTCAATAATAATTTGTTATTCGAGAATATCTTGAAAATTAATGAAAATACGTTTTATCATGAGCTTTTTTTTGTAAAAAAAAATTTAAAAAGCCATAAAAAGTGTTGTTGGAGCAAAAGAACGGATTGCCATTAGTTTTCGAGATATCCTCAGAAAACTGAATAACAAAAAAAAAATCCACTTATTTTTTCTTATTTATTCGATTTGGCATTACACTAATCTTTCTTTCCTTTTTCATATTTTCAAGACGACCAGCCCATTTCACGTGGATCAGCATTAGTCATGAACCAATCAGATGGTACTTCTATGGTTATGCAGAATTTAACTCATACTCTAGATTGGACTGATAATGGAAAAATCTTGCGTTGTGTTGTTGATCATATTGCACTTGATCAACCCGAAGAATCGAAGACAGAACTGGACGTTGTTTGTAAGTAAAATGAGAAAAAGAATCAGAAATTATTATTAAATAAGATTTAAAGGATTTTTCTTAATTTTTCTAATTTTAGAAAATTTATTAAAAATTATGAGTAAAAAAAAGTAATTTAGGAATTTATTTTTATTATAAATTGTACAAATTTTGTATTTAAGGATATCCAAGCAGTTCCGATAATCTGTTCTTCTCTTTTCGATTTTTGTCACTTTCGATAGAATAGCATGAGATGATTCTTTTAAAATTCACTTTACATCATTTTACCGGTAAAATTGAGCCAAAAATAATTTATTCTAAAATCACCTAGTATCTAATGAATTTGGGAAAGCTCTCAAACTGTTCTTTACACATTTATTTATCCATTATGGAAGTTTCCCCCCTGAAAACCTGTTGATTGCCGCAAATTTCATGTTTAGACGAAAACCCATAAGAGACTGTGTTAATTGAAAAAAATCTTTATTTATTAATTTCTCCCGAACAAGATATCCGAAGAGTTTGAAATTTTAACAGGTGACTTTTCATATTCTCAGGAGTATATTCAAATTTCTTCATAATTATTGGTCTATAATCGTTGTATAAAAATGAACAAATTGTGCGGGGCGTTATTTCTCACCTATATCCGAAGTTTCATCAAATTTGAACAATTTTTCGAAAAGTTTCTTAAGCTTTTGTGAATTTTCCATAAGAATCATGTTAAAAATGGTTTTTAAAAAATTTATAACTTTTAAACCAAGTATGGAAAAAATCCAAAATTTTGCATATGGTTTCTTCATAAATTGGAGAACTCTGGAAAAAAATTTCATTGAAATCGTACATTTTTAAGTTCTAATAAAATACCAGTAGAACATCCTTGAACGATGGTTATTAAAAAATTTATAACTTTTAAACCAGGTATGAAAAAAATCCAAAATTTTGCATACGGTTTTCTTATGATTTGGAGAACCTTGGAAAAAAATTTCAATGATATCGTACATTTTTTAATTTTGATAAAATACCGGTAGAACATCCTTAACACGGTCTCGCAGTTCGGCTTTCTTTGAGTCAGAATAACTCTCGGTTCAACAGTTAACATTGTACGTATTATACGAAGTTTTTGATCCGGTTAATTATGAATCCTTCATCATCGCTATTAATTTATCTCTTGTTCTCTCGGTTTGATTATCATAATGTTTAAAAATTGAAGTAATTAGAATGATTATGATAACTTGAAGAGAAAAACAAAAAGTAGATCATTTGGACCTGCTACTTGGATTTCCTTGAAAATTGCTAAATGTTTAAAAATGATTATTAAATAAATTTTTTTCAATAATATTTCAGTTTCACCACGTGGTGTATCAGAACCCCAGCGTTTTGGTTACGTTATTGGTCATCCTGGAATCATAAATTTAACAGTACATGGAAATCCAAAACCAGCTTTCACTTGGTATGTGGATGGAGAGGAAATCAGGGAAGGATTAACAGATAAAAGCCAACGTTTACAGACATCAACAGCACGAGACTTGGTAAATTTTCATAAACTTCATTTTAATTTCCCCCCAGTACTATATCAGTAGTGAAGAGGTAAAACAAGATAAGTCATTTTTTTTTCTCATTTGTTTTTTAAAAAATACATTAGAAAATGAACGAGATAGGGCAATTTTGCTCTAAACCTCTTTTGTAGCTTTTGAAATTCTGTACCACCAAAGATAAATAATATCGTCTTATCTCGCTTAGTTTCCGAGATGTTATCTTCAAAATGATCACAAGGATAAGTCGATTTATCCTGTTTTACCTCTTCACTACTGATATGGTAACTTCAGAAATAGAGTGGCGAAAGTGTTATGTTTTAGCATAGCACTTGTGCCAATTTGTTCCTAAGGTGACGATATAATATTGAAAATAGCAGACATTTGATAATTTTTTAAGTTTCTTTTCTTTAAACGGATAAATTCTAAAGAAATTGAAAATATGAACGTTTAGAAAATCGAGAAATCTATGAGTGCGAATTGTTTGAATATTTATTCGTAGGGGAGAGTGGGGCAAAATGGACACTGTAATGAAACGGTTAGAGATGGATTTTTTTTGATGATTCTATTGAAAAGCTGAGGAAATTTCAGCCGGAAAACGAGTGTCAGATGTACTTTTTTCGATTATTTTGAAAATTCGATATTTTTCGGCATTTTTGAGGGGTAAAAGTCTTTTCTTTTTTGAAAATTTTCAGTTTTTTGCAAATATCTCTGGTTCTATTGGTCGTAGCAAATTGGGGTTGGTCTCAAATGAAAGGTGAGCTCATTTCCCATCGATTTATGGGGTTTTGAATTCAAAAATATCAATTTTTGGGGTATTTATAGGCCAAAAACTGTTTCACAAAACTGTTTCACAAAACTGTTTCACAAAACTGTTTCACAAAAATGAACATAAATACCTTAAAAATCTCTATACTCGAGTTTGCTGGGATACTACCTTAAAATCAGTCTCATGAATTCATGAAACTATGTTGATACGTGGAAAACAAATGGAAAATCTAATAATCCTTTGAAGTTGACTGAAAGCTCTTGTACTGAAGTCTCCAATTTTGCAACTCAATGAAACACTATAACTGTATATTATTATCAAAGAGTTGGTACGTTGTAATTTAAGTTGGTAAAAGCATTTTAACAGAGTGAAAAGCTCAAATGTAAATGCAATTGTTACTTTACCTTATATTTTTGAACGTTGCTCGTTTTTTTTTGCACTTAGAATACTTCAATTTTCTGGTTCTCGAGATTTTTGAGATTTAAGCGAATTTGATGAATTATTGAAGTTTTTTTTAAAAAAAACTTGAACTCAGGAGCTTTAGAGAAATGAAATTTTATGGAAATTTTTTTTTTTTAATTTTAGTAAAACTAGGAAAGTATTTCGAATCGAATAAATCGATAATTTAAAAAAAAAATAAAAAAATTCGGAAACTTCAAATTATTTCTAGATTCGATTAATATTCGATTTGATAATAATAATTCATAAATTTGGATTATTCGCACACACTCAGGAATAATCTTCCCTTTTCCTTGAAATGAGCTTCTATTAGTGCTCAAAACGTAAAAAATTTCAAGTAATCCCAAAAAATAAATTCTGACACATACTTTCCACCGGAAATTTCCTCAGTTTTTCAATGAAATCATCAGAAAAAATACATCTCAACTCCTTTCTTCAGAATTCCCATTTTATCTAGTGTACATTCAAATAAGAAATCTTAAGAAAATCCCATAATTTTTTCGAAGATTTCTGAAATTTTTGAATTTTTGAAATCTTATAAAATCTGGAAATAAGTCTCGAAATCACTCACAAACTAGAGAAATCCGATGGATATTTCATGAAATCTTCGAAATCTGGGAAGTCTTTGAAATTTCATCTAAAATAAATAGTGACAATGTATGAAAAATCGATTTGAGGATTTGAGAAAAGTCATTGAAGATTTTGAGATATTTACATGGCGATACGAAAGGCTAAACCTCGGAGGTATTAGTGGCTATAAAGACAATTTTGTTGTACATTATTTCAATCAAATTTTTATTATCTGATTTTTTAAACATCTTTGTTTCTGCCATGAAATCTTGAAATCTCTTGGCACTTCCTGAAATCTCTTGAATTCTCATAGAAATCTATGAAATCTTAAGAAATCCCTTCAACTTTCCCAGATTTCAAGAAATTTCATGAATCTTCATGAAATCTGCTGAAAATTCGAGAATATTTGGATTTTTGCAATTTCGAGTTTAGTGTACACAGATTTTAGGAATGATGACCCCCTCGTTCTTTTACTCTTTTTCAAATTATTAATCAATCTTTTATTTAATTCAACAGGGCAAAGGTACATGGTACGTGGAATTGAGAATCGACAGTGTCCAAAAGTCCGACACCGAAAAGGTGTATCTTCTCAATGCACGAAATGATGTTGGAGCTGAAGAATACAAGATAGTACTTTCGACTGCAAATGAACCAGAAGGTAAATTAATAATTATTCTCTTAAATCAATTCAAAAAGTGTGTAAAAAATAAAAATAAAGTAATAATTGTGAACAATGCTTTGGTAAAAATTAAACTAAACTCAACACAACACGTAAATTCAATTATCACAATTATTGCCTTAGAGTCAAAGTGGCGTAAGTCCCAAGTTAGTTATTTTCTAATGAAGTCGTATCAATAAAGAGGCATAACGTTTTTTTTTATGTAAAAAAAACGCATCTCCATTCACACCTTTTTTGAATGCTTCATAAAAAGAGCGTGAGTCCCAATCATCGAAAAAAAATATATTTTTGATAAAAACTAGGGGTGTGCGAATAATTCGAATCCACGAATTATTCGTACCGAATCGAATATTAATATTCGATTCGAAATTTGAATCGAATATTTCGAATTTTCGAATTATTCCAATTTTTTCGAAAAATTCGATTTTTTTTGAATAATTCGAATTTCCTTGAATAATTTAAATTTTCGAATAATTCGAATTTTTTTGAATAATTCGAATTTTTTTGAATAATTCAAATTTTTGAATAATTCGAATTTTTGAATAATTCGAATTTTTGAATAATTCGAATTTTCGAATAATTCGAATTTTCGAATAATTCGAATTTTCGAATGATTCGAATTTTCGAATGATTCGAATTTTCGAATAACTCGAATTTTCGAACAATTCGAATTTTCGAACAATTCGTACAATTCGAATTTTCGGATAATTCAGATTTTTGAATAATTCGAATTTTCGAACAATTCGAATTTTCAAACAATTCAAATTTTCGAATAATTCGAAAAATTTTGAATAATTCGAAAATTTTCGAATAATTTGAATAATTCGAATAATTTCGAAAAATTCGAATTTTCGAATTATTCGATTCGAAATTCGAATCGAATAGTAATATTCAATTCGATTCGATTCGATCACTATTCGCACACCCCTAATAAAAACCACAAAAGATTCACTTTTACGTTTATTTAAAAAAAAATTAAAAGAAGTGCACTTACGCCCCTTTGACTCTATGAAAAGGATATAAATTAAATAGAGTGTTCAGTACAAAGGAAACTCAACACAATGCACAAATTAAATTAATCATGATCATTTCAAAAAAAAGCAAAGAAAAATAAGAATATCTCAATTACTTTATTAACACGCTAATTCACAATATTCACGCGATTTTACAAAATTTATTGTCGATAATTGTCTAACGGCTGAAATACCTTCACTGCATGCTCTCACGCAGGAGCTCTCTCACACCTATATGGTAAGCTCTCCGGCATTACGCACGCACTAGGTAAATCTTATTTTTTAAATTATTAATAATGAGAAAATGAATGAGTGATTTTTTTATATATATATATATGTATATTCCTCGCGTGAAAAGGTGATGAGTCGATTTTTTTCTCCAATTTTTCAAGAACATCTTGGAGAATAATGGAGATACGCCCTTTTGGCTCTAAGCCTCTTTTTTTGTAATTTTGAAAATCTGTACAAGAAAAATTAGTGTAAAAAAGGCGTATCTCCATTTTTTTCAGAAATATTCACTAAAAAAATCGAATTATATAAAAAAACGATTTTTGTAATTCATAAAATTTTCAAAAAAGGAGTTTTTCAAAATTTTATTTGAACCCACTAATTCTATTTATTATTTAGAATTTTGAAAAAAAAATTGCAATATTTTTTTTATTTATTCCCCCATTTTCCAAAATTAATTACAAAATTTTTATAAAAAAATAATGCGGAATTTTTCAATAGATCGAAATGAGACATTTTTTTTCGTTTTATTTTCTCATAATTTATGCTGTAAAATTTTGCGATAATTTCGGACCTCCTGTTTATTTATACTGGAATTAATGAAAATAAATTTTGCAATTCATCTGTTGTGTGGATTTTAATTAATTAAATTCGCGGTGAAATTATCCTTTTTTTTTTGTTGGCCTGATGAGTTGAATATTCTTGTATTATTATGATATTTAATCCAAACTGTAATCGGATATTCCAGCGAGATTCTCGAAATTGTGGAGGATAGGAAATTCATCAGTTCATTAAAATTTTAATGAGAATTTTCTTATTATCTTTAAAAAAAAAAATTAATTATAAATAATCACAACGAAATTCATTTTTTAGAATTTAATTGAATCTTTTCAATTTTAATATTAATATGTTGTCTTTGAAAATCGAAAAATTCAAATGATAAAAATTAATTTTTTTTTTCAATTAAATGTTTGAAATAATTAAATTATTCATAATTATTTTATTTATTAAAATAATACGGTTCATTGCCCTTATAATGAAGAAAAAGAAATATTTGAATGTAAAAGTAAAAAAAAACATCAATTTTTATTATATAAAAAAATAATAAATTGAAAGTTAAAAATTGATTTTTCTAAATCAAATATTTAACATAATTGAATGTTTGATTACATAATTATATTTATAATTACATTTAATTATATAATGATATAATTTTAATTAAATGTTCATTATAATTGAATTTCCATCATAATTTCATTTATTTAAATAATACAGTTTATTCCGCTTATCACAGAAAAAAATATATTCGAATGTTGGAGGAAAAAAAAATTGAATTTTTAATTTTTTCAATTTTTTTAAAAAATAATTTACGAAATTATTAATTTTCACAGGTTTGGAGATCGATACGGGATACATAATTGGAATTGTCGTGGGAATTTTGGTGCTGCTTCTTCTCGTTTCACTCATTATTTTTGCCCGTGCAACCGGTCGTTGGTGCTTCGCAGGTGAGTCTCTTCATTAAAATGATAATCTAAAAAAAAAAAAAAATATTAAAATCTAAATTATATTTAAAAATGAGTGTAAAAAAATGGAATAAGAATCCCGTCCAAAATTTTCCCAATATAGTCACCCTAGAACGGTTCCTCGGTTTGTGAATTTTCCTGAAAAGACCAAAAAAAAAAGAATTAATTTAAAAAAATGGAAAAAATACGTTTGGAAAAGTCAGTCGAACTCGAAAATAATTAAAAAAAAAAAACATCCAATTCTCCCCATTTTCGCGTTTTTTTCTTATCTCAAAAAATGAAATTAATGAAAATTGTCGAATAACGTGACAACATTATTTTGGTGAGTTATTGTGAAAAAAAAAAAAAAAAATACTGTCTTGTATGTTGTGCGGCTACAACGATAATAGGACAGCATGCAAGTCGGGCCAAGTAAAGATTACGGAGACACGACAACATTATCCATGCGTATCTGTACTCTAGCAATGATAATTTCCAGGGGTAAGTCAGTCTCGACAACCCAAAAAAAAAAAAAAAAAAAAAATTTATTAGAAAAGACTAAACCAAAATTTTTTTGGGATTTTTTTTTAAAGTGAAGACCTCTTCGGAAAATTTTGAAAAAATTCCACAAAAAGAGAGACATGTTGCAGCATCTTCTCAAATTTTTTCAGATTTTTCCATCAAGTCGTTCACTCCAAAAAAAAAACCTAAATCATTTTATCAAAGTCTTTTCTTTCGCCATTGAAAAAAAAAATATAATTGATGTAAAAAAAGTCCTTTTTTGGAATTTTCAAAAATTTTGAATTTTGCATTTTTTGTAAAAATTGTTTTATTTATTAAAAAAAAAATTTCAAGCTTTTTTAATTCCTTTTTTTTTCAATGGCTAATTGCAAAGTTCGTCATTTCTTTTCACCGTTCATTCTCCCCCTCTTCGCCCCCCCTATTGTTATCTCATAATCATCAGTCGCCACAGACATAGATAATCCTTGAACCTATTGATTAGTTCAATACACTCGGCACAAAAGCACGTCGAAAGTCAAGTGTCGTCGTCGTGAAAAAAAAAAAATTATGATCCCACAATTTTTTTCATTTTAATGATTTTTATTGTCGTTCCCCCCTCTCAAATGCATGGAACGACACAGACTTATTTATTTACACCTCAGTACTCGTTCTATATCACTCTAGACTCTCGATTTGCCACAAAAAATAATGAATTCCTTTTTTTTAACTGTATTTTCATCGTCGAGAATGCATGGAAGCCCTTTAGAGTCAGTGGATACGTTGTTGCATGCATCAAGCACAGTAATTGCTTTCTAGATTTTTTTTTTAAATCTCGAAAATTAGTAAAAAAAAGAGACGTACGAAGAAGAATAGATGGAATTTTTTTTTTTCACTCTTTTTTTTTACTTGACAATTTATTGAGTTTATGTAACAAGCAACCCTTAACACAATCGGCGAAGGCAAGTGTGGTTGATGCTCTCGTAATTGAGAATTTTGGAATTCTCATAATCATTTGTTTATAGTCAATTATTTGTGATATTATTAAGAAAAATGCTTTTTTAAAAAATTATAAAATATTTGAAAAATTCAAAAAAAATTTGAGAAGATTTTTTTTACGTTTTTTTTTCGTCGTTATTTAAGAAAGTAATCGAGATAAGGCGATTTTGTTTGGATTTCCTCTTTTGTAGAAAATTTCAGGAGCTACAATAAAGGATCAGGATATAAACGCTCTATCTCGCTTAGTTTCCGAGATATTCCCAAAAAAATGGACTTTTCCGGTTTTATTTCTTCACCCCTGAATTTCGAAGTTTTTTTCGAAATAACTCGGAGAATAATGGAGATACGCTCTTTTTCCTTCGATTTTTTTTTATAGGAAATTAAAAAATCTACAAATGAGAATTCAAGTAGAATCGCTCTATCTCGCTTAGTTTCTGGGATATTTTTCAAAAATTGACAGAAAAAAAAATCAACAAAATAGATAATTTTTTTTTTCTAATAATTTTTTATGAATATCTCGGAAACTAAACGAGATAAAGCGATTTCATTCTAATCTTGTTTCATAAAAAATTTCAAGACCTACAAAAAAAGGATTCGAAAAATCGCTTTATCTCGTTTAGTTTTCAAGATATTTGTTAAAAATTACTGACCCAAAGAACGAATTAATAGAAAAAAATTAAAGCATTTTTCATAAAATTATCAAAAAATTGCAGCTCGAGCATGTAAATACTTTCACTCTATCATTGCTTACCAATATTGTTGTTAATATCGCTGTTAAATAATTTTTTTATAATTACTTGCTAGTTAGAATTACTCGTAATCACCAAAACCAAAATTAGCACACACAAAACTGAACAAATTAGATCCAAAAAAAAAACAAAATCATTTATAAAAAAAAAAAAAAAATCCACGCATGCAAAAATTTGTGCATGAAAAAAAAAGTTCATTTTTTTCATGTGGATAAAGAAAAAATTCAAATTTTTCATGTCTATGAAAAGAAATGCAATTTTTTCATGTCCATGAAAAAAAATGCACTTTTTTGCATGTCCAGGAAAAAAAGTGCAATTTTTTCATGACCATGAAAAAAAAATACAATTTTTTGCATGTCCATGAAAAAAAATGGAATTTTTTGCATGTTCATGAAAAAAAAATGCAATTTTTTCATGTCCATGAAAAAAAGTACAATTTTCTCATGACCATGACAAAAAATGCAATTTTTTGCATGACCATGAAAAAAAATGCAATTTTTTGCTTGTCCATGAAAAAAAATGCAACTTTTTGCATGTCCATGAAAAAAAGTGCAATTTTTTCATGACCATGAAAAAAAGTACAATTTTCTCATGACCATGACAAAAAATGCAAGTTTTTCATGTCTATGAAAAAAAAGCAATTTTTTGCATGTTCATGAAAAAAAATGCAAGTTTTTTGTCCATGAAAAAAAAGCAATTTTTCCGAGTCCATGAAAAAAAAATGCAATTTTTTGCAAGTCCATGAAAAAAAGTACAATTTTCTCATGACCATGACGAAAAATGCAATTTTTTGCTTGTCCATAAAAAAATTTGCAATTTTAATTGCACAAATGGAAAAAATTGCAATTTCAAGTGCATAAATAAAAAAAATTGCAATTTCAAGTGCACAAATAAAAAATTTTTAAATAATAATAAAAATTAAATGAAAAAAAAAAAAAAATTCACGCAATTATCACTTGACACACGCTATTGCCTTGACCGATCGTGGCGTTGCTTGTTGCAGCGAGACGTCGCGGTGACGAGCAGGCTACAGATGGAACTGGTGCAGGAAGTGAGGCACACATAACACCAGACGACGATGACCACGAGGATCCACACATAATTGACGAAAAAATGCCGCACGGTGGACAAGAAAATCCAATTCATGCCAGCACTGAGTACGTAAATGGACGCACTGACATCAAGGATATGCAGAGAAAGGACGAGAAAACGGATACGCCAGTGTAAAAAAAAGGGAAAAAAGCAAAAAACATTATAAATTAAATAGTTTTCAGCCCCTCGACGTCATCACGCTGCTGATTTTTCATTTAGGAGTGCGCTACGAAAAAAAAAAATCTTCATTAACAAAAAAACTTGTATTTTCTTTTTTTTTCAATTAGAAAAAAAAATAATTAGACTAGAATTTAAGACAATTAAGACAATTTCATAATTACTTCAATTTAATTATAAAAATGAAGCAATTATGATTTTTATAAAATAATAATAATTGAAAAATGTGGGAAAATTTTTGAGGTATGAGACTCGTCAAGTAGATAGACACTATATATGGTCAGACATAAAAAAACATTGATTTTTCAGAAAATTAATGAAATTTCAATTTTTATAAAAAATTATCTTTTTCTTTAAATTTCAAAAATTCAAATTTTTTTTTTGATCCTTCGAAATTGATTATTTTTATAAATAATTTCTGGGAGATACGCCCTTTTTATCCTAAACTCACTTTTTGTAGAGAATTTCAAGAGCACAAAAATGGGATTGGGTAAAAAAAGGCGTATCTCCATTTTTTGCAAATTATCCTTAAAAAAAAGGGGTAAATGACTCAAAAATTCTGATTTAATTATCTGAAATTCCACAAACATTATTATTATTATTATTATTTTTTAGTAATTTTTCACCTGCCATTGTGGCACTCCGAGCCTCCGTGTGATCTAGTGTTACGTGTGAAAGAGAACTTCTTATTTTTTTTTTGTATTATTTTTTTTGTCCTTTTTTTTTACTCCAGACTGAGAATTCTTTTATTCCTGAAAAAATTCTCCTTTGTAACGGTTTTTTCACGCAAACATTCCTTCCATTTGTTCTCTTGTCCAGTACTTTTGAGTTTTTTTTTTTTTTTCTTTATTTTCAGCACTTTTTTCCTTTTTTTCACATTTTTCACTCGTTCGTAGATTTTTAAGGTTTTTATTGTCCCTGCACCAAACGTGTGTGATTGAATGTCATTGTTTCTAACGTTAAAAAAAAAAAAAAAAAAATGAACAATTTCGGGAATTTAAATGAAAAATAAAACTAAGAGAATTGATAGATAGAAAAAATCTCAATTTAAATCAATGAATCTCTTTTGTTCAATTTGAAGAGACACATGCCTTAATTAAATTTCCGTTTCATTTCTTATTTTCTCAGACAAACGGAATTTAATAGTTTTTTTTTTTTGCTATTTTCTTTTTTTTTTATCACTTTGACGTGTGTTGGAATAGATTAATAATTTATTTTTCACGAAAAAAAAATTATTATTTTTTTTTATAGAATCATTAAACTTAATTATCTTTCTTTTTCTATAGACATCAGTTTAGGACTGATAAAAAAATATTATCAGGTGTTTTTTTTTTTTTAATTAGTATTGTCAATTGGGTTTTGTATTTTATTAATTAAAATGTACTTGAGAATCGTAATTTTGTGTCGATAAAAAAATACATTCCATTATTTAATAAAATAAATCATTAATTATTCCTTCTCTTTTTTTTTTAATTAACAAAATCCACTTTTATTTTTTTATTTTTTTTTCATATGTTTTATTGAATATTTTGAGAGTAAATAATGATTTATAATCATCAAAATAAGAGGAATCACCTTTTTTTAATTAAAAAAAAATTGGAAAAAAAACTTTTCGATTTTTTTTCTTTCGAGAAATTCGAAATTTTTTATGAATACTCAATAGCTCGAGAAATTCTATTCACGTTTCCTCGATTCTTAAAATATTCATATAAAATGTCTGAATCAAAATAAAAAATCTCATTTGCTTATTTTAATATTCTAAAAAAAAAATGGGAAGAAAAAACATGAAAATAATAATAAATAAAAAAAAAAGTGAAATAATTCTTTTTTCCCGTCCATTTTTTCGTGTGGATTGCCCTATGTTATATGCATGATAACATACGTGCACGCAATCATAATGTTAGAATATTTTCTACACAATACGGAAGTCATAATTTTTCCCTTTTTTATTTCATTGTAAATGTAGAAGCTAATTTAATACACTAATTTAATTGATTAAAATAACGAAAGAAAATAACATAATGACTCAATTGTTGTGAAAATTTTCTAAACTGACTTTTTTACACAGAAAAAAAAAACGAAATTCCTTTTTTTATTAAATTCAATTTTAATACAATTTTTTATATTCAATGATGATAAAATTACTTTAATTACTTCGACAATAATCATCCTTTGTACTTTTGTAATCATATTTTTTACAAATCTTCAAAATTTCGGAAGGAAAATCAATTAAAATTTTTAGTGAAGATAAATCGATTAATTTCGTTTTTCATTATTTTGCGAATATCTCTGAAACGTGTGGATTAATCGAAAAAGCTCAGGAAACCTTTTTTGCAGGTCTTGAAATTTCCCACAAAAAAGCTTTCTTGACGTTTTCCTCTAAACCTCATCGCGTTTAAGATATTTCCAAAACAATTAAATATCGAAAAAGTTGAAAAAAAAACTCAATTTTTTTTCTCTAATTTTTTTTCAAATTTCTTAGAAACTAAGCGAGATAACGCGATTTTGCCCCAATCCTTTTTTGTAGAGAATTTCAAGAGCTACAAAAAGCTCAGAGAAAAAAGGGCGTATCTCCATTATTTTCTGAGATATTCTCAAAAAAAAGAGTAAAAAAAATGGACTTTTCAGAATTTATCTTCACAAAAAAAAATCCAAAAAAATTCGAAAAAAATCCATTGTTTTTTTTTTCTTTATTCTCAATTAGCGAATGATGTTATAGAATTTCCCTGAACCTAATAAACACGACACACAGAGACACGCCTATTCATTGAGATAAAAATATCCTTTTTTTTCCCCCTTTTTTCCTTATATAAAAGTCTGGATCACGTTTTTCACTTAGCAAAGGAAGTGCGCGGTGGAGGAAAGGAGGGGGAAGGGGGGGGTAGTTGATAGTGTCGAGTTTTTTTTTTCGATATCCTCTTCAATAGATGATTCATGAAAACTGTGAGAATTTTATGAAGAGAATTTTTTTCACGCGGATCATCTCGGATATTCGCTTTTTCTTCTCACATTTCTCCACCCCCCCCCCCTTTTTTTTAATATCGAGGAGAAAAAAAATTACTTCATTCATCTTATCACCCCCCCCCCCCTCCCCCCTCTTCTTTCCTCCCCATCCGCATTAACTACGTGTTGTATATATCGAAAATATATAAATATATTATAAATACTGTGGAAAGATGAAAAAGATGAAAAAGATGGAAATTCGATTTAAACAATGATAATTAAAAAAAAAAATAGTGAAGTAATTATTATAAATGTGTCAAAGGCACTTGGGCTTGCAAATCTATTACTTGGCATTGAATTAAAAAAATATATATATATATAAATATATATATATATTGCATTCCAATTGCCAATATGACCTGTTCGTTATTTCCAATTATTAAAAAAAAAGGGAAAAAATAGAGTACAGTAATTGTGAAAAATTATTTAAGGAATGTTGATTGAAAAAAAAGGAAAAACATTGAATTTTAACAACATCCTGAGAGTTTTAAATGTTTCATATATGAAATTTGAAAGAAAAAATTAAAAAATTTCAATTTTTTGAAAATTTATTAAATAATAACGTGATTTGGCAATTTTCGAAAAATGCAAATTAAAGTTTTTGGTACAAATCGAGGTAATGAAAAAAAATGAATGAAATAATGGGAAACATAAGTTAATGTGAATTAATGAACGATTTATGAGATTTGCGAATTTAAAAAAAAGAATCACGTGAATAGGATTTTAAAAAAAAATTTATGTCCATAATTGTAGATTCAGTAATTTTTCAATGTTTCATGATATCCAAAATTGATGTTAAAACACTTCTTAATAAAAAAAAATTTACAAAATTAATTGGACAAGGAGCTGATGCATCAAATTTCCAATGGAACAAAAAAATTAAAAAAAAATATATATATATAAATATATAGTACAGGTCCAATGAAATAGAGAAAAAAAGAAAAAAAAGTAATTTGAAAAAAAAAATTTAATTAAAATAATAATGTTAAACAAAAGTTGAGAAACACTGCCAAAGACACCCAAGTGCAGAATACAAAGTTAATGAATATTCCAACGTAAATTAACTCTGAAAAAAAAAAAAAAAAAATCTGAAATTTCGAAAATGTCTTAATTCCAAAAACTTTGAACTCGTACTTGTTTAATTACTCTCGAAAGCAATCCTCAAGAAACTTGCAATTCACAAAACTATTTCAAACATGAAAACTCATTTAATCTTAACTAAAAAAACACTTTTGATGAAAATGTTATTTTTTAAATTAATTTTTTAATTTTTAATTTAGTAAAAAATAAGTGCGAGGTAAAGTTTCGAAAATTTTACTAAAAAAAATTCCAATTGTGTGAAAAAAATTTTTTTCGGACTTATTCAGCTTGTTGGAGTGGACAACATTAATTATAAATATATGAATTAATTAAAATTAAATTAAGATGAAAATAAAAAAACTTAAAAATTCGAGAAAAAAAAATTAAAAAAATTGAATACGAAAATTTAAAACATGTTTGATGTACAAAGATTTCAATCATGGTACATTATTGATATTAATAATATTAATTAATTATTGTGTGTTCCTTCATTATTATTATTTTGATAAGAAATAAAAAAAAAATTGTCATTTTTTTAATTAAAAAAAAATAATTAATTACTCTATTTTTCATTATTAAACGTATTAATTAATTGTAACCAAACGTAATGGTATTTTTTACTTAAAAATTTTTCACGATGATCATGCTTATATATTTAATTAACTTAATTTACATATAAAATAAAGAAAAAAAGAAAAAAAAACCATTTGTAAATGATTTTTTATTTAATAACATTATTTTTCATTTAATCATATATAATTGTGGGGAGAGTGACTCGCTTTAACTAAAAAAATGAAGATAACTGAAAAAAAAGAAGTTTTAACGAATAAATAAAAAAATAAAAAAGATTGTAGAAACTCGTACTTGATGGATTATTAATAGAAAATATGATTAAAACACGAAAAAAAAATTACAAATGAGAGAAATGAAAAAAAAAATAAAAAAATAAATAAAGCATGATCGTTGGCCATACAATGGAGTATATGATATATATATATTTATGTTAAAGTAAGTCTAGATAATACAATTTAATTATTAAAATTCATGAAATGAAAAATTATTGTGAAAGCAAATTAATGATAAAATTTCTGATATATATAAATTTTTTTATTTTCTCTCACAAAATTATTGAAAAATTGATAAATTTTCCAAATTTCACAATAATTAATTTTTAATCAATTCACTATTTCACAATGTTTCGGTTCACGAAAAATTCGGTGATTAATATTTGCAAATAAATTTTTGCATAAACAAAGAAAAATCAAAAAAATTTATATATATCAGAGGTCATTTTAATTTTTTTCTTTCAATTTCAAATTAATTAAAAAAAAAAACTGATACACCACAAGACAGTTGATATTAAGTTCGAAATATCCAAATTTAATCATTAGTGAAGGCAAAAAAAATTGAGAAATATAAACAAAAAAATGGAACAAGTGAACATTTTAAAGAGAAATAAAAGGAAAAAAAATTATACACATTTTGTATCTGTACGTGTAGATACAATTGCAATAGGCAACAATAAAATGAATTTAACAAAAAAAAAAAAACATGATAATTTTAAGGTTTAAAAGTGAATAAAAAATAATATATAATAAAAATTGAGAAAAAAAAAAAGAAATTAAAAACAACAAAAAAATGTATTAAATAATAAGTTTACTCATCGCTACGATATTATATTATAAAAACTTATAGGTATATGATTTTTGAAATAAAAAAAAACATTTGTTTTCAATACAAAAAAAATAAATTTGTTTATTCATTTGATTCTCACACGGCTGACATTCCAAACGATTATAATTTAATTGATTAAAAAATAATTTAAAATTTGAAAAACACTGGAAAAAATAAATTATTGGAAAATAAGATTATTTTTCGTTTTTTTTAGAAAATCTTGGAAATCAATGGAGATACGCCCTTTTTGTCCTCTTTTTTTTCAGTAGCTCTTTAATTTCTTTACAAAAAGGGTCAGAGTAAAAAGGGCGTATCTCCATTTTTTTCAAGATATTCTCGAAAAATTTCGAAAAATCAGTAGAAAAAAGATGAAACAGAAAAAATTCAATTTTTTTTTAAATCCCAAAAACTAAGCAAAATAGGGCGATTTCATCTCAAAACCTATTTTGTAGCTCTTGAAATTCTGCAGAAAAAAAGAATGAAAAATATTTTTTAAAAAACTCGAATTTCGATTTTTTTAAATGCTTTTTTCTGAAAAAATTCGAAAATTTATGTTAAAACTCTTGAAATTCTTCACAAAAAGGGTTGGAGTTAAAAGGGCGTATCTCCAGTATTTTTCGAAATATTCCATCGATTTTTTCCGTTGCACCTTTTTTCTATTGAAAATTTATTATTCTAAATTAAAAAAAAAAAATCAATTTAATTTTTCACAGTGTTAACAACCGTTCTAAAAACATAATCCATTAATTCTCACACCAAAACACCAAAAACTAAAAATTCCAAACACTTACTCAATTTTAAAAAAAATTAATTTCTCAAAAAAACATAAAATTTTTTTTAATTTTTCAAAAATCTGATAAAATTACTCATTTCAATTATTTTACAGGTGGTTCATCATCGAGGAATATCGGAGAATCGTGAGTATCGGTTCAACTGAAATTTTTCCCCATTCCAAACTCCAAAAAACTAAAAAAAAAAGAGAAAAAAGTTGCAAAATCTGCATAAAAAACCACAGCTTTTACTCAATAATTCAAATGTTCAAAAGACCACAATTTGATTTAATTTTATTTTGTGCCACTAATTAATCAAATAACAATGTTTTTTATTATTATTATTATTATTATTTATAATCATACATTTAAAAAAATAATTTGCATTAACTAATAAAAAAACAGGCACAATTAACGCGCAATTTTTAAAAATTAGAGCATTAAATTAGAATTAAGGGGTAATACCACTGTAAAAGTCTTAAAAAAAGGTGTTTTTTGGGTATTTTTTTTCTATAGAAAAAGTGGCAATAGAATAATGATATTTGAGGGAGTGATTGAGCATATATTTGAGTCTTTAGAAAAAAAAATCATCAAAAAATATCAAAAAATGACGACAAGAGCCATTCTTGCGAGGCTCCTCGAATTTAAAACTTTAAAAATTTAAATTACAATTGAAAAAAAAAATTGGCTCAGTCTAGATACCTATAGCTACAGAAATACGTAGGGAATTTCAAAAATATTGTTTTTTGTGGAATTGGTGACCATTTGAATGAAAAAATTCAAATTTCGGCCAAAAAACCGGCAATTTTTTATCAATAAAAAATGTGCAAATCAATTTTTTGAAAATCCCCTACGTATTTCTGTTCGAAATATTGTTTTCAAGATGCTGTGGGAAATTCAAATGAAAATAATGAAAATTATTGGAGTTATGCTGCGCGCCAATTTGAAAAATCACGTTTCGAGAAAAACACGATTGAAGTTTTGACTTGAGCTATGAATATGAAGAAATGCCTTGGGAAAAATTCAAAATTTCATGAGAAAAAAAGGGTTTCAGGTGATAACTTTTCTTGCCTGTATTCTGAAAGGCCCAAAGTAATTTTTAAAGCAAAAATTGATTTTTTGAAAATTCTACAGTGGTGTTACCCCTTAAATAGAATCGTAAGAAAAAAACACATATCGACGTCGGTTTCCAGAGACATAGGAGATCCGGCAGCGAGTATTAGACTCCTACGCTTCCACAAACCGAAAACAGGCGATGCCAATAGCGGGCAAAGGCAAGGAACTATTTTAATTTTTTTCTTGCAGAGTTCAGTCATTGCTTTTATTAGTTAAAAAAAAAAAAAGATAAAAAAAACTGCCTTGCTCGCGGAATTTGTCTCTTACACGCACTCCACTTTTTGTTTCTTTGATACTGTCAACTCTATTCAAAAAACTCAATGTGCTTAAAAAAAAAAAAAAAAAGAAGAAAGTTGGTGGAGAACTTTTGAATAGAGTTGATGGTATCTGTGCTTCTCTTGGCTCCTAATTACCGCTGGAAAATTCGCAGTCTGCTGCTGGATGGGGGGAAGGTGGGGGAAAAAGGACGATAGGGGTGAGATGGAGAAATTTTGCATTTGAGAGATTTTAATATAGTAAAAATCTTGAAAATAAAAATTCTATCGAAATAATAATGAAAAATCAGTATTTCTTGGAATTTTTTAGAATTTTTCAGAATTTTCGTAGAAAATTCAAAATTTTTCAAATTTTTTTTCGATCTTTCGATTTTTTTTTAGAATTTTTGAATCTTTTTCATAATTTCGAAAACATTTTAGAATTTTGCCAAATCGAACTCTGATAACGTTCCTTTTGAACAGATGTTTTTTTTGAAAAAATCAGTATTTATTATTCAATTTTGGGATTTTATAGAATTTTTCAAAAAAAGTCAAATTTTTTCTAGAATTTGTAGAAACAGAAAATCTGAAAAAGTATTATATTCAGTGAAAATAATTGAGATATGATTTTTCTGATGATTCCATTGAAAAGCTGAGGAAATTTCCCCCAAGAAACATAAGTCAAAATTAATTTTTGAGAATTTTTTGAAAATTCGATTTTTTCAGGAAAAAAACACGAAATCGAAAATTTTCACTCTTTAGAGAATGACCGAATTTCATTAAAAAAAATTTAAAACCACATAAATCGATGGAAAATCATCTCATCTTTTTCAAATCCTCAAAAAAGTGCAATTTTTCAAAAATTCAAAATTTTCGAAAAAAAAGTCTTTATTTTCAAAAATTCAAAATTTCCAAAAAAGTCAAATTTTCCAAAAATTTCGAAAAATTTATTGTGACACATGTTTTCGACTGCAAATTTCCTCAGCTTTTCAATGAAATCATTAAAAAAAATCCATCTCCACCCCTTTCCATCAAAATCTCCATTTTACCCCACTTTGCCCTCATGATATCGTTGTCGACTACTGCTAATACTATTATCAATAAAGATATTTACAATTCGAAATGCTGTACTCGTAGAACTATGAATTAACTTGTGGCACACAGTGGATAAAAGGGATAATAGATATGGACAATGCTAATTACGCTTGGTACTGAACAAACGGAGTAATACAAATGTCAATGTAAACTTGCAGTGAACATTTATAATTCCCAAGTCATTTACTTATGTCTACCCTAATTATAACTTTGAAGTCTAATTGTAGCGGAAAATTCAGAGTCTATAGATATGACTACTATCTACCCAAAGTTCTGTACTTTAATTGTAATTTGTTTGATATTTTTATGAATTCCCATAATTTGACTGCATTTCTCTGAATTTTTTAAATTTCTATAAAGAAAAAAACATTATTAATTTTTTTTTTTCATTTAATTAAAAAAAAAATACAATTCTCATAAAATTTCTCGCGAAATAATGGAGATACGCCCTTTTAACTTCTTGAATTTCTCTAAAAGAAAAAATTAGGGTAAAAAAGCGTATCTCCATTAATTTCTGGGACATTGAATTTAAAAAAATGTAAACATCAAGAAAATTCATGAAAATTCAATAAAATTAACAATATAATAAAACTAAAAAATTAAAATAACGTAAAAAAAAAGTAATTTCCGATTCAAAATAATTATGATTAGAGTAAATAAATGAATCAACCGATTAATTTTTGTTGAATATTGAATTGCAAAAAAAAAAAATTCTTCCAATAATTTTTCTAAAATATCTCGTGAAATAATGGAGATACGCCTTTTTTTAAAAATAAGTCCTTTTTTCAGCACTTGAAATTTGTTACAATAAAAGAATTGGCATAAAAAATCATGTGAAATGATTAAATTATTATTATTAGAGTAAATGAATAAATCGACTCATTTCTTAATTAAAAAAAATTAATTCTTGTACTTTTTAATTTTTTTCTCATTAAGAAATGAGTTGATGCGTTTATTTCAATCAATGATAATCATTTTTAATGTGATTTTTTCTTGTTCTTATTGAATTTTCATGAATTTTTTAATATTCAAAAATCTAAAAATTAAAAAATTCACGAAAATTCAGTAAAATAAAAAAAAATCACATTAAAAATGATTATCATTGATTTAAATGATTGAATCAACTCATTTCTTAATTAAAAAAAATTAATTCTTGTACTTTTTAATTCTTTTTCATTAAGAAATGAGTCAATTCGTTCATTTTAATCAATGATAATCATTTTTAATGTGATTTTTTCTTGTTTTTATTGAATTTTCATGAATTTTTTAATTTTCAAAAATCTAAAAATTAAAAAATTCGCGAAAATTCAGTAAAATAAAAAAAATCACATTAAAAATGATTATCATTGATGTAAATGAATGAATCAACTCATTTCTAAATTACTAAAATCAATCCTTGTACTTATTCATTTTTTTTCATTAATAAATGAGCTGATTCATAAATTCAAAATTTTCATAAATTTTCATTGAATTTCTATGAATTTTTTAATTTCTAAAAATCTAAAAATTACAAAACTTATGAAAATTCAATAAAATTAAAGAAAAAATGACTTAAGAAATGATTATCATTGATGTAAATGAATAAATCAAATCATTTCTAAATTGAAAAAAAAAATAAAAAGTAAAATAATTAATTTTCATGTCTGTAATTAGTGACTCTCAATGACTTTGGGTGTCAAGTTAATTAATGTCCTTCGTTAATGGAACATTGGCCTGATTATTGAACAGCAGTCAACGGTGGTTTTCCACCGATATTTGACGTGCCAGACAGCCGCCAGTCTTCCAACCCCCTTGTCCACCCCCTTTTCTGTATTAAAATCATTATTCATGAAATCATGTGCGCTTATCGCTGAATAAAATCGAGCAAATACGAACATGACACTATGACATGCAAATTAATTTTACTACTGAAAAAATAAAAAAAAAATGCAAATAATAAAATAAAAATCATTCAAATTCACATTTGATTTATTGGTTCATTTGTATAAAATTACTAACAACGACGTAAATTAGAAGCGACACGGAGAGTGCTGGACGTTATTCGAGGAGTGAAACTGATGGAGGCTCGGGTAGACCAAGAAGACCAAGGATCATGCTGTCGCAATTATTCAAACGCAACAAGGACAAAGTCGCAGGAACTGATACTGATACCATGAGAACTGTTGTCACTGTTGATGATGAAAAGGTGATTTTTTTTAAATTATAATTACGAAAGATAAACTTTTCAGATGTTTTTGAGAAAAAATAAGGGGAAATTATGAATTTGGTAAATTATTATTCATTAAATTATTAAATTATTATTTATTAAATTTAGGGGTGTGCGAATAATTTGAATCCACGAATTATTCGCACCGAAACGAATATTAATATTTGATTCGAAATTTGAATCGAATAATTCGAATTGTCGAATATTCGAATCATTCGAATTTTCGAATAATTCGAATTTTCGAATATTTTGTATTTTCGAATAATTTGAATTTTCGAATAATTAGAATTTTCGAATATTTCGAATTTTCGAATTTTCGAACAATTCAAATTTTCGAATAATTCGAATTTTCGAAAAATTCAAATTTTCGAATAATTCGAATTTTCCTGAATAATTAGAATTTTAGAATAATTCGAATTTTCCTGAATAATTAGAATTTTCGAATAATTCGAATTTTCCTGAATAATTCGAATTTTCGAATAATTCGAATTTTTTCGGAAAAGTCGAACTTCTCAAATAATTCGAAAATTTTAGAATTATTCTAAAAATTTCAAAAAATTCTAATATTTTCGAATAATTCGAATAATTTCGAATAATTTCGAAATTTCGAATTATTCGATTCGAAACTCGAATCGAATAGTAATATTCGATTCGATTCGATTCGAACACTATTCGCACACCCCTAATTAAATTATTAAATTATTTATTAAATTATTATTTTTTCGATTGTTTTTCGGGAATAGTTTGGAAAGTAAACGAGATAGGGCGACTTTGCGCCTTATCTTTTTTAGTAGCTCTTGAAATTCTCTATAGGAAAGAATGAGGACAAAATCACCCTATCTCGCTTACTTTCCGAAATTTTGTTGTGGGAAAAGGAGGATAAGTTAATTTTTTTCTGCTTTTTCATTTGAAAATCTTAGGAAATAATGGGATAAAAGAGAATAATTAATTAAAGAGTATTAATTCAAGAGCTTTGGAATAGGATTGAAGCTAAATCACCCTATCTCGCTTAATTTCCGAGATATTCCCCAAAAATGACTCTATTTTTCTCGCAACAGTTTTTTTAAATCCCGGAAACTAATGAAGATATGCTCTTTTTTCTTAATCTTTTTTTTGTAACTTTTAGAATTTTCTAAACCAAAAAAATTAAGGCAAAATCGATTTATCTCGCTTAATTTCCTAGATATTCAGAAAAAAACTGGAAAAGTTCATTTTTTTTCTTATTTTTTATTTGAAAATATCTCGGAAACTAATGGAGATACGCCCTTTTTTCCCAAACCTTTTTTTATAGCTCTTAAAATTCTCTAAACAAAAAAAAAATAAAGCAAAACCTATCTCGCTTAGTTTCCAAGCAGTTCTCTAAAGCAGATCTGCTCAGTAAAAAAAATTGACTTTTTTCGATCATTCCTATTGCAATATTTCAGAAACTAAGCGAGATAAAGCGCTTAATATTTTACGTGTCATTTTTAGAGAACAAAAAAGTCTCAAAGCTTTAATGAAAAAAAAAAAAAAAAACTTTTTTTGGGGAATTCCAAGAGCTACAAAAAAGGATTGTGACAAAATCGCTCTATCTCCCTTATTTTCCGGATTATATTTTCAAAAAACAACTATTGAAACAACTTTATTTTATTTCACTTTTTTACTATTGAAATATTTTATCAAATTTCTTGATTGAATAATTCATTAAAATTCTCATTATCATCACATGATCCTCTTCTCACCTCTTTTCCACACTTCAATAATATTTTCAAACCATACAATTGCTATTTTTCATGCATAATTAATGTAATTCCAACAAAAAACATAGTTTCTTCAGGATATTTTTCTCATTTCCAACATAAACTAGTTTTCACATGTTTTTCCGTTTTTCTGAACTTCACTCGTCGTCTCATTTCCTGAGACGCTCACAATCTACATAAATTAATGATTATGTCATTTTAATCTGCCACTTTTGAAATAACTCGTGTGATAAGATAAAAAAAAAAAAAGAATTTAAATATTCGGAAAAACCAAGAAAAATACCTATAAATGATTTGTTTTTCCGCCTTTTTTTCTGTGTCATTAGAATTAAATTGTAGTGATCGAGGTGTTGAGGTGATTAGAGCATAAAATCATCTTGAAGATAAAAAAAATTCATTTCTTTAGGAATCATAACAAATTTTGAATTTAAAAAAAAATGAAAATTAATATTTCTTCTTAATTTGAATTTTGCCAGAATTTTTAAAAATTTCCTAAATTCTTTCATAATTTCAATTAAAAAAAAGGCAAAAGTTATTTAAAAAAGGGGCAATTTCTTTATTTATGTATTCTATTAATTCATTAAATAAATACCAAAACCAAATGATTCAATTTAAAAATATTTTTGCTAAATTTAGATTTTTTCCAGAATTTTTCGATAATCTCAAAATTTTTTAATGATTGAAAAAAAATTTGAATAAATATTTCTGAAAAAAGGCAATTTTTTTCTTCATATGGTTTATTGATTAAATAGATACTAGAACCAACTTCGGTAATTTTAAAATATTTCTGCTAAAATCTTTAGTTTTTTCGAAATTTTTCAGAATTTTCGAAAAATTCTCATGGTTAAAAAAAAAAAAATCGAAAAAAATACTAAAATACTTCCAAAAAAGGGCAAATTTTTTTATTCATATATTTCATTGATTAAATAGATACCAGAACCAACGAACTTGATTGATAAATATTTTTGCTAAATTTTTAGTTTATCCAGAATTTTTTATAATTCTAAAAATTTGTTCATAAATTGAAAAAAAAATACGAAAAAATATTTTTTAAAGAAGGCAATTCCTTTATTCGTGTCTTTTATCGATTTGTAGTTACCGGAACTAACTGATGTAATTTTGAAATATTCTTGCTCAATTTTTAGTTTTTCCAGAATTTTTCAGAATTTTCGAAATTTTTTCATAATTGAAGAAAAATCGAAAAAAATATTTTAGAAGAAAGCAATTCCTTTATTCATGTATTTCATTTTAATTAATAGATACCAGAACCAACTGATGTAACGCAGAAAAATCAAACAGCTGAGGGTGGTCTAGTTTATGCAGAATTAGATCTAACACAGCGTGAAGCAACACCCCCAAGACGTGTCAGCGAGGACAAAACAGAATATGCAGAGATACTTTACACAAAACCAGAAAAAGAAACTGATGAAAATACTGAAAATAATAAGCAATAATTTAACTTTAATATCTCGGATAATTATTAATTTTTTTTCTAAATTAAAAAAAAATTAGATTACATTTTATTCTAATTCCAATTCAATTGGTTTCAGTAAGAAAATGAGATAAATCGATTTTTTTCAGATTTTTCCTATTTTCATAAAAACTCGTTCTTTCATTAAAAAAATTGTTTTCATTAAAATTGAAAATTCTTCAGAAAATTAAAATTCATTAAAAATTGATTTATCTCATTTTACATCTAAAAAAAAAAGATGTCTCAAAAGTAGGGGTGTGTGAATAATTCGAATCCACGAATTATTTGTACCGAATCGAATTTTAATATTCGATTCGAAATTTGAATCGAATATTTCGAATTTTCGAATTTTTTCGAATAATTCGATTTTGTTCGAATAATTCGAATTTTTTCGAATAATTCGATTTTTTTCGAATAATTCGAAAATTCGAATATTTTTGAATAATTCGAATTTGCGAATAATTCGAATCTTCGAATAATTCGAATTTTTTCGAATAATTCGAATTTTTTCGAATTTTCGAATAAGTCGAAAATTCGAATTTTCAAATAATTCGAATTTTTTCGAATTCGAATTTTTTCGAATAATTCGAATTTTTTCGAATAATTCGAATTTTTTTAAATAATTCGAATTTTTTTGAATAATTCGAATTTTTGAATGATTCGAACTTCTCGAATAATTCGAACTTCTCGAATAATTCGAAAATTTTCGAATTATTCCAAAAATTTCAAATAATTCTAATATTTTCGAATAATTCGATTCGAAATTCGAACACTATTCGCACACCCCTACTAAAAAGCAAAAAATGGTGCGATTACAATTATCAGCTTAAAATTGTTAAATTAAAATTATAATTTGAATTTTTTTCTACTCGAAAACAAAAAGCACAGTATTTTAAAAAATTTCATGTTAATTATTAATTTTTTACTTATTTTCCTGGTTCACGTACTTAATTAATAATAATTTTCAAATATAAACAAAAGACCTTTTTTTTTTGTATATTTTGTTTACAATGTGAGAGCGACAGAAGTGATTGATAGATTCACGAGTAAACTGATATTATTTTTCTTTTTTCAAGTACAAAAATCCGTTGATCAATATTCTGTCACTCTCAAATTGACGTATTAAATAAAAAGCAAAAATATTTTTCCTGCACTACTCGTGCTAGATTATGTGATTACTCTGTATGTAATAATTCATTCGTATAAACAACAATTTGTATTCATTTTCATTGTCTATTGTCGTGTATTAACGTAATTATCGTAGTTGATGTTGGTAAAACAAAAAAAAGTAACATAATTTTTCTTGTATATTGACAATTTATTGACATGGTACAATTTAGCTAAGAAGTTTATTAAAAACAATATATATGCACTGAGGAGAAAAAAAATTGTAAGGAAATTTACTTAGTTGAAGAAAATCTACTTCATTCCCGAAAAATTTCAATATATATAGATATAGAAATTGTAGAGGAAAATTTTGTTAAAAGACAATTTTCTTGCTACAAGAATTTTTTTTTACTCAGTGTGAGGTAATTATAATTGTAATTCGATTTAAATCGAAACACTTCTACCGTCCGATATATATAAGTTTTCATTATTCATGTATTTCTTTTGTATAACATTTATTTTGGATTTTAATAAAAAAAAATTGTATTTCATAGAGGTGAAAAAATATGTTATGAATTAATTTGGAAGGATAGTTTTGATCTTTGAAGAATCATGTGGAAAAATAAGATTATTGGAATTCAATTCGGAAAAATACAGGAAAATCCTGGAACATCCTAGAAAATTATGGGAAATCCTGGAAAAATTTGGGAAAATCCCAAATTGGGAAGAAAAGTCCTAATCTTCGAAAAATCATGAGAGAAAGCAATTTTGCCGGAGTTTAATTCGGAAAAACCTTGGGAAATCCAGGAAAATTATGGACAATTTCGGAAAATTCTAAATTTGGGAAAAATCTTGATTTAAAGAAAAAAGGTGAAGAAGGGTGGTCAGCATTCAATTTGGGAAAATCCTGGAAAAATCTGGAAAATCTTAAATTTGAGGAAATTTTTGTCTTTTTCCTTTTTTATAAAATTTATCCTGGCTTTTAATAAATAAAAGAACTCAATTTCATAGAAATGAAAAATACATTTTATTCTTCAATTTTCCTCCAAAATTTAATTTCAACTTAAATTTCCAATAAAGCTCCTAAAAAACATCAGCACAACTCCTCAATAAATTTTCTTCCCTGAAAAAAAAGCTTTAAAAAATAGTCTATCCTTCATTTTCCGTTTCCTCGGTCTCTCCACCATCTTCTTCAATATTCTCCTCATAATCTTCTTCCTCCGTCTCCCCCACCTCCTCCTCAATGCCCTCCCCCTCCTCCACTGAATCCTCCCCCCTCAATCGATGCTTGTAAATCTTGAGAGATTCATCCGCCATTTCTCTCGTTCTTTTCTTAAATTCTTTTTTGCTTTTCTTCATAATAAACTCTCTCCTCGGCAAACAGTCCAATGGCTTCGTCAATGGCGTCTCAGATTTCGTTGTTTTTTTCCTCGTTAATCTTTTCATAGTGGAGTCAAAATCTTTGTCTGCAACAAAGTCAATTGTCAGTGGATAACGATCGCAAGCTTCAAGTATTCTTGCGAGAGACTCTTCTGAGCTTGAGCTTTTATTTAATTTTTTAGAAATTCTAGGATCAACAGAAGGTGAGTGACGAACACGTGGTCTTGGAACTCCTCTGTATTTCCGCCATTTTGTGCTCAAGGCAATTTTTCGTGCATTTTCTCTGTCTAAACGGGGCATGGGAGATGGCGCCACCGGATGTTCGAGTTTTTCTCCATATTTCAGTCCGAGTTCCACGTTCCTGCGATACTTGTCGTAATTATCCTCATCGCCGGTTGTAATAGCGCCACAGACCGGAACTCTGGGCCCCTGAGCAAGCCCAGGCTTTCCCCCACTCCCGTCCATCACGATTTTTCCTCGCACAGTGTGCTTCTTCTCGTCTGAAGATCTGCAGACTTCCTGTTTGAACTCGAAAACAACGGGAGTCAGCGAGAACTCCAACCTCTGACTAGAATTCAGCATTTTGACAATTGCATAAATCATTGTCGTGAAGTTCTTGCATCTGAGCACGTAGATGGCGCCATGGTTCCTCAAGAAGAGTGGTGGTCCTGTCCAACATGGATCGGCCACGTAGAACCCATTATCTGTCGACAGAACTCCTAAAGTTATTCTTCCGCACCTCAAAAGAAGGTTCTTCGAGTATTTCAAAGCTTGTTTCAAAACGGTAGAAAGAGGCAATTTTCCCAGCCCGCCATACAGAACTCCGCACATGTCTGGGAGATATTCGATTTTCCAGATGTGCGGGAAGACTTTGAAGCACGGTTGAAGATTGAAGATGTTGGAGAACTTGGAACCCCGTCTCACTGCGTTCTTCATGCTTTCAGTGTAATAAGTGTCTCCGCAGATAACAGCAGAGTCTAGGATCCCGGAACTCCATTTTGAGGGGTGACAGAGGTTCTGCATGGCGAGAACTGCGACACAAATTGCCGCTTGATTTTTCCCGACACGTTCACCAAAACGTGCATCGTATGCTCCCAGAGTTCCCCAGACTGAGTAGATCAATTGAGGAACTTCAACTGCATAATGATTCCAAAAAGCCTTCTCCGGAACTCCGGGTAATTGTTCCCTGCAAAGATCCTGCGCTTTCTTCTTCTTTGATTTCTTCTTCAGAAGTGGCGGGGGTCTGGAACTGTGATGGGAACTCCAGTGGTAATCCAGGTAAACCCACATTGGATCCTCCTGGAACTCCAAAAATGGAGCGGCATTGATTGACTCGATGTGAAGACGATGAATGAAGAATCCAGTCGTATTCTCGAATCTATTCGCACACATGTGTTTAACCATCTGACACATCTTCGAGAAGACACAAAGACAGGCACTTCCGTTTTTAGAAGGAACTCTGCGTCCCTTCGAGTTACATGGATAAGGATCCAAGTAATAATAAGAATCAGTTCCCCTCGAGTACCAGAACCCATAGCAACAATTGGTAAAGTGCAGAACTCCGTCATTATGTTTCTTGAAATGCTTCCTCAGTTCTGACTTTAACAATGCGTAAAGATTATTCTGTCCTGTCACGTGATTCTCAGTGATGATCACTAACCCGGAAGCTACATCCCTGAAATCGAAGATTCTGTTCATGATTGTGACGTTCCGAAGGATATGTTCAGTATGGAACTTCGGATTATCGAACTCCCGATACAAGTTGTCAGCTACTTGAAGAAGTTTATCAATCATGGAGCCCATGGGACTCTGGATGATATCCCTCTTTACCATGAGCGCAATCACGGCAACAAAATAGCATCGTTTAACATTAGGTTCTTTCAGCAAATCCCGCTGATCAAAACTAACGGAACCAAGAACAAAGACAGGATTCGATGAAGTTGGTATCGTTGGCTTGAACATTTCCTCTATATCATAAGGCTCCCCATCCCTCCGATAAACCTGAGGAAGTGATGACGTCAGGCCTGGTTCATGGAACCCCCTCAAGTCATCACAATCAGGATCCAGCTTCTTAGCATACGAAATCGTTATGACCCTCATTTGGAACTCCGTCTCCTCAGTCTCCCCGATCTCCATCACAATCAGCCGCAGAAAGTCCTCGATCGAGTCCGAAGTGATGATCCTCAAGTTCTTCTTCCCTGGAACTCCCCACCAGGCGTAGAACCTTTCCCCCCTCCTCAGAACTCCAATATGAGACCTTCCACACAGAATAACAGCTCCGGAGTAAATTTCTGTATCAAAAACTTTCTTCAGAGACATCGCTAGGTTCCATCCTTCGACTGCAAATAACTTGCCAACGTGAATCGGCGCGAATACAGCGTGAAACCGGTAATTAGCAACATCGAACTCTGGTAAAAGTCCATCAATCATTCCAGATACCGTTGAATCCTCAGCTGCCAATAAACTATCAAACGCTAGATCCTGGCTGGCCTCGTAAATCCCTCTTATTGTCCTCGTTCCCCACTCCCTTGGATCACGAATACAGCTCCATGCCATAATGCATAAATCAATTGGTTCTAGTAGAATCGAGTGCTCGTTGAATTTTCTATCAAAGGGCTTTCTTCGTAAGTATCCTACCGGGGATTTACGTGTCTTGAACGGTGCTAATAATGGACGAGTGATGTCGTTCTCAACTACTGGTACTTCTAGAGCCGAGGCATTAAAGTTATTGATTGCTGCAAAAGTTGTCTGTTTCACGTCGAATTCTGGTATTTTTTGGACATATTTCACCCAATCACTCAATTCGATCAAAGAAACTTCGGATTTTAGGGAAGCTGACAGGTCTTCTTCATCTATTTCCAATGGACTCTCTTCGAGTGTCTCTTCTGCACATGGTTTTCGAAGTTTATTGGGTTTTTTCGGCGGTTTTAGCTCCTCCATGTGAGTGATACATAATGTGTGAATTCTGTAAGGCTGATTCATCGGGATTCCCAAATGTTCATCCATCTTTTTCAGCATTTCTTCGATCGAATAGAATTCTAAGAGGCACGAGGTACCTGTCTCATGCGATTGACCTTTTTCGTCACATGCGTATGGATCGAATACGTAGTATTTTCCATTTGTTAACCAAAACGGGTAGGATGCGTTACCGAATACTAAAATACCTGTTGAATGATTCTCAAAATAGGTATCAAGCATTTTTGGTAATGCGTCAGTGTCAAAGTTTTCGGGATCTGCATAAGCTGTTTGTTTCAAAATAACATTGAATTTTATTCCTAAAAACTCGATATTCCGAAATAGACGGGAGAGTTTGTATCGTAAACTTCCGGTTCTTGAGTAGATTTTTTTTGAGAGGAAGATTATTTGGTCTAGAAGAGTCTCGTTGAAGTTTTCGACGGCCATTTTGATTTTTGCGAGGATGCACAAAATGGCTGCAAAGTAGCAGGCTTTTAGATGGTAATCTTGGTGGGTCTCACGATCTTTTAGGGAATCGTTTCCAGATATTATACCGAAAGTTTCGTCGATGGGAGTGAAACCGGTTTTTTCTGGTATGTTTCTGATTTTATCGAGATTTTCTTTGGTTGGAATTTCTTGGTCTTCTTGGACCTCTGTGGTGGCTTGAGACAGTTTTTCTTCAATGTCGATGTCATTCTCGTCTTTTTCTGATTCTTCGTCACTCTATAAGTCATTGGAAAATTAATATAAATTATGAAATTATTGTTTAATAAGAAAAATTTTATGGGAAAAATTATATCCGACATTATTTCATATTCTCGATTCGCATACACTAATTTGCCTGTTTATGCGAATATTTCAATCACTCGTTGGTTTGAAGCGCTTTGTGGAGCAGTATGCAAATAGAGAGGTTGAGATATTTTAAAGCAAGTAATATAATAAAAAGACGTGGCCTATATTTTAACAATCTATCGAAGAAAAATATTATTGCTTCTATACGTGACACAACCTCCCCATTTGCATATTTTCTCCCCATAGAAAGATTACGGAATTTGGATTGTGATCTATTTTTAATATAAAAGATCTAGAGAAATGAATATCCCACATTATTTTGTAATAATTTCATAGTTACAATTGTGATAATACCTCTCCATTTTCATACTCTCAAGTCGCATGCACCAATTACACTTCTTCAAGCACTTTTTAGAGCACTATGCAAATAGAGAGGTTGACACATTCCAAAATGTAGAAATGACAAAATAGACTACGTCTTTTTTGATTTATACATTTTAAATGTGTGACCCTCTCTATTTGCATAATGTTCTACAAAGTACATAAAGAAACGAAATGGGTGCGAATAATCGAAGAAAAAGCTACTTCGATATATGCCACAACCTCTCTATTTGCATATTTCCCTCTACAGAAATTACATTAGAGAAAAATTAAGTTTGAGGTAGTATTCCAGCGAATTCGAGTATAGTTAATTCCTTATTTTTTGTACGCCGTATTAAAGATGATAGGACGTAAAAAGGCCGTAAACAGCAAAAATGATACGGCATAAGACATATTTTCGCATTTTTCTGAATTTTTTCATAATTATCGTCCGTGTAGTTTATGAAATATGAATTATTGAAGTTACTGAAAATATCGGTAGGGAAGATAAAATTAATCACTTTTTCGGATAAATTGAAGCACTTTTACCGAATTATCAGCAATTAATCGGAAACTCACCTACAAATCCTCCTTTTTTTCTGTTTTATTAACCGTACTCTGAGATACTACCTTAACTTATAAATTAGAAGGTTCCCAATTCAAAATGCCATAACATAGCAAAAATCATGAAAATTCTTACTTTTTCATTGAACTTCAGCATCGGAAAAATCATATCAAACAAAATATCCTCCGTATTACAAACAATTCTCTCCAGCTTCAAATTCTCTCGTTCTCGTTCAGACAATCGACAGATTCTCTTCTTCCCCTCACCACAAGGTTTAATCCTCTCCCTAGGCACAGGTGTCTGTATCACCGGTCCAAGTGGAATAATTGATGGCATAATACGAACTCCTCCAGGCTCCTCCGGTACTGCATCAAAGTAGAATCTCTCTTCGCCACTTCCCTTCACCTTTCCATTCCTACACTTTTTCCTCATCTCCTCATTCTCCTTATCATCGTGAATGAATTTTTCATTGATAGCCCTCAACGGCGTAAATCCAATTGGTGAAATTTTGGAGAAGAGGTATTTCTTCGGTGGAAGTTTAATTAATTTTGAATTATGCTCAAACCCTGTTCCCTCAATTACAGGTCCATTTCCAGCTTCAACAGGTGGTAGATCAGTTTTAATTCCTAATTTTGAATCAACGGAGAAACATGATACTAGAGAAGGTACTGATTTTGTTGCTTTTTTCGCTGCCAAAAGCATAGCAAGAACTCGCTTTGGTGGAACGACGTAAGGTGGCGGATGATTGTACTTGAGCCTTTCATATTCTAATGCTTCTTGGGCATTCTGATCAACCTGGTCATCCTCAAGTTTTACGTTAGTGGTTAGAAGAAAGAGATTCAGCTGTTTTGGTGGATCCGGTCGATCCTCTTCTTCGACTTCTTTCAGAGGATCCTCCAAGTGTCTCTCTTCTTCAACTTCTTCTTTTTCCTCTTTCACCTCTGCACCTTCTTCCTCATCTTCTTCCTCTTCCTCTTCTTCCTCTTCTTCCTCAACTTCATCAATCTCTTCATCCTCTTCGTCGAACGCCTCTTTCCGCTCAGGCTTGAGCACCAGCACATCTTCATCAGTCAGCGGAAGAAAAGTGGTTTGATACCTCTCAACATCATCCTGCGGCACTTCTATCATAACCGGAGATTTGTATTTGCCCCCAGGACCCACCGCCTCTATGTGCACAAAGTGAATGAAGAACCTCCGATCATTGAACTCTAGGACTCCATGGAATACATCGATGAGTTCGTTGATCGAATCAGTGACTACGAGAGCTCCTGGGCGTTCTCTGAGCCTCCAGCCTTCTTCATCACCTCCATAAGGATTGAACACAAAGTAGTTGCCGTTTGACTTCCATGTCGGATACATAAGCCCTTTATTTTCAAGAATCATTTCGTCGTATTTCCTGAAGTAGTGGTCAAGCGCTTCACCCAAGTTCACCAGTGGATCAGCATCGCCCTCCGCGAATGACATGCGTCTGCTGAATTTGACTTCATCAGCTCCAAACTTCATTTTGGAAGGTAACATGGAAATGTCTATATGACTTGGCACTTTCCCACCCTTCTTTAGGTTCCCCTCCTCTTCGTCTTCATCCCCTTCCTCTTCTTCTTCCTCCTCCTCCTCCTCCTCTTCTTCCTCTTCTTCATCATCATCACCAGAACCTCCAGGCAACGGCGGACTTCCCTTCCCAATCCAGGAAATCAGATCCGCATGAGCTTTGTCCCCAACATCGATCAAATAGTCGACATCATTACCCCTCCACTTCGCCGGATGCTTCACCTTCGCGAATGATAGAACCGCGAGAGCAATTGATAAGCACTGACGACCACGTGCAGCTTCCTCAAACTCCTCCGACAGACAGTTTTTACTTCCGTGAACAATGATCCTGTGCGGATTAACAATTCCATAAAACTTGACGTCCTCTTCATCTTCATTTTCGGATAACTCCTCCTTCCGCATGAACTCCTCAATATTCATCATTGGTTCCGGAAATTGACAGTCAACTTCTCTCACAGGTTCGTCATCAGTCTTAGCTATAGGTTCCGGAATCTTCTCCGATTTCTTAAGACATCCATCAGATTCTCTGTCTAATTCTCTGATTGGTGGTGCAGGATGTGGTCGCCGATTCGTCCCTTTGCCCCTATAGACAACCGTTCCTCCCGGTCCATCGAACGACGAATGCGTCTTAACATAAAGCACCTGAACCCCATGTATGAAGAAAGGATCCTTCTCCGTATTCCCTGTATTCTCCAAAATGATCTCCATCAGTTCATTAACCGAGCTGTTCATAGTAACACAGGCACTGGCCTTCCGGTACCTTTCCCTCTCCCCCGGATCATTCGCATCAACCCTGAAGGCTTCCACATCACACGCGAATGGATCAAAAAAGTAGTATTTACCCTCGCCCTTCCAAACCGCGTAAAACACTTTTTTCGCCTCGAGAACTCCCAGCTCGTTGTCCTTGAAGAACTCCCGAAGGCCTGTATCAATAGTCATTTTTCCCTTTTTTCCCTGACCCGGTATGACATTCTCCGAAACCTTCACTTTCGCTCCATAAACCCCGAGGAAAACGTCTCCAAGGACATCACCAACAGCCAAATTGAACCCAGCATCAAACTTCTTGTCTAAAACCCTAGCAAGATCAACCAAATAGATGTGCGCTTGATTGATGATCACATCGAGCATAGGTGTGGTCCATTTTGGGGCATTGATTAGACGTGAATAGATCAATGCCGCAAGTGCGACTATCAAGTGCCCACGACCTTGAAGCACTTCCGGAACATCTGGATGACTAATATGGAAAGAGCTGCTAACAACTGCTCTAAATTTCCCCTGAATATTGTAACCACTCGGACGTCTTCTTGGCGGTCCAAATGATCGAATTTCTAGGTCGTCATCAGTGATTCCTTGTAGACCCATCAATCTAATCGGATAGAGTACAAAGTGTTCGTTACTAACACTGCTCTTCTCCAGAATCACAAATAGAACTCCAATCAAATCCTGAAGTGTTATCAATTTCGCTGATCCATGGGCGTCATCTGGTAGGAGATTCTTGTTTCGTGGTTGGGCATCGAACAAATTGTAGCTTCTACCGTCCCGCCAAATTGAAATGTTCAGGACTGTTGAGGTCAGTACACAAGCATCGTAATTCTTGAAGAATAACTGCAGTGCCTTTATCAAGTGCATTTCTGTTGGTTTTTTCGAACGAAAGGTGCCAGTTTGAACAGCATCATCTATACTTATTGATGCACGATGGGTGTGCCGAAGGCGGAGAGACTTTCCAAGCTCTAGAACAGTTAGTGTCTTGCGATCGGGGATTTTGATGCCTTTGTAGGAATCACAGTAGTAGGTATCACCATCATCGATGATCTGGTCTATTATGGACTCGGTCCAGAGGCGTGGCTTCACGAGGCTTGCTGTTGCAAATGCCGTGATCGCTATCGCACCACCCTGTTGAGGTATTATTTGCTTTTTTTTAAGGAGATAATTGGAGGAATTGAGGCAATTTCGATAATAGTGGAGTTGGGTGCACGTGTGGATTTTGTGGGGAGTGACTTTCGATTTGAGGAGGCGTATTGTTGGAGGGGGAAGGGGAGGGGGGGGGAGGTCATTTTGGGAGGGAGGAGATTAGGAAATTTAGGAGTGGAGGGGGGGAAGAGGGGAAATCGAGTTTTTTTGGGATCATTTTTAATGGAATATCGAAGAAACTAATGGAGATACGCCCTTTTCATCCCAATTTTATTTAATATAGAATTTTAGAAACTCCAAAAACGCCTCAGGACAAGAAGGTCGTATCTCCATTAATTTCTAAAATATTAAAACAAAAACTAAATGCCAAAAAAATCACTGAATTGAATTTTTTCAAACAATTTTTGAAATTCATAGGGTTTTTTTATATTTAAAATTTTTTCCCATCCCCGATTTTTTTGCCCAAAATCCAATTCTTAAGACCCATCAAAAACGAGGTGTAAGTCCGGAAAAACAATTCAATGAAAGAAATTTAAAAACAAAGAGGCGTGAGTGCCATAATTTAGATGAAAATCGCAAAAAACAAAAGGGCGTGACTCCAAAAATTTTCATATGCTATTATATAAATAAATTATGAAAACAAAGAGGCGTAAGTGTCAAAATTTAAATGAGAAATCCTAAAAATAAAAGGGTGTAACTCCAAATATTCTCATGAGATAAAAAAAATTATAAAAACAAAGAGGCGTAAGTGTGGAGATACGTCCCTTTCATTTTACACAGAGAAAAATGTTTTCTTAATTTAAGAATGTGCAGGTCACTTAAATTAAGTGACTTTGTTCACTTAAATCAAGTGCGTTTTCTCACTTAAATCAAGTGACTTTTCTCACTTAAATCGAGTAACTTTTTCTTTCTTAATTTAAGAAAGTAAAAGTCACTTAAATTAAGTGACTTTTTTCACTTAAATCAAGTGACTTTTCTCACTTAAATCGAGTAACTTATTCTTTCTTAATTTAAGAAAGTAAAAGTCACTTAAATTAAGTCACTTTTCTCACTTAAATCAAGTGACTTTTTCTTCCTTAATTTAAGAAAGTAAAACTCACTTAAATCAAGTGCGTTTTCTCACTTAAATCAAGCGACTTTTCTCACTTAAATCGAGTAACTTATTCTTTCTTAATTTAAGAAAGTAAAAGTCACTTAAATTAAGTCACTTTTCTCACTTAAATCAAGTGACTTTTTCTTCCTTAATTTAAGAGAGTAAAACTCACTTAAATCAAGTGCGTTTTCTCACTTAAATCAAGCGACTTTTCTCACTTAAATCGAGTAATTTTTTCTTTCTGAATTTAAGAAAGTAAAAGTCACTCAAATTAAGTGACTTTTCTCACTTAAATCAAGTGATTTTTCTCACTTAAATCGAGTAACTTTTTCTTTCTTAATTTAAGAAAGTAAAAGTCACTTAAATTAAGTGACTTATCTCACTTAAATCAAGTGACTTTTCTCACTTAAATCAAGTGACTTTTTCTTTCTTAATTTAAGTGACCTGCACATTCTTAAATTAAGTGACTGCTCATTCTTAAATTAAGAAAACATTTCTCCCTGTTTAAGATTCATAGTTACGCCACTTTGTTATTTTACTTTTCAATTACCCGAATAATGTTCCAGAGACTATAAAGAACATTTTGGAGTGATAAGTGGACATACGCCCTTTTCACACCAGAATTTCGTTAATTTTGGCACTTACGCCCCTTTCACTCTAAGACGACGATATATAAAAATAACTGATATTGGCAGTGGAAAGGTGTAAAACAAAGATTTTAGTACCAATAAAAAAACCTATCTATCTATCTATCATTTGAATTGAATTGATTATCTCGAATTCAAATTTTTAATGACTCACTTGAAGACCTCTGGAAAATGGAGAAAATATATTCATCCTCATGTGTGTTAATCCCGTTTTAATACCATAATTTGTTGATTCTGGCAGTATAACTTTGATCTTAGTGAGTGAATAAGTGTCCACCGGAAGTCCAAGAATGGAATTTAAACGTTGACACTCGTCCTCGAGATCTTCATCAGCTTCATCCTCACTATTAACTCTACCTTCACTCGTTATTCTACCAAATGCATCAGTTTCCTCGTCTGTAATAACCTTGTCACAATCAGCAAGTTCTCGCAACCATTCACGGTGGCCCATTGCCATTCTACTGTCCTTATTCTTCACCATTCTAATTATTAATATGTCAGTTTATTATGTATATTTATTTTTTTTTTTTGCGGAAAAAAACATGTAATTATCTTACATGTTAATTTTTTGTACAAATTGTTGAATGAAGAAATTGAAGGTGATCTCTTGTAAAGTACTTGACTCTTCTCGGTTTTTTTTTCTGCTCTACGAAATCATAAGGCAGTTCGACGTCATTCTTTCACCCTGAATTTTCCCATTTTTTTTTCATATAAAAAAAATTGCGTTTTTTTGGTTAAATGAATGTAAACTTAAAAACAGTGGAAACGCAATTTTTTTTTTGTGGAAAAATTGGAGCGATCGTCTTCTTTCATGAAGAATATCTCAGTAAATAAAGGAGATAGGTCCTTTTTACATGAATCCTTTTTTGTAGAGAATTTTGGGAGGTACAAAAAAGGATTGAGGTAAAATCGCGCTATCTCGCTTAATTTCCGAGATATTCTGAAAAATGTGACGAAAAAAATGAGCTCGTTCATTTTTTTGATTAAAAAACAAAAATTAAAATTCGTTTTTTTTGTAAAGAATATTTGGGAAACTAAGCGAGATAGAGCGATTTCGATTGAGTTCTGTTTCATACACAGTTCTAAGAGCTACAAGAAAGGATTTTCGAGTAATATTGCGCTATCTCGCGTATTTTCCGAAGTGTTCTCAAAAAAAGTGACAAAAAAAAAGTCTTAAAATTTATTTAATTTTTTTCCGAATTTTTTTGATAAAATGAAAACAAAAATGGTAAATTAACAATAAAAATCAAATTTTTATCGAAAACAAAATAATTTTTTTTTAGAAAGGTCTTTTTAAAAGACTTGATTTTAAAAATTTGATTTTTATTATTAATTTACCATTTTTTTCATTTTATTAGAAAAAATCGGAAAAATTTCAAATTTCTGTTATTATTCCGCTTAATTTGTTAATTTTCCCTGTTCCAATCAATTAATTCTACAAAATTATTGTCTTTTCCAGATTAACGATGAATACATTATGACATGAAATTAACATTTTTTCTCATCTCATAATATCCCACGAATTCATCAGTTTAATGAACAGGATAATGAACCTTGTAATCAAAGTGTAAATCAATAAATTAAAAAAACAAATTAAAAAAATTCTTGTGTTAAATTATGAGAAAATATTGTTAATGAACCTTTTGATAATAAATTGATGCATCGAATTTCTAGTTTAATTAAACACGAGAATAAATTTCATTATTATTATTATTATTCATGATTTTCCTGATTTAAAAAAATCATAAATAGATGAAATACAAATTAAAAAAAAAATTCAATATTAAAGAAATTAAAAAATTAGAAGATTTAAAAAAAAATCAAAATAAAAAATCAAAAACGTAAAAAAAAATTTAAAAAAATGTAAAAAAAAAAATCAAAAATACAGAAAATTAGGAAACAGAAAAATTTAAAGAAGAGAAACAAATGATTTTCTTCTCTGGATTTATTTGCAATTATCTTCAGAGGGAGAGGAACAAAATCAAAGTGAAAGGTTGATAAATTCGTGTCAGATGCTGATATGACACAATGAAAATTTCAAGTTTAATCTCATAAGAAAAAAAAAAAGAAGAAAATTCTATAAAAATCTTAATTATTCCATTGTAGTAAAAGAGATTAAGTGATAATAATGTGAAAGCGCAAATCACATTATCAATTAAGTTTTATCTGATTGTAAATTACAAGTGACAAATTTGTACTATGAAGATCATGAGATAGAGATAATAGGAAGGAGTATACAAGTTTGTATACGTGATACCAACACTCGTAAAAGGAAGGCTGTAGGAAATTCTATTGAGAATTAAATTAGTGAGACACGTTTTGTTTGTACAGAGAACTTTTTACATTTACGTTTTGAGTATTTTTTTTGGAGAACAATGAAATTGTAGAATTTGATGAAGATTAACTGAAAATTTTGGGTTATTATGACTGATGAGTAAGGATAAATGGAAAAAAGAGGGATTATCTCGGAAAATAAGCGAGATAGGACGATTTAGGTTCGATCCTATTTGTAGAGAATTTCAAGGGCTACAAAAAGAATCCGGACGAAAAGGGCGTATCTCCCTTAATTTCCGAGATATTTGAGAAAAATTGGTTGACTTTTTTGGCTTTCAACTCTTTACTACCGAATTTTTTAAGATTTTTTAAAAATATCGGGGAAAATGGCTCTATAAAAAAACAGTTATTTGAGATTTTCCAAAATCTACCTTGCTTAGTTTCCGAAATATTAAAAAACAAAAATTATTGAAAAACAGGAAAACTCCATTTTTTTAACAGTATCTCGGAAACGAAACGAGATAGGGAGATTTTTGTAGAAACCTTTTTCGTAGCTTTTTAAATTCTCTACAAAAAAGGATTTCTGTAAAATCACGCTATCTCGCTTAGTTTCCCCGATCGCTTTAAAAAAAAACGAAAAATCAGAAGTACTCATCCCATTTCATTTTTTTATTACCCATTTTTTTTCAAGGTGAACCCCTCCACGAAAAAATCTGAAAAAAATCAAGAAAATACTTTGATATGTCCACATTGTTGCCTAATTTTTTCATATTTTTTTATAAGATCGTTCATTACGAAATAAAAATAAGAACTTTTTTTCAACAACAAAAATGTGAATTTTCCGACCAGAAGTCTCGAAAGTTCGGATTTTTGGGGACTTCCAAAATCTACCTTGCTTAGTTTCCGAAATATTTATGAAGAAAAATTACAAAAGAAATCAATTTTTCTTGTTTTTGCTCCTAAATTGTTTTTTAATTTTTTTTTGAATGAATTTCTTCTGTTTTATCTTCAAAAAATTTTCTTCAACTCATTTTTCTTTTTTTTTCCTTTTTTAATATTCCAGAAACTAAGCGAGATATGCCTTTTTTCACCTTCTTCCTATTTTTGGCAAAAATTTCAAGAGCTACAACCAATAATGAGACCGAAAAAGGCGTATCTCCATTTATTTTCGAGATATTCCTAAAAAAACTGTTGAAAAAAATTAACTCATCCCTTTTAATAAAATTCTTAGAACCCCAGGAAACTTTACAAGAGAAGAGTATCAATACTCTTGTCACGATTAACGTGAATACAAATTGAACGATAAAGGCCTAACACATAACGCATTATACCAAGTAGTCAATTTAAACCGCCCAAAGTACTCTGTGGCTGAAAGGATTATCCAAGGCACTTAGCTTTATCTCCTCGGATTTCTCTATTGAGACAAGTCGAAGTAAACGTCTGGATTTTGGCTTTGCTCAGACAAAATGGGAACAAGATGGATTGTTCATTTGTTTAATCCAGTTTAGTCTGAGGATGCTGGGAGTTTACACTCATTGAGCATTGAGCAGTTCCAATTGAAGCTTTTAGGCATTGGACACTTCAATCGTTCGTTTAAGGTAGTATTGCAGTGAACTCGAGTACAGTTAAACCCTCATTTTTTCGATGCTGTATCGAAGATGATACTTTTTTACGTTTTTCTGAATTTTTTCGTAATTTTTGACCGTGTAGTTTATGAGATATGAGTTATCAAAGTTACTAAAAATAGCGGTGGTGGAGATGAAACGCCCTAAATCGGACGGAAATAACGAAATTACTAAAAAACCACACGGTTGACCCATTATTTAAAAACTATTGGCGAAGAGAACAGCATTTTAACTAAATAATAGAAGAAAAAAATATTCAATTCTCCGTATAGTTATTGAGAAATTTTAATTAGAAGGTAGTCATAACTATTTGCCTCTCTCTCTATCTCATGCATATAGTCAAGAAAAATCTGGAAAAAATTGAGACAATGCCCCAATATGTCTGCATTATTTTTGAATTTTTTTCAGATTTTTCCTGGAAGAACTTGTCTCTGGAAAAAATTCTGGGAAAAAATGAATTTAATAATGAGAAATTTTTTGAAAAATATATAAGGATTTTTTTCAGAGTGAAGGAGATCATGAAAAAATCTGAAAAAATTTGAAGAGATGCTCTGGCATGTCTACATTGTTGGTGAATTTTTTCAGATTTTTTTGTAGAGTTGCCTTTTTGGGAGAAATTCTGGAAAATAATAGATTTAGCAAAATGATTTTCTCCAATTCGTGAGGTGATTAGTAATGTAAAAAAAAATTCGAGAAACAAAAAAAAATGATATTCACCAGCTGAAGATATGACTTTCGAATAGTTTAATCACTTTTTCGGCTAAATTAAAGCACTTTTTCCCGAATTATCAGCAATTAATTGGAAACTAACCTACGAATCCTCATTTTTCTCTGTTTTATCGACCATACTCTGGCATACTACCTTAATACCTTAAGAAGTACTCAAAAAAAAATGTCGAAGAAGAGAGACGATTGCTGTAAATATCAAGATGAGATTAAGAAATTGACGAGGAGAAAAATTAGAAAAAAACAGGCAGATGTTGATGATGAATGTGAAGAAATTGTTAGCACAATTCGAGGAATTCCAAAAAAATCTGGGGGAATTAGGCCCAGATATTTATCAGAGGCCAGTGGAATTATTGAGAGGATAAAACCTGCTGTTAATGTCAGGAATGAGTACCTGGACTCTAGACATGCCCGATGTATCACGGATGATTCAGGAACTCATGGGAATCCCCCATTTGGCGGTACAAGTGAGATTTTTTTTTTTACAAAATAATTTAGTCGAGGAGACATAAAACAGGTTGAGGCTATTTTATCTTGAGAATATCTCGGAAACTAAGCGAGATAACGAGACTTTAGAAGGAACCTTTTTTGTAGCTTTTGAAATTCTCCACAAAAAAGGGTTCTTGTGAAATTACGCTATCTCGCTTAGTTTCCGAAGTATTCTTCATACAACAAGAAAAAAAATTGAGCGTAGACTTTTATCGGTTTTTTGCTTGAAAAACAGGAAAATTCCGTTTTTTTAACAGTATCTCGGAAACTAAACGAGATAGCGAGATTTTTGTAGAAACCTTTTTTGTAGCTTTTCAAATTCTCTACAAAAAAGGATTCCTGTAAAATTACGCTATCTCGCTTAGTTTCCCCGATCGCTTAAAAAAAAAACGAAAAATCAGAAGTACTCATCCCATTTCATTTTTTTAGTACCCATTTTTTTCAAGGTGAACCCCTCCACGAAAAAATTTGAAAAAAATCAAGAAAATGCTTTGATATGTCCACATTGTTGCCTAATTTTTTCAAATTTTTCTATGAGACCGTTCATTACGAAATAAAAATTAGAACTTTTTTCCAACAACAAAAATGTGAATTTTCCGACCAGAAGTCTCGAAAGTTCGGATTTTTGGGGACTTCCCGTTTATTTATAACAACCTGCCACAAGGTCGATTTGCTTCTGATGACAAAGAAACCTGCTCTGGCAACTACTTTAAATTCATCTCTTTTTTTTTCTCTCTTAATCCAAGCAGAAAAATTCAAAAGAGAGAAGAAAACTATAAACACCCGCAATTCCATGAGAATGCAAGAAAATAAGATTAATGGATCAAATAAAAGTGGTGATTTTACCAGATTTATGAGTAAAAAAAAGAAACATTTAGAATGGACGAAGGAATTATCCACTGAATCAGATACAAGTACAGAATGCGATGAGATTTGTTCGTTTGACAGTGATGTTAATTTATCTGGTAAAAAAAACGTTAATTTTATGAATTATTCTAGCTCATTAAATTCACAGGAAATTGCATAATTTTTTTGTGCATTTTTCTCTGATAAAAATTTAATCGTAATTGAAATTCTTTTTCTGAATTCAACTGAAAATACAAAGAATTTTTGAAATTTGAATAAAATTTAAACTAGTATTCAAGAAGTTTTGAAAAACCATTTGACTTGAGCATAAAATTGTTTTTTCGGTAAAAAAAATTGATTACAGGTTTTTTTTTTCTTTCGTTCGGATTTTTATATTTTTTTGGTTTTATTGGATTTTATTAACATGGGGAGATTTCTCGATATAAATGCAGCCCCAAATCTCTTCCAAAATTACGGAAAATCCCGGAAAATTTAGAAAATTGGGAAAAATCCCGAATCGGGGCAGAAACCTGATTTTTAATTTTTTAATTTTTTAATTTTTTTATTTTAATTTTATCGTTGAAGACAAAATATGATAGCATATTCTCTGCATCCAGTGAACCATCAACATTCTTATATCATCATTATTTCCTTTATTTTCTAGGCGTCACTTTGACTCCAGAGGACCACCAAAAAATTGTGGAAAATCGTATCAAGACTCATCCTTCATTGCTAAATAACACAAATACCAATGCTGATAAATCAGACGTTAACTAATGAAACTGGACCTGCGAATAAATAATCTGGTGAATTACATCAGAATTTTATCGGAAACGATTAAAAATCAATCGAGTGAATTAAAATAACAACAAAAAAAAAATTAATCATTTTTTGAATGATGAAATGGGGCAGATTTCTTTTCGAGGTGAAGGCCATCACGCAAAAATCCAAAAAAATTCCATAATCATTAAGACATGTTAAAGCATCTCCGTGAATTTTTTCACATTTTTTTTTGGAGTCCTTCATGTAAAAAAAAATGTTTCCGAAGAAAAAATTTGAGTACTTTCTGAATGGTGAAATGGAGCAGGATTTTTTTTTATGTGAAGACTGTCACGTAAAAATCTGAAAAAATTACATAATTATGTAAACGTGCTAAAGTATATTCACAAATTTTTTCAGATTTTTTTGGGGAGTTTTTCATTTGGAAAAAAAATGGATTTGATGGAGGAACATCGATCTCAGGAACATGCGGGTTAGAAGAAGAATTTTCATCTGAATTGCCCCCATTGGATAACGTGGTATAACATCACTCTCACCTGGACTGAGTTATAAAAGGAAAAAAGACGCTGCTGGTTAATAAATTCTGCGATTAGCTATTGAAGAATTTTTAGAGTTCAAATGTGGGACTCCATTTATAAGTTCCACGTTAACGTCATTATTCGCATAATATTTATAAATTAATTTCAATTACATTTTATAATAAAAAAAAATTTTAATTACATTTTGGACAAAAAACTTGTCCTTTTCACCACTTCACCACTGGATTACTCATAAAAATGATGAATTGTATTAAAAAAAGTGGTATAAAAAAGAGGAATTAGTAATAAAAAAATAAAACAGGGAAAATTGACTCATTTTCATAAATATTCTCAGCAAAAGATTTCGGAAACTGGAGATACGCCCTTTTTACTCTAATTGTTCTTTGTACAGAATTTTGAGAGTTAAAAAAATGGATTCAGGCGGAAGCTCCCCATTTTGCGCATTTTTCGAGATATTATAAAAAAATAATCTATTTCAATCTTTTTTCGTTTTCAATGTCTAACTACTGAATTTTTAATGTTTTTTTCCTAATATTCCGGAAAATAATGGAGATACGCCTTTTTTATCCAACTCCTTTTTTATAGCTCTTAAAAAATTTCCTACCAAAACGAATTTAAAAAAAAAAGCAAAAAATTTATGAAAATTAATTTAAAATTAATTTTTCAAAAATTATGAAATTAAATTGAAAGTTAAATTAGATTAATTGAATTCAATTTTCAAAATTTATTGAATTATGACATTTATATCAGAATATTTGAAATTACACCTTTTTGTTTTTCTTGAGATTCTTTATCTAAATTATGGCACTTACGCCTTTTTATTTTTATAATTTTTTCATTTCATATGAGAATATTTGGAGATACGCCTCTTTTTTATTATCAATCCAAAATAACGAAAAGACGCAAGTACTGGAGATATTTTTTGTTTTTAGTAAATGGTACTTACGCCTATATATTATTATTTCTCTTTTTTTCACCAATATTGCGTAAACCATTTCGAACAAAAAAAAAACGAAAAAAATGGGACTTATGCCTCTTTTACTCTGAGATGACGATATCGTCATCTTAGAGTGAAAGGGGCGTAAGTGCCAAAAACACGAAATTCTGGTGTGAAAGGGGCGTATGTCCACTTATCACTCCAAAATGTTTTTTATGGCCTCTGGAACATTATTTGGATAATTGAAAATTAAAATAACAAAGTGGCGTAACTACCAATTTTAAAATCAAAGGGACGTATCTCCACACTTACGCCTCTTTGTTTTTATAATTTTTTTTATCTCATGAGAATTTTTGGATTTACACCCTTTTGTTTCTAGGATTTTTCATTTAAATTTTGGGACTTACGTCTTTTTATTTTTATAATTTTTTTTACAGTATATGAAAATTTTTGCGAGTTACGCCCTTTTGTTTTTAGGATTTTTTATTTCAATTTTGGCACTTACGCCCCTTTGTTATTAGTTTTTTTTTTTTCCGATGATTAGAAAAAATTCAATGAAAACAGTAAAAACAAAGGGACGTATCCCCGGCACTTACACCCCTTTGTTATTAGTCAGTGGTACTTACGCCTTTATGTTATTATTATTTTTTTTTTCACTAATATTGCGTAAAAGGCCTTGGAAAGCCTATTGGAGCAATAATGGTGGAGATACGCCTTTTTGTTATTTTGAAAAAAAAAAATCGGGAAAAATGGCACTTACGCCCCTTTCATTCTAAGGCGACGATATATTTCCTATCACTCTCGGTCCCCCATCGACAGACATTTCATCTCGCGCAAACAATGAATACGCAACAAGTGTCAATTCTAATAATAAAATAAAATAACTCGAGTTCAAAGAAATTAATAATGAATTCCATTAATTGTAATCGTGAAAATTAAAAGAAAAAAATGTAATTTACCAAAATGACAAAAATGAAGAAATTTTTTTTTTTTTTTTTCTCACTTCATTTTTCTCTTATCCAGAGACCCAAATAGATAATAGGTCGATGGTGTATCACGGTGCATCGGGTAATTCTCTCATTTTTTTTTTTTCCCCAACTTCTTCGTTTTTTCTCTCTTTCTCTCTTCTCTTTTTTCTTCTCTTCGTTCGTCACTTAATGGGCGCTTATCATTTTAAACTGAGGAGCAGAAATTCATGAAGAATTCTACTCATTATCAAAAAGTCTTCGTACTTGATACATAATTTTCTTGTCGCATGAAAATTTAAGGAAATAAAATTGTTGAATTGAAAAATTTCGAAAAACAATTTATTTCAGTTGTTTCTGAACAGTCATTGGGTAGTGATCGTGGAAAATTTACGTGAAACGGAAAGAATAAGAAAAAAATTACTATTTCTCTGTTTCTCAAAAATGTTGAAAAGTGTAAATCCTTAATTTCCCTTTTTTTTATTTAAAAAAAAAAAAGAAAAAAATTGAACAATTTAACTAGAACTTTTAATAAATCGATTATTTATTGAAAAAGTTTGAAAAAATCATCGAAAATGTTTTGTTATACTGGATATCCACTTCGTAAGTAATATTTTAATTTTTTTTTCAATTTTATTGAATTCTTTTTTCTTTTTTATCGAATTTTTTTTGGATTATTATTTGATGAAAGAGATTCCGGAAACTAAGCGAGATAGCGTGATTTTCCAAGAATCTTTTTTTTTAGAGAATTTTAAGAGCTACAAAAAAGGTTTCTTCAAAATTTTCTCTATCTTGCTTAGTTTCCAAGATATTTTCAAGATATTCAATTAGTCTAATTTAGCACTAACTCGATTTTTGTTAGCCATTCTTTGACGAAAGGAACCTCAGAAGCTAAGCGAGATAGCGTGATTTTACAAGAATCTTTTTTTCTAGAGAATTTCAAGAGCTACAAAAAAGGTTTCTTCAAAATTTTCTCTATCTCGCTTAGTTTCCGAGATATCCTTAAAAACATGAATTTCCCTGATTTTTAAGAAAAAAATGTGTTTTTATTGAAAAATTCCGATCATGTTTTATTATTGTATTTTGTAATTACAAAGTCATTTTCATGACTAAATACCTGCAAATGCACTCAGAAAGGGGGAGGGAAGAGGGGGGGGGGGGGGGGGAGGGTATCCATCGAATTGCATTAGTCGTTTCTAAGAAAATCTCGCGAGTTACACAAGTTATTCTTCAATTGTATTCAACAATTTTTTTTATAAAATTTTTTATTTCTTCTTCCTTTAGTTTAAGGCAAATACGTATTTTTTCAATAAATAATTGTTTTCATACACGATAGGTGCAAATAACGACGTAATTGGTGTTCTATGATATTACTAGTATTTATCGCGCTTTGACGCGCGTCAGTAGCACCTATACGTATGCATTCAATAATTCTCAGTTAATTACAAAACTCTGTAACGATTTGAAAAATGATAATTCATGAAGTTTTTGTACAGATTAATTTACCGCCAGCCATTGATAATTACTCGGTATCATCGATGCCTTTTTTTTTTATGTTCATAAACTTCTTTTATTCATTTGTTATTTTTTTTTATCTTCAATTGCATAATTTTTTTCGGTACATTACGTATTATATTTCCAGATTTTTCTGCATTGTCGTTCTGACTCGAGACTCGGGGTTTTTCTGGAAAAAAAATGCGGATCAAAAGTCGAGAAGTTTGCAATAAAAAAAAAGAGATTAAAAAAAGAAATTTATTTTATGTTTTTTTTTTTTAAGAAGAAAAAATTGGAAAAAATAGGAATTTTTATGCAGATTTTTTTTTGTTGTAGTTTAAGATAATTTTAAAGGGTTGAAGTCTTTATCTGTTGAGGAATTAATGGAAAATCTATTGAAATTTGATAGAAATGGGAAATTTTTATATTTTTTGGGTGGAAATATTTCAATTAAATTGAATTAATTTAGTGTCGAAGAGGATGAGTTTATTTTTTTGGACATTTATTAAAGATAATTCGGAGAATAAGCGAGATAGGTGGATTTTGTTAGCATCTTTTTTTGTAGTAATCTTGAAATTTTCTACAAAAAAAGGATGAGAGTAAAGAAGGCGTATCTCCATTAGTTTTCAAGATATTTTTAAGAAAATGTAAAAAAAAAATTGAATTATTCTGTTTTATGTTTTCACTACTGAATTAATTTCTCGGAATTGGCAAAATTCATTTCTCTTAAATTTTGGGAATAATTTCAGAAATGACTCAAGAATATCCGAGAATTTTTTCGTCATGAATTTCTCATTTGCGCTTTACTGCACAATATCTTCAATGATCTCCAAAAAAGTTGATCAATTCACAGAAAAAATTGAATTTTTCGGAAACTGATAAAGATACGCCCTTCTTGCTCTAATTCTTTACCTGTATCTCTTTTTTTTTAATTCTCTACAAAAAAAGATTTGTGCAAAATCGCCTTATCTCATTTAGTTTCTGAGATATTCTTAAAAACAAATCATTAGCACAAAATAAAACAGCTAAAATCGTTTTTTTCTGTCATTTTTCGGGGGAAAATAAAGGATACTAATGGAGATACGCCCTTTTTTCCATTATCCATTTTTGCTTTTTTTGAAATTATCGATAATAAAGGATTAGAGTAAAGAAGGCGTATCTCCAGTATTTTTCAAGATATTCTATTGAGAATTATCACAAAAATACGTCAATTTGTCCCATTTTTACCTCATCACTACTGAATTATTCATGAATTTGAAAAAAATTGACTGAAAAATAGAGTCACTCAGTGAGAATTCCATGAAATGTATCAAAAATAGCATTTCATACAAAAATACCCAAAAAAATATGATTATTCTAACAAGAAACTGTTGTTTCATTGAAGATCCATATAATTCACCCATAAAATCTGCATTTTTCTAAAATTCTCATCAAAAAACACATTATCTCCAAAATAATTCAAAAAAAAATTGATAATCCTTTTTTTAAAATCAATTTTTTTTCACAGACTCTACAACTACTCTAATTAATCCTCATAAATAATTAAAAAACAACAAAAATTTATCAAAACTCACGAAAACAAAAAATCCAGCGATTATTCCAATTTCCTAGATTTTTTTTTTTTATTTAATTTTCCCGAATTATTTCTCAATTAATGATTAAAAAAAAATTTCCTCCAATTTTTTTTTATCAAGAATTACCTTTTTTTTCTTCTCGCAAATATTTCCCTTTATGTTGATGTAATTCGCCAGATTCATCTCGTAATTTCTGTAACGAGTTACACATTTTTTGTTCCAATTCCTCCTTTTTTTTTTCTTCACTCATTTCCTTTACTACTTTTTATCATCTCAATGATTCACAATTGCTCCAGATGTTTCATCGCTGTAATTCTCAGATTTGTAAAATGAGAATCATTATTTTTCATGTTTTTGAATAATCAACATAAATCCAAAGCAATAATTTTATAATCATATTTATCATCACGTGGAAATACATGAGAATTCAATGAGGAAGAATCCTACAATGACAATAAAAATTACACAATTTCTCAGTAAAAAAAAAAAAAGTACGAATTGACGAACAACAATTTAATTGTACTCTTTATTTTGTATTAAAATTTGATTGCACTTTAATTTCTGAATTTTTCCTATTTTTATTGTCTTTATTTTTGATGAAACTGAAAGAATTTAACGAGGGGGTAATCATTTGTGAACTCTAATGTACATTTAAATGAGAAATCTTACGGAAAATTTCAAAAATCTTTTAAAGATTTCTAAAATTTTTGAATTTTTGAATTTTTGAAATCTTATAAAATCTGGAAAAAAGTCTTGAAATCACTCACAAACTAGAGAAATTCGATGGAAATTTCATGAAATCTTCGAAATTTGGGAAGTCTTTGAAATTTCATCTGAAATAAATAGTGACAATGTATGAAAAATCGATTTGAAAATTTGAGAAAAGTCATTGAAGATTTTGAGATATTTACATGGTGATACGAAAGGCTAAACCTCGGAGGTATTAGTGGCTATAAAGACAATTTTGTTGGAAATTATTTTAATCAAATTTTTATTATCTGATTTTTTAAACATCTTTGTTTCTGCCATGAAATCTTGAAATCTCTTGGCACTTCCTGAAATCTCTTGAATTCTCATAGAAATCTATGAAATCTTCAGAAATCCGTTCAATTTTCCCAGATTTCAAGAAATTTCATGAATTTTCATGAAGTCTGCTGAAAATTCGAAAATCTTTGGATTTTTGCAATTTCAAGTTTAGTGTAAACAAATTTTGGCAAATTTATTGAAGAATTAATAAATCCTCACCTTAGAAACAAAGGGGCATAAGTGCTATGTATATGCACGATTAATGAAAATTGGAAAAGATATTTTTATTTGCAATTTTTTTTTCTCCCCCTTTTTTCCATTACATGCCTCATTATGCACAATGACAGACAATAATGTTCAGGGGCTAATGAGAATATAATGTAAGAGAATTGAGACAAATAATTGATGCATAAAATTTTTCTTTTCATGATAATACAAAAAAAATTCAGTAATGAAGTGGAAAAATAGTATCAATCAATTTTTTTCTGTTACTCATCATTGAAGAATATCTTGGAAGATAAGTGAGATGATGAAAATTTCGTAAGAACTTTTTTTAGAGGAACTTCAGAAGATGTGATGAAGAAAAAAGATGGATTTAGTCGTAAAGAAGTAAAATGAGAAAAATCGAGTTTTTTTTTTTGCTATTCTTTGAGGGAGGAGATCTCGGAACCTAAGAGAGATAACACGATTGTCCTTAAATCCTTTTTTATAGAGAATTTTAAGAGCAAAAAGAAAGATCTCTACAAATTTTCCGCTATCTCGTTTGGTTGTCTAGATATTCTTAAAAAATGAAATTTTTCAGTTTTTCAAGTGAAAATATGAATAAAAATCAAATCTCGATTTTTTTTAGACACAACATAAAGAATATCTTCGAAACTAAGCGAGATAGAGCGATTTGACTCTGAACCTTTTTTGTAGAAAATTTTAATAGCTACAAAAAAGGTTTCTACAAAAATTTCCCTATCTCTTTTAATTTCCGAGATATTTTCCAAAAACTTTTGGAAAATGACGCGATTTTCTATTTTGCAGTAAAAAAAATGGATAAAGATAATCAAAAAATTGAAAAAATCAATTATATGGACGTTGAATATTCTTAAAAAATTTAAAAAAACGTCAACTACATTACAACTCATCTAAAAAATTACAATTCCTCTCATAAAGTGATACAAATAATTTTCAAAGAAACCCGGATGAAGCTCATCTTTTTCTCCCCATCAAAAAAAATTAAAAATAAATTTGATGGATATTCCTCTATTTCTTTTCATCAAAAAGCGATTACTGAGGTTGTTCCTCCGCAGACGTCACTAAAACAATTTTATAAGGATGCACGAGGAAAATAAAAGAGGCATGATTTAAAATCCACTGGAGAAGATAAAATGAGAAATAAAAAAAAAGCCAATACTTGTTTAAGGACCATACAATCTGCAGTCGTGAATTTCACGCACATACCATGCAAAATATCTTTTTTTTTCTTCACTTCCACCTTTTTCATCCGTTCCTTTAATGCACGCTGGGCTCTGACGTCTTTCTCCCTTCTATAGGTCCGAAAAGTTTCCATTGGGCTTTTTATTTATTTTTTTTCATTTCTTTTTCTTTTTTTTTCTTTTCTTCGAGACACAACATGCGGTCTACAGTGAATTTAATGAGGACTTAGGTACTGGAAGGACTCATCTATCTATTTAATGATTTCGCATGGGAAATTCCGGAAAGGATAATACTGAAAGCATTCAAAACTTAACAATTTTTTTTTTTTGACGAATAAATTATTTTAGAAAATGAAAAATCAGCTAGTGTAGAACATTCTGGAGATTATGAGTGGAATTTTTTTTTTTTTTTTTTTTTTTCATTAGAATTTTTTTTTTTTTTTTATTAGAATTTTTTTTTTTTTTTTTTTTTTAATCATAATTTTTTGGTTCAAAAAATGAAAAATATGAATATATATGGAAAAATCTAGAAATTATGAGTGCGAATTTTTTCGATATTATTTTTATAATAACGTTTTTGTTCAAAAAAATTTGCTGATGTGTCCTAATTTTCATTACCATCGTAAAAGGCTCATTTTATTATTCACGTTGTCTAATTTTCTGAAGCTAATGGAAATTTTTTCTCATTAAAAAGAAAAGTCTCTCAGAATTCTCTGGAATATAGTAACAAAAAAATTTTAATTTTTTTTTTTTCTTTTTTCTTGAATCTTTTATTCTGCGACGAAGAAGGGTTCGTTGGCCCAATTTTTATGGGATTTATTATTTATTTGTGGTTTTGATGGTCAAGGTCCCCTGAGCAAACTGCGCATCACATAATGACGATGCATTTCAACCTTCCGGACGCTTTCCAGGGTCAATAGTATCAAATATTAAGAAAAAGGCATTGACTTTTTTAGAGAATATTGAACCGCAAAGAAGCGCAAATAGGAAATTCATGACGAAAAAATTCTCGAATACTCTTGAGTCATATTCGAAGATATTTCCAAAATTTCAGAGGAATTAATTGTTCTGATTTCGAGAAATCAATTTTTTTGCATTTTTTTTTGAGAACATCTCGGAAAATAATGGAGATACGCCCTTCTTACACTTGTCTCTTCTTTGTAGCTCTTAAAATTCCCTACGAAAAAAAGGAATAAAATGAAAAGGGCGTATCTCCACGATTTTTCGAGATATTCAATTTTTTTTGTGAAGTTATCAAATCATTTTTGGAGGATATCAAAGTGCAAAAAAGCGCAAATGGGAAATTCATGACGAAAAAATTCTTGGATATTTTCGAGTTATCTTTGAAATTATTTCAAAAATTTCAGAGGAATTGATTTTGCCAATTCCGATAAATTAATTCGGCAGTGAAAATACAAATCAGAATAATTCAATTTTTTTTTAACATTCTCTTGATAATATCTTCGAAACCAATGGAGATACGCCGTTTTGATCAATAATCCTCGTTTGCAGCTTGTGAAATTCTCTACAAGAAAAAATCACAAAAATTAGTCGATTTTTCTTGTTTTCTCATTTATTTAATGATAGGGCATTTTTTCTGGACCGAAGACCTATCAGAAAAAATTTGAAAAAATTGTGGAAGATGTCCACATTATCAGCCTATTTCTTCAAATTTCTCTTTAAAGTCCTTGACTCTAAAAAAAAATACAATAATTCGAATCAAACCACAAAAACAAATATTCATAGTTTATTATCGGTCCAGTACTAAACTGACCAGTTTTTATGAACTATATCAGATTCTAAAGAAGATGAATTTTCATAACTAATTTCGATTTTTTTCGAATAAACTGGATGCTTCAAAAACAGTGGAAGAATTTGAAAGTGAGTGGAAATAAAAATTTTCATAAACAATAATAATAATTTGAAGAGATTGAGGAGATGACTTATCAAATTTTATGTGGATTATTTTGCAAATAGAAAACAAGTTTGGTCATTAATTTTTTTTTATTGCCATTTTTTCTTAAAAAACTTCAAAAATGAATTTTTAATGAATTTTTTCAAAATTGAGTATGAATATTCATATTTAATTGCAATATTTCAATCTCCTAAGACTAAAACAGGTGAAATGGAACTATCCAATGGAATGCGATATCTCGAATTCAATGCGAGATATCAAATCGATTAATCGAACTTTGAAAATGATCAATTGGAAGTTTATGAGATATTATTTTCGTTCCCCTCGAATTAAAAGAGGCTAAATGAAATTGAACTATCGATCAATCCGAAATTCGATTAGTCGAATTTTAATATCGATCAATCGAAATTCTGGAAATGATCAGCTGGAAGTTGTTTCCCTTCAACTAAAACTGGTAAAACGAAACCTTCGATTAAAATGCGATATCTCGCAAATTTCTCGCAAAATATCGCATCGATTAATCGATCTTCGATAATGATCGATCGGAAGTTGTTGTTTTTGGGAGAAAAAAATATTAAAGCAGCGCGCGAAACGCACTTTTCATTTCAATTTTAATTAATTTAAAAAAAACATAGAAAATTTCATTTTTTAGTGAAAAATTAAAGAAGCACATTTTTCAAATTCACATAAAGAATCAATGAATAATCAATGAACTCCATTTCATCACTTATCAACTGAATGCCCGATTGTCCCCATTATGTTAAATTTAGCTACAACAGGTATAACATCTTATTTTTTTCCACAATTCCAAGTCTCGATGAATTATGAATAATTTATCAGAAACTGATCAAATTAATTATCATTTAACAGAACTGTAATTATCTTTTCCCATTCAATTACTCGTTATATATATTTTCATAGGAGGAAATTTATTTCCACTTCAATGAATTAAAAAAAAATGTAATTCATTGAATTTCTATAAAAATTCTGTTGAAGTGAGAAAAATGAAGTTTTCAGAAAAATTGATGGAATTTTTTTGTTTTTTCTTTAAATATCTCGGAAACCAAGTGAGATAGGATGATTTTGACCTGGACAAAATTATAGAAAATTTAAAGGGCTACAAAAAAGTTTTCATGCAAAAATGCTCTATCTCGCTTAGTTTCCGAGATATTCTCAAGAAACTGATGAAACAAAGTCGATTTTTCATAAAAGTTCGAAAGTCACGTAAAAAAAATAATTTTTATCGAATATTTAATTACAAAAGAATAAAAAAAATCATTTTTTCTCTCTTTCGAAATTATCAGGGGTCATTTTTTGACACATAAATCACTCGTTTTTCCCAATTTTTTTGTTTTTTTTAATTATGATACTGATATCACCAAAAAATTAGCATTCAAGTAATGGCCCTGTACATTTTTGGTCACAGATAATTTTGAATAAAATTAATAACATTGATAATTGAGTTCAGCTTGAACTGGACCTCTGAAATAGCACGAGTGATCCCATAAACAATGATGATGAAAATCCGAGGTTGAAGTTCACAGATTTTTTTTTTTCGGTTTTTTTTTCATTTAATTATCTCTGCTCTGATTCCAATGAGTTGTAATGAACCTAAACCTCAATTTCACTAATTCATTCTAAATTGATTTTCATCGAAATTCACTTTTCTAACAATTTCACGTTTTTATTAGAATTTTTATTTTTTTCCTTATTTTATTTCAAAGTTTCTTAATTATTTTGTTTGTCTAATTATTGAGCTTGTGGATATTGTTTTAATGGTGCTTCAGTCTCAGGATTGATTCACAGATATTCCACTATAAATTAAGACACATTCATTTAAATTCTAATGTCAATTATTCACAGATTTCCCAAAATTCTTCTGTTTCGGTTACAATTTTTTTTTATCGTATTTCTTTCATTTACCAAGTTTCATTCGGTTTCTTTTAATTCTTTCTGTTTAATTAATATTTGTTCATTAATTTTCAAATTCTCTTCAATTTCCTTGACAAATTCTATCAATATTTTATTTCCTCAATTCCATTGAATTTTCTATTATTACACTGAGAAATAACAATTCTGGTCTCAAAGAAATGTATTTTGTGCAAGTAAATATGAAAAGTTCGTCTCAAAAAAGCATTGATCATCCATATCTATATCTATAGAAATGTAGTATATTTACTCGTACAAAATACATCTCTTTTTTTTTTTCTCTATGAGATTAGAAATTTTTTCTTGCAGTTTAGGATTCTTACAAAGTAAGAAACGAGAAATCGGAGGGAAGAAAATGCAAATAATCACAAAATATAAATAGAGATACTCATGAGTTTGATGAGATATCAAAATGCAACGTGATTCAATTGTTATCACGCATGTCTTCGTTATCGTCTCGAGAAAACGTGCCACGAGGATTTTTCTACAATCAATAAATTGTAATCGTGTATTGCGTTTGACCTTTTTCAGGGTCTTTTTGCGGAAAGTGAAGATGAATACACGTGCTGCACGCGAGAGTCAAGACGATTTTTTTTCCTTCAATCTATTTCGAATCTTTTATTGGATTTTTTTGAAATCGAGAGGCGATGAGTTATCATTTCTAATGTTTATATTGCACTTGAGTTGCGGTTGATTGAAAGATTTTTTTTGTTGCAATTGTAGTGATGTTAATCTGAGGAAATTATCTTGGAGGAAGAAGGAGAATTTGAGGGAAGAAAATTATTTGCGGAATTTCTAAAAAAAAAATGGGGAAAATGGAGTGATTTTGGTTTTGATGTTTCATTTTATGAAAATCTGGGGAAATATTTGAGATAGAATTTTTATGATGATTCTATTGGAAAACTGAGGAAATTTACGGTGGAAAATATGTGGAAAAATTGAGAGGGTTAATACCCTCGTAAAATCTGTGAACACTAAACTTCAAATTGCAAAAATCCAAAAATTCTTGAATTAGCAGACTTCATGAAGATTCATGAATTTTCATGAAATATGTGAAAATCGAACGGATTTAGGATAAAGACATCTACGAAAAAATTGGAAAGAATAATATTGAGACATTTTCTCATCCTCTCTCCGACAAAAAAACCTAGACACTTTTTCTCTGGTCTCCCCTATATTCTACTTCGTGATGATAAAATTTCATAGTGAATCAATAGAACGAGATAAAACAGTCATTTTTCCATTATCATCCTCAGATACTTTTTTTCCAAAACATTTCGAAAATAAAATTCAAATAGATAATTCTTCATGTTTACCTTTATAAAGAAAAAGATTAGAGAAAAATGTCACAATGCCTCTTAGATACCGGAATATTTCATAGAATCTAATCAAGACCTGATAATTCATTGAAATGTTCAAAAAACTATTATATTTTTTCGATTACATATTCTGCAAATTTAATTAAGAAATAAAATGAATTCTAGGAGCTAGCGGAATTTTTCCAATGCTAAACGAAATTGTTCAGTGAGCAATGTTGCCGAAAACTCGCTAAAAGTACTCGGGTAGTGTACACTGAGAAAACGATTCGTTAACAGTTAACTCACAGATTGAGATGAACTGGAAGATTTCTTACGTTTGTATCAAAATCGGATTTTATTATATTCTGCGGATATTATGTGTCGTCAAATACATGAGCCGGTTGACCCAACAGCGCATTCGTTAAATATTAACTAATACGCAGTTGAGACGTCATGTGCCACCTGACCAATAAATTCGCAGATTTTCCGCCTTTCCATCTTTCTCCCCGTGTCTTCTCAGTGATTCATTAGTGAAATCAATGGGATCAAAAAAAATGAAGAAATTGTTTGAAAAGTGGGGTCTTCTGGAGGAATATGAATATTTAATCTCTAAAAGTATTTATCAAATATCTTGATTGGTGAAATTAATTATTATTGAATTTTCAGCCCGTTCCGTGGGAAAATTGAGAACAGCCTCACTATTTGCACGCTTCTGCTTGCAATTTCTTCCCATTTGGCAATGAATTTCATTCGGTTCCTACCCGTTTTCTCCTCCACAAGATTTGTTTTTTTCGTCAATAAATCAAAATTTCGGTTACATGTCTCTACAGCATGTCAATTCAACACACAAATTCAACACATGTACAATTCACTCAAAAATATTTCAACACACGTAAAATTAATCACATGTATGTACAGGACAACATCAATTCAACACAAATCTAATAAGCACAAATTAAAGAAAATTGGGTTAGTGGAAAAGAAAAAAGAAGACGTATTTGTAAGTCATAATACTCTATCGATACATGGAATTTTTATGATACAGTTCTGAAAAATGATCCACGTACAAATAATGCTGTAGAGGGATGGCATTTTGGATTTACGAGTAGATTGCGGACGTCACATTCACAATTGGAGAAATTCATGAATGTATTGAAAAATTAACAGTCGGTAATAGAAGGATTGATTGAACGATTAATTGCAGGAAAGCAAATTGAAAGAAGAAAAAAGTACCAAGATTATAATGAACAATTTATGAAAATAGTAAAGAATTTTGATGCAACAAATGATATTATTGGATATCTCAGTGGCCATGTACATAATGTGAAGATATGATAAAAAGTTTTTAATCATTTTAATTTGTCTGCATAATTGATTAATGCATTATATAATTGTATCCTGTCGTCTGGGAGATATCGCACTGAATTATGTTGTCTTTAAATAATTTATCTTTTAATTTTCTTTTTAAATCTTTGTTAAATTTGATTGTGTTGAAATGAACTTATGCAGAGATTAAATATGATGAAATGAACTTGTGTTGTATTTGATTGTGTTGAATTGTATGTGCGTTGAATTGACGTTGTGCAGTGGAGACGTGCCACCAAAATTTTAGTCAACTCACCTTTCATTTCAGACAACACATCATTCGCTAACTATTAGGCGAATGGTCCATTTGCCTAATAGCATACCTTCAATTTTTCTCAAAATATCAACAAACTGCTAGAAGACTCAGTTTGTCCTATGAAAAATCACCCCTGATCATAATTTCCACTTCAGGCATGATAGTTCGGAACCCGAAGAAGGCAAATTGAGTGATCTGAAGAGAGAAAATCAAGAACAGAGAGAGGGAATGCTCCATATCCGATATAATAAGGCCCTACGGTTGAGAAATGTTACCTACAGTGATCCAATCTTCATACCCATCACTATATTACCATTTTGTTGATCATATGTATAATCACTTTCAACCCTCTTATTGGCCTCGGCTATTGGGTTGTTTTTCACAATAAATGAATAAATGAATAATAAATAAATAAATATTTCTAAAGGAATTTTGATAAAATATTCAATTTCACGTGCTTAATATACAAATTCTCACTTCAAAAGCATCGCACGCATTCAAAAATATCACTTTGAGATTTCTGAATAGAAACAAATATCTTTGGCGGTTAAGCCTGGTCAAAACCGAGACCGAACTTCCTGGTCCTATTCATACCTCATCTTATTTATAACGAGGAATGCTAAATAATTTAAAAAATAATTCAGTCAAATATAAGGGTTGGTCAAAGATAGGGACGTCAAATATAAGGAAATTCTGCTGCGTCACTGCATCAATTCGTGCTTCATAATTTTTTATTTGTTATGCCGATAATATTTTTTTCTTGACATTATGAACCCTCGTGGGAATGCGATATGACCTACCGACCTACTTACGATCACTTGAAATCGTTAAATACATTAAATCCAATGTACTTACGGAAAATAGCTGATTTATGGCCTTCTTCATCGATAATTGAGATATAATGATATAATGTGTCCGTAGGATAAGAAGAAACATGTATCGATTATAAAGTGCAAAAAAAAATTAATCTCCTGCTCCAATTAGCAAGGACTGATCTGAGGAGAGTATAATGATGATCTTTTTTTTTTCTTGGGCCGTAATTAATTTTTTTTTTTTATTAATTGTTCATTCAGTTTCTAATGCATTCTTTGTTCTCAGTGAATTCTCCATTTCAAACTAGTGCAATTAAAATTCTACAAAGTAACAAACGAATTTCTGTTAATTTTTACTATATTCAGAAGACTTTCATATTTTATTACTGATGGATGAAATTGAGATAAAGTCTAGACAGAAAATAATGGAAATTTAATTTATCTCTTTATTTGTGAATATCTTGGAAAATAGTGGAGATACGCCCGTTTTGCACTAATCAATTTTTTTAATGGGGAAAAAATGTTTTTTTTATTTATTTCATTTTTGTGAAATGATTTTCATCATTTTCTGAAATAAAATAAAAAAGATTATTTCACGTAAAATTTCCTAAGAATTTTTTAATGACTTTTGGCGCAAAAATTACGCTAACGAAAAGGTGAAATGGAAAATTTCATTTTTTTTTAAATTTTTTTTTAGATATCTTGACAATCAAAGGAGATATGCCTTTCTTGCCCGATGCCATTGAACAAATCATTGAAAAAATGACTTGATTAAAAAGGGCATATTTCCCTTTTTACCGAAATATTAAAAAAAAAAACGAGAAAAAAAATCCAATTTTCATTTCTCAAAAGAATTTTCATTTTTTTTTTTAAATAAAAAAAAATTCTCCATTGGGTAATTTTCTTATTTTTTTTGTCAAAATTAAATAAAAATCATTGTCTTAAGTAAATTGTCAATCACTGTTAAACAAGTGAAAACAAAATATTCCAATGCTAGTGATTCAGTGATAAAGAATTCAAGGAAGCTGGAAAAAAGGAGCAAACTTCCTGCAACACGTGTTTTATGATATCATCTCAATTATTTATTTTATCACTAAAGTAACACCACAATTCACATAATTTTAATGATAATATTTTACACAAAAGTGGAAGATCAATGATCTCGTGATTGAGAGTTGCACATTAAAATGCAACATGTTGTATCTGGAGGTAAACGTGTTCTCCACGGCAATTCAAATGTAACTTTAAATTTTTCGAAGGTTAAAAACATTATTTATAAGAGAATGAGATTATCCATTCGTTTTTTCCATTCACCTCCTGTGATATCAGCCTTCTGTACACTTTTTTTGGATTTAAATGTAATTGTCTCTGTCATTATACTTGTTTGGTATAATTAATTGGTAGTGTAATTATTCGGAAATTCTCAGAATTCTTTTGTGACATTAAAAATGCATTTAAATAAAAATTATGAGAACAACTTTTTTTTTTCAATTTTTTAAAAATATTTCAGAGGCGGTGCAACTATTCTGTAAAAAAAAAGAAGAAGGGGGGGGGGAAGGATCTCTATAAATGATTCATGGATTTTTTTTTCCGTTTCCTCAAAAAATTTCGAAAAAATCTATTTTTTTTTTTAATAAAATGAAAAAATAAAAAATAGATTCTTTTCAGAAAAAAAATTTCAAAAATTAAAATTCATTATTCTCCCACAATTAAAAAAAAAAATAATGTATTTTTGAAAAAAGAGAAAAGAATTATAGCCTAGAAATGCTTATGAATTAACTTGATAACTAATAAATCAGTTAAATCAACGATTACGTTAAAAAAATAGAATTTTTCATGATGATTCAAAAATAATTAGCATTTGATGACGTTATGATGACAATTCATTTTTCAATTAATTAAAATAAAAAATATTACTACTGAAACAATGTCATAATTATCCAATAAATTCAATTTAATTTATTAATATCTCGTTTCAATTGATTTTTATCGATCTTGTTTATCTGCATAAAATCATTTTATGGAAATTGTTGACTCGTGTACAAGCATTCCGATGCATCATGTAGGGAAATTCCCAATTGGAAATTTATTCTTTCGCGGAGATAAAAAACTGGATTTAAATGTTAATCATTAACAATAACAATTTTTTTTCCATCAGAAAAAAGGGGATAACTTGGTAAATCATGGAGATACGCCCTTTTTACACTTGCCTATTTTTGTGGAGAATTTCAAGAGCTAGGAAAAAAGATTAGGCCAAAAAGGGCGTACTTCCATTAGAAAATTTGGTGGTGAATTTATTGGATCAATTGAGAAATTTATCGAAGACAAGAATAAGAACTTGATCAGTGGAAATAATTTTATTGACAATGAAAGGAAATTAAAGAAAAAAAATTGTGAAAGGAATTGTTGACCTTTCGTTACTTGCGCTTCAACAAAATTTGTTACACAGAGAAAAATATTTTTTTAATTCAAGAATGTGCAGTCACTTAATTTGAGAATGTGCAGGTCACTTAAATTAAGAAAGAAAAAGTCACTTGATTTAAGTGAGAAAACTCACTTAATTTAAGTGACTTTTGCTTTCTTAAATTAAGAAAGAAAAAGTTACTTGATTTAAGTGAGAAAAGTCACTTAATTTAAGTGACTTTTACTTTCTTAAATTAAAAAATAAAAAGTTACTTGATTTAAGTGAGAAAAGTCACTTGATTTGCGTGAGAAAACGCACTTGATTTAAGTGAGTTTTGCTTTCTTAAATTAAGAAAGAAAAAGTCACTTGATTTAAGTGAGAAAAGTCACTTAATTTAAGTGACTTTTACTTTCTTAAATTAAAAAATAAAAAGTTACTTGATTTAAGTGAGAAAAGTGACTTAATTTAAGTGACTTTTACTTTCTTAAATTAAAAAATAAAAAGTTACTTGATTTAAGTGAGAAAAGTGACTTAATTTAAGTGACTTTTACTTTCTTAAATTAAAAAATAAAAAGTTACTTGATTTAAGTGAGAAAAGTGACTTAATTTAAGTGACTTATACTTTTTTAAATTAAGAAAGAAAAAGTTACTTGATTTAAGTGAGAAAAGTGACTTAATTTAAGTGACTTATACTTTTTTAAATTAAGAAAGAAAAAGTTACTTGATTCAAGTGAGAAAAGTCACTTAATTTAAGTGACTTTTACTTTCTTAAATTAAAAAATAAAAAGTTACTTGATTTAAGTGAGAAAAGTGACTTAATTTAAGTGACTTTTACTTTCTTAAATTAAAAAATAAAAAGTTACTTGATTTAAGTGAGAAAAGTGACTTAATTTAAGTGACTTATACTTTTTTAAATTAAGAAAGAAAAAGTTACTTGATTTAAGTGAGAAAAGTGACTTAATTTAAGTGACTTATACTTTTTTAAATTAAGAAAGAAAAAGTTACTTGATTCAAGTGAGAAAAGTCACTTAATTTAAGTGACTTTTACTTTCTTAAATTAAAAAATAAAAAGTTACTTGATTTAAGTGAGAAAAGTGACTTAATTTAAGTGACTTTTACTTTCTTAAATTAAAAAATAAAAAGTTACTTGATTTAAGTGAGAAAAGTGACTTAATTTAAGTGACTTTTACTTTCTTAAATTAAAAAATAAAAAGTTACTTGATTTAAGTGAGAAAAGTCACTTAATTTAAGTGACTTATACTTTTTTAAATTAAGAGAGAAAAATTTACTTGATTTAAGTGAGAAAAGTGACTTAATTTAAGTGACTTATACTTTTTTAAATTAAGAAATAAAAAGTTACTTGATTTGAGTGAGAAAAGTCACTTAATTTAAGTGACCTGCACATTCTTAAATTAAGAAAGCATTTTTCTCTGTGTACTCTTGTTAAATTGAAATCAATTGGAATGTCCATTTTACCCCACCTTTTCCTATTTTTACAATGTTTATAACATTTCCAACGTTTTTATTGTATCATAGAGAATTTACAAGGGTAAAATAAAAAATTTTGCTGTAAATCTCAATTATAACCCGTTTTCATGTCTCCATAAACCGCATTTCAGTGTTTTATTACTCACGCCATTAAAAAGCCCCTCTTTTTTTCATCATTTTTTTCAATAACTTCGTTATGAATTATACGAGTATGCACGTGTAATTTCAATGGTGATGGATTATTCATGGGTTGTTCCATTGAAGATAACAAAAATCCTCTCAACTAAATGGCTCTTGCATCTCTACAAAAATAATAAGAATTTTTTAATGAAGGAAATATTTCAGCAGTAATTTTTTCAGTGAAAAATTGATGGATCCTCTTTTTTTCCTAAAAAAAAAAATAAATAGACAATAGAAAAGTGAATGAGTACAAATCTCAACTGTTACTCACTTTTTATAGACTTCATAAATCGTATTTCTTCGTTTCACTGTCAGAACAAGCCGGTAAAACACATTTTTCATTCATTTGTACTTCAATTATTTCGTAATGAATTGCCGACACGTCAATTTGTTTTTCATGAATTACATCTTCATTTCATGTAAATTTAATTGTTTTATTTCAATTCAAAGAAAATTTTCGCGATTTAACCAATTATTTTCGATAAATTGTGAAATTTTTTAATAAATTATCTATTATTATTATTATTATTATTATGATTGTTTAAGAAGATATCCAAGAAGATATTATTATTATTATTATCATTATTATTTCTAAGAGATTTTGGAAATTCCTAAAATTTCTAAAAAATTTAACAATTTTTGGGCAAAAAATTAGAATTCAATAGATTTTTTAAAAAATAATATTCCGGAAAAAAGTGAGATATGCCCTTATCGTTCTAAGCCTTTTTTTATAGAGATTTCAAGACTTGCAAAAAAAGGTTCGGGTAAAATCGCTTCATCTCGCTTATTTTCCGAGATATTCTCAAAAAATCGTTGATGAAAAAAATTGACTTTTTCTACAATTTTTTTTTAAATTAATAATTATGAGAAAAAATGAATTTTGAGGATCAAGGGATTGTTTTAGAGGTGACGTCACAGTTCCATCGTTTTTTGGATGTGGAAGACTCATGTGGGAAAGGTCGAGGGTTCGAGTCCCGTCTGCACAGAAAGTTTTGTATCTCATAACAGGGAATAGTTTGTGAGCAATATTATTGCACTAGAAGAAAGCATTGATAATTGTGTAGCTGGAGGTGCTTACAAATGTAATATGTTTATTGGAGAATCCGCCTGAGGTCTCTATGAAAAAGCCGATTACATTCAATTCCTTTTCAATATCTTCAAATTATGAAAATTCACAAGCCTTCAATGTTGAATTTATAATACATCGTGGGAATTAAATTGGAGAAAATAAACCACATTTTTTTTTCATGGAGTGAAGGTTTTTCTGACAAAAAATTGAGAAAATTACATTATAATTGGGACATGCTGGAGTTTCTTCATGAATTTTTTCAGATTTTTTTTCATCACCGCCACTCTTTACAAATTCTTTTTTTATCACAGAATTTGTAGAACTCCTAACAAAAATTCTATTAAAATTTCGCTATTTTGGAAACAAATAAGATTTTTTTGGAAGTGAAGGGTGGTACAAAAAAAATTGAAAAAATTACACAATGATGGTGACATGCCAAAGCATCTTCACGAATTTTTTCAGATTTTTTCTAATCACCGCCTTTTTTTCCAAAATCTTTTTTGTGACAGAATCTGAAAAATCACTGTAAAAATTTCTATAAAAATTTCGTTATCCAATTTTTTCGGAGTGAAGTACCTTACAAAAAAATTTGAAAAAATTACACAATGACCGAAACACACCAAAGTACCTCCACGAATTTTTTCATATTTTTTCTGATAACCGCCGTTTTTTCAAATTCTTTTTATCACAGAATTTGAAAGATTTCCACCAAAATTTCGTTATTTCGAATAAAAAAAATTACTTATCTCGTTTTAATGTCCCTGAGCTTCAATTAAACTTTTTTTTTTTCTACGTCTGAATCACTTCATTCCACCAAATTATTGAAAAAGTGTAAAGAGCGGAAAAGAGAGTTACTCTGTAGGGAATGTCACATTAAATATAAGCCTACCTCAAAGTGTACTTGATTGCAGTGGAAATCCCCCGGGAGTTTTAGTAAATTATATGACCTTCGAAACTCGTGTTTACCCGAGTACTCTCTACGGGGTCCTTGACTCCTTGAAACTGGTTAAACCGTCTGGTCAGTTAGCACTGAAGCCACCCCATTGAATTGAGAATCACCTAAAAAAATAAATTAAAAAAAAAATACACACGTGGATACATTAAGGAGGCCATTTAGAGAGATGCTCCAAACATTTCTCTTTCTTTTTTATTTTAATTCTCCAGGCAATCAGGGGTTGATGACTGCAGGAGCGACATGTTACTTGGGAGAATAATAAAAAAAAGGGAATTGCTTGTCCAACTGATTTTTACAACAAAAAAAATTTTCGACTCAATATTGTCAGTAATTTAGTGCTTGAATAGAAGGAGCTTTTGCCTTTGCCCTTTAATTTCATGAAAAATTCAGAAATCGAAAATGGGAGAATTTCTGTAGGAGGAGGGGGGGGGGGGGGGGGGGGCTTGAGGAGAATTAGAACCATAAAAAAACTCCTAATGAAGTTAAAATAATTAAATTGGAAATTAATGAAATTGAATCAGGGAAATTCGAGAGAAAATGCATTGGATTTTTTTAATAAGTGAAGACTTTTACTGAAAATTTTGAAAAAATTACACAATAACGAGGACATACTAGAATATCTTCCTGAATTTTTTCAGATTTTTTCATATTACTGCCGCTTTTTTAAAAATAATTTTTGTTACAACATTTGAAGAGCTGCTAAAAAGATTCTCTATTAACATTTCGTTATTTTGTAAATAGACCAGTTTTTTTTGGGAGTGAAGGGCTTCAATGAATTTTTTGAAAAAATTACACAATAATGGAGACATGCTAAAGTATGTTCGTGAATTTTTTCAGATTTTTCCTGATTACTGCCGCTTTTTTGGAAATTATCTTTGTTACAACACTTGAAGAACTACTAAAAAGATTTCTACCGAAATTCAGTTATTTTGAAAATGGAACAGATTTTTTTGGAAGTAACGAGCTTCATGAAAATTTCTGAAAAAATTACACTATGATCGAGATAAACTGGAACATTTTCCAGAATTTTTCCCATTTTTTGATTGAGTCTTTCAACTCTGATAAAAATTCAGAGAATTACTTTGTAACAATTAGAGTGAAAAATAAATGATTATCTTTAACATTCTTTATTTGTAAGATTGATAAAATCATGGGAAAGTTCGCGAGTGTAGAAAATAGAAAATGAAAAGATAGCTCAATGTTGCGTATTTCGTAGCCTACAAATGCACGACACAACGAAAGTATCATAATCAAAATAAGTGAAAGATATTAGAATAGAAATTACTGAATTAAAATCCAATTTAAATCAAATTAAATTGAAAAGAATTCGGACGAAATAGAAATTTATGAAAAATCATCAGTAAATCGAAGGAAAATACTCCGAATGAGTAAAAAAAAATTTTTTTAAATAAAATTATCAAAAAATTGAAAAATTCTAAAAAAAAAAGTTATATATAGGGAATTGATTTTTTTTAAGAGAGAAGAGGTTTCCCAAAAAATCTGAAAAAATTTGAGAAAATGCTCTAGCATGTCTCCATTATTGCCTAATTTTTTTCAAATTTTTTCGTAAAGCTCTTGACACTAAAAAAAAATGTGTCATTTTTTCTCGATCGAATAATAATTTAATTTTTTTCCCAAATATTCTGATCTCCATAATTATTAATAAAACCGTAAATTATTATCAAAAAAATTGCAGAAAAAATCACTTTTTTTCTCACAGTAGTGACGTTCAAGGTCACCATGAATAAATTCCATTTACAAAGAAATTTTTCACGCCATCACCTCCAAAATTTAAGTCCCTTCATCATCGATAAATGAATAATTGATGAGGAAAAAAAAACGTGTGAATCGGCACATTTTTTTTCATCAAGTTTATTAAATCACGAAAAGAAAAAAAAATTGGAATTTCGATTAATCTTATTTTTTCTTCGATTTTGTCCTGAAACAGCGTTGAGAGTAAAATTTTTCACCTCTGCAAATGATAAAAAACCGAATTGAATATTAATTTCTGCAATCTTCGAATTCCTGTTAATTTTTTTGGCCGAAAATGACGTACTCCTCGATTTTTCTGTCGAAAATCAGAATCTACTGCATTTTATTCTGCAATAATTTGAAAATTTAAATTTTTTCAAAAATTTAATGATTTTTCGAAAATTTAATGATTTTTCAAAAATTTAATGATTTTTGAAAAAAAATAAAAATTCTATTTTTTTCGATCTTTTTTCGAGATTATCTCTAAAATTTATGGAGATACGCCCCTTTTGCCCTAATCTTGTCTTGTAGATGATTTTAAGAGCTAAAAAAATGGATGAAAACAAAATCACTCTATCTCACTTATTTTCAAAAAGAGATATTTTTAAAAAATTATTTAAAAAAATGGAATTTTCCTGTTTTTTATCTCTTCATCCAATTTTTTTTCCTGAAATTTGAAAAAAAATTTCCTTTTCTCTATAGAATAATCTCCATAAAATAATGTTCATTCACTCAAATCGATGACAACAACGTAAATACGTAAAATTCAACGCACGATTCTTATTTCACAGTTAAATTCCTCTTTTTTTTATCCTCAACTCTTTTCGGAAACAATGTCATCATGATAATTTTATTGTTTCAAATCGAGAATATGTGGTTGCATTCGTGTACTGCCTACTTGAATATAGAAAAAATATCGGTGATTTACAGAGGGATATTAGAAATAATGGAAATTGCCATATGAAAATTAAGTACTTCATTCAGGAGTGAAACATGAACTTGTGCTTTATTAAATTTCATGAAATTCACTGAAAAAACCTCTTTTTTTCTGAAAAAAAAACAAAAATTTATTCTTCTCTGCCTCCGGAAGACAAAGAAATGCAAAAAAGGAAAAGCAGAAAATTTTGATTTTTTTTAGGGGGGGGGGGGGAATAATTTTTCGAAAATATCTTGGAAATTAAGCGAGATAGAGCCATTTTGCCCCAATATTGTCCTCAATTTTTTGAGAATATTCAACATATATATATATATATAAAAAATGACATTTCCGAAATATCAAATACATATATGTCATTTATATATATCACATATATGCGCATATATGTTGACTATATTTGACATATTGATTTTTGATATTCATATATATATGCGTGTAAATATATAAATTTCCATGCAAATGCAGCCCTTTTTTTTTATTTTTATTTTTTATTTTTTATTCTTAAGTATTAACCCTCATGGGTTATTTACATATCTACATATCTATATTTTCTCGCTTTGATATACCTTTTCATGTTTTAAGGAAATGCAGCCCTTAATTCTACTACTGGAATATTTCCCAAGTGACGCACTGCAATTACCCTCAGCCTCTCCCCCCCCCCCCCCCCCCTTCTCCCTCCCAGAAACAACAATTAAAACTCAACAAAGTGCCACAAAGACCAGAAGAAAAAAAAAAGGAAACAAACAACTAGTAGTAAAAGTGACTGGTACAACAGACCCCAGAAGATTCGTTATCGATTGCTCCATTGGTCAGTGATCCACGTGCGATCTCTCCCTCCCCCACCATTATAACCCGCGTCTAACCTCGTGGAGTGGGGGGGACGCGAATTGTATGTTACCAGTCGTACGACCGGTGATATTTTCTAAAGTAGCTCAAAGCGTGTCACGACACTTTAGCACTGTATCGCAAGCCGAAAGGATCAATTGTTATAAAATCTTGAAGAAAATAGTTGTAAATCCCTCGGAAAAAACTAACAATCGAATTGTAAAATCGTGTTTTAAAAAAAAAAATATAAAAAAATTTCAGATTAGAATTTTCGTTAATTTTCTGTTATTTTTATTGTCTTTAATTTTTCTTTTTTTTTTATTCGACGAAAAATTACGGGGAGACTTTAACGAGTGGTAAGGTCGTGTTGCACTCGAGTAAATCCTCTGAACTTCTTCAATATTACAAAATTGATACTTACGAGTGACAGTTGGCGTGCAGTGCATCAAAGTTAACATAAAAACGAATTTTTCTTATTTTTTTTTTTCTGAAAAAAAATCTTTTTTTCCTTTTTTTTTGTTGCATGAAATAATTGATCTTCTGCAATTTTTTATTTTTCTTCACAAAAACTTCAAGAGATTGTGCTGAACAATCTGTGGGATAATTTGTGATTTTGTGATAACAAAGACAATTACTGCATTAAAATGAAAGAGATTATATCAATTTGGAGTAGATTGGCGGGAAGAAGTTACTCGTCAGTTAATACAAATCAACAAGGAAATTCAACGGAAACTGAAGATTCCTCGGACAGTGATCCTAGAAATAATCAGTCGAAATCAGCTGTTGTTGTTAATCAATTTTTTAATGCTGCATTACCATTACACGCGGATGGTAGACGGAAATGGCCAAAACGTAAGTCATTAGCAATTTTCCTATTTTTTTTTCTTCGAATTAAAAAAAAAATTATTTGCGATCTTTTATTGAAAATAAAAGCCTAAAAATTTTGCTATCTCGCTTATTTTCCGGAATATCTTCAAAAAACAATTCTAAAGAATAATTCTATTTTTTTTTCAAATGAAAAAAAAATTAGTTCTGATTTTTTTTTTTTTGAAGATATTTGGTAAACTAAGCGAGATAAAGCGATTTGGTTCTAAGCTTGCTTTGTAGAAAATTTCAAGAGCTGAGAAAAGGTTTTTACAAAAATTTCGCTATCTCTCTTATTTTACGAAAAAATCTTAAAAAATGATAAAAATAAATAATTTTATTTTTTTCTGATTTTTTTTGTCAATCAAAAAAAAATTTTTTTTTGATATTCTTAATGCACAATGCACAATATTATACGTGTTTGAAAATATTCATGGACCCACCGCATCGATAGCCACATAAATAAAAAATAATCAATAATCAATATTTAATTTGAAAATATAAATGATACATGATGAAAATTTTTATTGGACATCTCATTCTCTTCCGGATGCAGTCATTTCATTGCGTTTTTTTTATTATTAAATACTTACGTATGTCAATGAGAATTTTCCCGCCATTTTTTCCTTTTTTTTTCAAATAACTCAGGACCACCCGTTGTTAACAAAAATTTATTCTGCGTCAATCAATAAATTAACGCTTGTTTCCCTGAATGAAGAAGAAAAAAAAGTTGTTATTATCCGATTAAAAGTCAATAGATTTTTCTTGAATAATGTAATTAATCGAATCATCACATTATCGATTGAATCTTCGAGAATTTTCGAATTCAAGTGTTTTTTCATCTGCAAAAACAGTTGAAAAAAAATGTGCATTTGAATCTTTACTAGTGATTCACGTCTTTTAGAACGAATTTTAATGACAGGAAAAATAAATCACATCACATCAACTGATCGATTTTTTTCGATATCGATTAATCGATGCGGTACCACGCATTAAATTCGACATAATTTAATGAGATAAAAAAATTCCCTCAAACTAAAATTCGGGAAACGGAACTATCGAATGATATATACGATATCTCGAATTTGATGCGAGATATCGAATCGATTAATCGATATTGGAAAATAATCGATCGGGGAGTTGATGTTATATTTTCTCTTCAATTGAAACTGGTGAAACGGAACTATGGAATTATATGCGATATTTCGATTAATCGATTCTCGAGTATCGATTAATCGATACGATATCTCGCATTGATTTCGAGATATCGCATATCTTTCGATAGTTCCATTTAACCTGTTTTAGTTTGAGAGGATTCGCAATCGATCATTTTCAAATATCGATTAATCGATTCGATATATCGAATTACATTTATCGCGATATATCGAATCGATTCGAGATATCGCACTAAATTCGAGATTTGATGATTTTAATGAAAAAAATTATATCGATCGATTATTTTCGAATATCGATTAATCGATTCGATATCTCGCATGAAATTCGAGATATCGCATTCCATTCGATAGTTCCGTTCCACCTATTTTTAGTTTAAGAGGATTCAATAAAAAAATCTTAGACACGCATCAATAATTAGTGACATAAAATATTTATGAAAAGGAAGAGACGAAAAGAATGAGAATAGGTGAAAAAAAAAGGAGAAACGAAAAATTACGTGCTCCAAGAAAAACGGAAACAGCCTATATTTAAATGCAATTATCGCAATTAAACGAAAGAATGTTCCTTATAATGAGGACTAACAATTTAATGATAATAATATCATGGTAATTAATGTACCGACACTTCGTGCGTAAATTTTTCAGTGATACTGAGTGATGTTAAAAAAAAGAGGGAGAAACAGAAGCTGGTTCATAACAAAAAAATTGTAATTATTCAATGTTACGCTCGTGTTAAAAAGTTCACGTGGCTGAAAATTACTTTGTTCTCATGGTAAATACATCAAAATTATTATTAAACACAATTAAACTCATTCGTGATGAAACACTTAATTGTTACAGAGAATTCTCTATTTACTCATTTTTAAAGGTTTTTTTTCTATTCATTGAAGAAAAAAAAAGTTTTTCAAATCAGAAACTAGGAATTCACTTTTTTAAGAATATCTCAGAAATTAAGAGAGATAGGGCGATTTTGCAAGAATCCTTTTTTGTAGCTTTTGAAATTCTGTACAAAAGTGATCTCGAGCAAATTCGCTCTATCTCGCTTAGTTTCCGAGATATTCTAAAAAAACAAAAGCAGTAGCGAAAAAGTGAAAAAAAAAAAAAATTTCTTAGTGACTTTTTTGAGAATATCTCAAAAACTAAGGGAAATACGTCCTTTTTACTCGAATCTGGTTTTATAGCCTCTGAAATTATCTACAAAAGAGGATTAGGATAAAAAGAACGTATCTCCATTATTTTTATAAAGCATTAAAAAAAGAGCAGAATTTTTTTTTTAATTGAAAAAATCGATAAAATCTCTATTTTTTGCGATCGAATCCGTTTACCCCTTTTTTTCATAACTTCCTTCCTCTTCGTTGATGATAAAAAAGGGACTTAAAAAAATCTCAACATAAGAGATGACGTAGGATTTCAACGTGAGACACGCACATGTCTTTAAATATTTATACGAATTAATGAACTCACCAGAATCCTGTAATATTGTAATTCCCACGTGCTTTCACTAAATGTCATCAATTCGAATTTCTGCATTGCCAAATAAAATCATCATTCGAAATCTAAAGAATAAATTTTTTTCTAAGTAAAAAAAATCTACATTTTTCTTCGTGGTTCGATTTTTTATGAAAAAATCGTAATTATAGTAACAATAAATAAAAAATTAAAAATAAAATCGTTCGGAATCTGACAAAATAAGTTGTTTTTAAATGAAAAAATTAACATTTTCTTGTAATTCAATTTTTTTAAGAAAAAATCAAAATGAGAATGATTAAAAAAAAAAAAAAAAAAAAAAAACGAACTGAAATGTAAAATTTTGACCTTCAATGAAACCGTTCATGACTAAATTCGAAGTAAAATAAAATAAATTTTCATAAATTGTGGAAAATCCCCAATGATTCTCAATCTAAAGTCATAAATTTGATTTAAAAAAAAGAGAAAAATAAATTATGATGATTAATCTTGAAATCTGATACATGAAAAATAATGAATATTAAATTGTTCTTTTTTTATCCATGTAATTACAATTGACAATGGCTGATTGGCTTCTGCATAAGTCGTTATACCTAAATCTGTCTTGGGTTAAAATAATGAAGTAATTACTAGACGAGCCACGTGCCACGTGTTTTGAATTTATAATTGAAAAAGAATGGCTGTTACAACAGTGAGAAATCAAAATAAATGTTTGCACATATTTGCCCATTTAACATTGATTTTAAGCGTTTTTTTTGCACCAATTCCTTGATTAAAAATCATTTTTTTCGAATATTAAAAAAAATTTTTTTTTATAAAATAAAAAAAATTAATAAATTTATTCACTTTTTGGAAATTATTATCTTTTTTGGAACTCTTTTTCTGTTTTTTAAAAAAGGTTTCTTATCAAATTTCTGTATTTCCTTTATTTTTTGAGATATTTCAAAAAAACTGAAATAAAAAGGGAAATACTCAATTGAAGTGCATTTTTTTTCCTCAATGCATAATGATAAATAAATAAATAAATTCAATTTTCACTTTGGGTGACACTGCAGAACGTGATAATATTCGCTAGACATTTAGATCGTTAATTTCGAACCCGACATGAATCAATGATTCACGAGGATCTAGACCCCACGCGCTCATTAAAGGAAAAAAAATTAAAAAAATTATCCTTATGTCTCTTGAGCTCCAAAATACTCTGATTACAAAATTTATGAAATTGTGAAATTTATGAATTATTGATGAATAACGAGGAGGTAATCACTTGAGAAATTTAGTGCACATTTAGATGAGAAATCTTACGAAAATTTCAGAATTCTTTCAAAGATTTCTGAAATTTTTGAATTTTTGAAATCTTATAAAATCTGGAGAAAAGTCTTGAAATCACTCACAAACTAGAGAAATCCGATGGAAATTTCATGAAATCTTCGAAATCTGGGAAGTCTTTGAAATGTCATCTGAAATAAATAGTGACAATGTATGAAAAATCGATTTGAGGATTTGAGAAAAGTCATTGAAGATTTTGAGATATTTACATGGCGATACGAAAGGCTAAACCTCGGAGGTATTAGTGGCTATAAAGACAATTTTGTTGGAAATTATTTTAATCAAATTTTTATTATCTGATTTTTTAAACATCTTTGTTTCTGCCATGAAATCTTGAAATCTCTTGGCACTTCCTGAAATCTCTTGAATTCTCATAGAAATCTATGAAATCTTCAGAAATCCGTTCAATTTTCCCAGATTTTACGAAATTTCATGAATCTTCATGAAGTCTGCTGAAAATGAGAGAATCTTTGGATTTTTGCATTATTTAATTAATTTAATATTATTAGTGAAATCATAAATTTATTGTGAATTACAGATTTTCTTGTTTTTTTCCTCGAATTTTTGCATATTTTTGAGAGATCAGGTATGAAAAATCAACTAGTGATGAAATTTCAAGTTTTTTTTGAAAATGCCTGCTTCATAAAATCGATTAGTGATAAAGCATATCCTTTGAAATTCCGGCAAGTCACGATAAAAATAGGAATTGCAAAAAAAAACTTGATTCAGAGTGGAATTTTCAGTGATTTGGAAAGAAGAGGAATTTAGACACTCGTGCAGCATTTTTTTCATTTCTCTTTTCTGAATTATCTTACGATGCCTCTTAAATGGCCACTGGCGAAAGGAATAAAGGTCGTTAGCCCAAAGACAGGTCCTTGATCGTGAAATTCACATTAATCCATAATTATTGAAAGAAACAGTGAAATTACGAAATTTAATGCGAAACTTGAGACATCGAATTGAATATTTAAAAATGCGATATTTATAAAAATTGGATCTTTTGAAATTGCAAAAATTGGAAGTGAAGGATTCTCGTCTTTTATCATAGTTAAATAACTATTTTTACGTAAAAAAAAAAGTCGAAATTTTTCGGTGAAAATGGATTTTTCTCATTTTACTGAAGTTTCCGCAATTTCGCGAGAAATTGTGTAAAAAAATCTGGATTTTTGTGTAATTACTGTCAATACCAATTAAGTTACTCAATTTAATGAAATTTCATTGAGAAATTGAAATAAATAGAGTATTTTTCTCTAGAAAGATAAAGCTGAAGTTCTGGAAAAAATTTAATTTTCTAAAATTGATTTCATAATCTAGAAATTATTTAAATTTCAAATATAAAAAAAAAAGTAAAAAAAAATAAAAACGTGAAAAATTTAATTTCATAAAAATCTCAATATTTTTTCTTAATTATGCAAATTCATTAAATAAATATGTCGCAAAATTTCCTAATATAAAGGAAATAAATTAGAAAACTCTAAATCGTCAGCACTTAAAAAAAAAAAAATTATAAAAAATGCGTAGTTTGCTAATGATTAAAAAAAATTATCTTGAGGAATCTTCCACTAAACAATGAAATTCTCTCGCAATTTCTTAGAAAATCGCAAAAAAATCTGAATATTTGTGTAATTGCCTTCAATACCAATTAAATTTCTCAATTCGAAAGAATTTCATTGAGAAAATTGGAGTAAATAGACAGTTTCTCTTCAGACTTTTGAGATGAAGCTGAAGTTCTATAAAAAAAGATTATTACAAATTAATTTCATAATCCAAATTTTTTTTCAATTCCACAAAAATCTCAATATTTATCTTCAATTATTCAAATTAATTGCATAAATATGCAGCAAATTTCCTAATATTAAGAAAAAAATGAAAAAAATTCGTATTTATTTAAAATTCTTTAAAAAAAATTAAAGAAAAATGCGTAATTCGCTAACGATTAAAAAAATTGACTCGTGGAATCTTCCACTGGCCAATGACATTCAAATCCTGCTTTCTGATTCATTCTCGCCGCCAATTCGCCTCCAGCAGAAACGCCACACCAGTAAAAAAAGGACAAAGAAATCACCTGCACCTATTATTCAAGTCCAGTCAACAAAACCTGACTCGCCGTTGAAAAAAAGGAAAAAAAGTGGGGGGCAGAAGAACGAAGCAAAACAAAAATCTGCGAGCAAATAAAGCAAAGGGAATCTTCCCTACTTGCACTGGTGTAATTGACCACAGAAAACCGGTTTAATCCATCCGATCGAAACTTCCAGACTCTTTTGACCTATAAACATGAGATATATCCATTAACTTCAGAAGAAAAAAAATCTTCGTAGTTATCTTGAGGGCAAAAATTTTCCAGAGATTTTTTTTTGAATTTTTTCCGGAAATTTTGGTGGAAGCGGTTGAGATGGATTTTTTCTGATGATTCCATTGAAAAGCTGAGAAAATTTTGGGTGAAAAACACGTGTCGCAATTGATTTTTTGGAATTTTTTTGAAAATTTTGCTTTTTTGAAAAATTTTGTTTTTTTGAAAAAATTTTGGTTTTTTGAAAAATTTTGTTTTTTTGAAAAAATTTTGGTTTTTTGAAAAATTTTGTTTTTTTGAAAAATTTTAATTTTTGAAAATTCTCACCTTAGTGAGGATATTTCCGGTTTTATTCGTCGGAGGGACTTAGGGACAATCTCAAGTGAAGGCGAGATCATTTTCCATCGATTTATGCAGTTATAATTTTTTTTAAATCGATTTTTGAGAGATTTCGAGCTCAATTTGATAAAAACTAGTTTTTTCGTCATATTATCGTCGAAAATCGATCATTTTTCTTTGAAATGACACAAATTGATGGCGAATGATCTCACCTTTTATTTACGATCGCTTTCAAGCCGCTACGACCAATAAAACCGAAGAAATCCTCGAAAACTGAAATTCTTCAACTTTTCTAATTTTCCCTGAGAAAAGCAAAATTCAAAAAAAATTGAAAAAAAATTTTTTTGGCATATATTTTCAAACGGAAATCTCCTCAGCTTTTCAATCAGAAATCAAATCATCAGATAGAATCCATCTCAAATATTTTCCCTGATTTCCCACTATTTTCATATTTAAAAAAAAAAAAAAAAAATTTCTTTTTTTGATAGAAAATTCAAAGAGTCAATATTTTTCAAAATCAACTGCATATTCTGAACTTCATTTGATTACCTCTACATCAGACAAATTTTCAATAAAAAAAAAAACCATAAAATCCTGAATTAACAAAAACTTCAAAAATAACTAATTTCAAAAAAAATTTAACATTTACTTTTTTTTTTGTCGAATTTGCATTAAAAATTTTTCAATACTGGCAGTACTTAGAATTACCCTCTTATCATGAGATTGCATAAATCATAATTACATCTTTCTATTCGATCGATGATTCCATGTTTGGCTAACGCAAGAGTTAACCAACCGTAGAAACGGAAGAGCCTAAGAAAAAAGTACTTAATTGATTGTTTGTGCTCAAAACTCGGGGAATAATTTCTGCAAACATTCTAATCAATAGATCAATAGGTAAAATCAATAGATCATGCGGTTAAGGCACTATCCTAGAGTACGGTCGATAAAACAGAAAAAAATGAGGATTTGTAGGTGAGTTGCCAAATTAATTGCTGATGATTCGGGAAAATGTGCTTTAATTGACCCAAAAAATTAATTAAACTATTCGAAAGTCATATCTTCAGTTTGGGAAAATGATTTTTTTTTGTTTCTCGAATTTTTTTACATTACTAATCTCCTCACGAATTGGAGAAAATCATTTTGCTGAATCTATTATCTTCCAGAATTTCTACCAAAAAGGCAACTCTACAAAAAAATCTGAAAAAATTCACCAACAATGTAGACATGCCAGAGCATCCCTTTAAATTTTTTCAGATTTTTTCATAAAGTCCTTCACTCCAAAAAAAATCTTTATATATTTTTCAAAAATTTTCTCATTATTAAATTCATTTTTTCCCAGAATTTTTCCCAGAGAGAAGTTCTTCCAGAAAGAATCTGGAAAAATTCAACAATAATGCAGACATATTGGGGCATTGTCTCAATTTTTTCCAGATTTTTCTTGATTACCTGCATGAGATAAAGAGAGAGAGGCAAATAGTTACGACTACCTTCTAATTAAAATTTCTCAATAACTATAAGGAGAATTGAATATTTTTTTATTCTATTATTTAGTTAAAATGCTGTTCTCTTCGCCAATAGTTTTTAAATAATAGGTCAACCGTGTGGTTTTCTAGTAATTTCGTTATTTCCGTCCGATTTAGGGCGTTTCATCCCCACTACCGCTATTTTCAGTAACTTTGATAATTCATATCTCATGAACTACACGGTCAAAAATTACGAAAAAATTCAGAAAAATGTAAAAAAATATCATCTTTGATACGGCATCAAAAAAACGATGAATTAACCATACTCGAATTCGTTGGGGTACCACCTTAATCATGGTACTGACACCGGATGTATCAGTAGCATGGTCATGGTGACGTTATTTTGCATTAATCTCACCGCAATTAAATAGGAATGAGCTCTGTACTACACATTGTACCGGAAAATAAAAGGTTTCAGCATTTTTTTCAAATTCAAACTCGTTGTTCCTGTTTACCTCAGTGCATATCCTTGAGATCCCTCGACTGCAACAGATACGAAAGTCTGAAACAAAGAAGTGCACATGTAAAATTCTTGGTTTTTTTTCAGAATAATCAGAGAATTTTGCTGCGATGGAGCGGGCAAGGTCGTTCATCGAACGCTTTGAACTACGATTTCATTGAGTCATCATTGTGCAATAGTTCCTTGCCAATGCGGAAAACCAAAATCAATGATTAATTTGAATTTTTCAATTTTTTTGGAAATTTTTGTGAAACTCAAATTTGAAATTTTTAAGTGATTTCGCATTTTATCACCTATTTTTTATGAAATATTTCGGAAAATAAGCGAGATAGAGCAATTTGGCTCCAATACATCTTAAGAAAGAATTTCAAGAAAGATTTAAGCAAAATCCCCTCATCGCATCGATTAATCGAATTTTTGAAAATGATCGATTGATCAAGTTGAGATGATTTTGTTTTCTTAAAATCCCATTTATGTATTAATCGATTAATCGATTTCTTCACTTCGATTTTTTTCCCTTAAAAAACATCGATTCTCAAAAAATCGTATTTTTGAAAAATCGATTCTCCGAGAATCGATTTTTTTCAAAGATCGCCCATCAATAATTGCAATAAATTCTCCCGATTTTTGGGTTTAAAACTGCGGGAAAAAAATTAATAAAAAAAAAAATTAAATTCAAATATAATTTTTTTTTCTTTTTTTATAAAATTAATGGAGAATTTAATACTCGAGGACAATGAACCTCTCTCGCTTTTAAAATATATATTATCGCTTATTCAATGTTTACATGGGTTACGACTGAGAGATACAATAACACTTTATCCGAGTCACCGCGTTCATAATATAAAATCGTGCGCGCTCGTAAATCCGGTGATAAATTTTTCACTGTAGCAAGAACAAATAAAAATAATAATAGCAATAAAGAACAAAAAAAAAATAGGTAAAATTGTGAAAAAGGCATTATTTGCCACTTGACAATGTTTCTCCATCGATTGTACTTCGAAATCCCATTTATTTTCTGGATAACGTCAGCACGTGGCAACTGCTGGATTCATGATTATCGATTTCTTTTTTTTTATTATTATTATTATTATTTTTCTAGTATTTCTGAGAGAATGGCACAAGATCGATGGAATTTTATTCTCATCGTATTGCTGGAATAAAATGGCAAGGGGCAATCGGTCATATTACAATGATTCTTCTACTTGAAAATTGTGAAATCTATTATAGCCTCTTGAGTATTTATTAATCAAATAAGAGGAGGGAAGAAAAGAGGGTTTAAGTGAGACAGGAAAAATTGAATTATTCGAATCATTGAATTTGTGAGGATTTTATGGTGAATTTGTCGGAAACTAAGGGAGATAGAGCGATTGCACTGACACATTTTTGTAGAGAATTTCAAGTGCTACAAAAAAGGATTGAACTAATGTCGCTCTATCTCGTTTAGTTTCCAAGATATTCTTCAAAAAAATGAAAAAAAAAATAGAAAATTTTTGGGGAAAATGGAAAAAAATCGACTCATTTTTTGTGATAACTGGTCAGTTGAGTATATAAGAAACTACTGGAGATACGCCCTTTTTGCTCTAATTTTTTTTTGTGGAGAATTTCGAGAGCTACAAAAAAAGACTTGGGTGAAAAAAGCGTATCTCCATTAATTTCTGAAATATACTCAAAAAAATGAAAAAATAATCGATTTAATCTATTTCTTCTTTTTGCTCTTTAAATTTTCATTGTGACATGAAAAAAATATTTTGGAGATTAAGCGAGATAGGGCAATTGTTATCAAAACTTTTCCTGCACTTCTTCTTTTGCCCTTGAAAAAAGCACTTGCTCCAAAAATGTTTTTATCTCCCTCAAACCTTAAAAAAGTAAAGAAAAACGAAAGAAATTAGCAGAAATTAGACTATTCTTTCGAATTTTTTGTAAATAAAAATGAATTATTATTTTTAAAAAAATTGAAAAAAATTTGCGCTTGTAGTTCTCTAAAAAAAATTTTTCATGTGTATATTTTTCAGATTTTTTTTTTTATTAATTGATTCATTAAACTTTTTCAAAAATCTCAAATTTATCAGATGTCTGCTATTTTTAGTATCATTCAAATTAATCTCATCCCCCATCCATAAAAGCCTCTCAATTTTCATTTTAAAGACTCACTAAATAATTGAATATCTGACACTAAAATTGATATAAATCACTCCTGAATGATTGATTTTTTTCCCCCATTGATAACGCGCCGTTAAAATCCGTCATAATTAACACGACAAAATGCTTGTTTCCATAATAATAATAATGATAATAATAACAGAAACAAGTGTTAAGTCCTATTAAACATGAATTAAAGTCTCTTGAATAATTCAATCGTCCAACAATACATCACCCACCGCCTTTATCCGCGCCTCTAATCATTAGAGTCTAATGTCTCGCAACTTTCACGCAATTATCGCATTATTTTCCCTCTATCTTTACCGGCAGCAAGAAAATCCCTCCACCCCCCCCCCCCCCCCCCAAAAAAAAGCGACAAATGATAATAGAATATAATAGACACAGAGAGATGAAGCGAGGTGCAAAAAATTATTTGTGCAAAAAAAAAAAAAAGTTACGAAGTTACGCAAATAAATTACGTGACTAGTGTTGTGACTTTTACACGCTTGTGCAATTCATGAACGAACGTACGAACTTCACCTGCAAAATATACAAGTGTGTATGTGTGTCACTGACCCATTGATTATGTGTGTATAAACAAAAAAAAAAGAACGTGCTGAGTAGATGGATTGAAATATCGTCGTTTTGGAATTAAAAAGGCGTAATTGCCGATGTATTAGCATTGGACTTATGCCATTTTTTGTCTAAGTTAAGAATCAAAGGGGCGTAAGTGCCTATGTATTAGCATTAGACTTAGTCCCTTTTTTTGTCTCAGTTAAGAATCAGAGGGGCGTAAGTGCCGATGAATTGGCATATGACTTACGCCATTTTTATTCTAAGGTGAGAACCAAACGGGCGTAAATGCCTATGTATAAGGCTAGTACTTACGCCATTTTGAGTCTGAGGCTAGAAGCAAAAAGGCGTAAGTGCCTATGTATTAGCATTAGACTTTTGCCATTTTTGTCTAAGTTAAGAATCAAAGGGGCGTAAGTGCCTATGTATTAGCATTAGACTTTTGCCATTTTTTGTCTAAGCTAAGAATCAAAGGGGCGTAAGTGCTTACGTATAAGCATTGGACTTATGCTCTTTTTATTCTAAGGTGAGAATCAAAAGGGCGTAAATGCCTATGTATAAGGCTAGTACTTACGCTGTTTTGAGTCTGAGGTTAGAAGCAAAAGGGCGTAAGTGCATATATATTAGCATTGTACTTACGCCTTTTTTTATTTTAAGGTGAGAATTAAAGGGGCGTAAGTGCCTATGTATAATCACAGTACTTAAGCCATTTTGATTATGGGGCTTGGAATCAAAGAGGCGTAAGTGCGTATGTATTAGCATTGTACTTATGCCGTTTTTATTCTGGAGTGATGATGATATTTTCTGCATTTACTTTTAATCTCTTCATCTATTCACTTTATTTCCATAATTTTTTGCTTTGAGCGCTTCGAGAAGAGATTTAAAGATATCTTGACACAAATTAATGATTGTGTCAATTGAATATCTTTGTATTTTTTTTTAAAGAAAAGATAGAAAAGGTGATTATTTTCATTTTTTTCGTGAAATACCAGATAGTGATGGGATAAGGTGGAATTTATGGAGATTTTAACGAAATGATATTTCTTTTCGAGGCGAAAGAGTGCGATGATACGCGAGGGAAAATGGTAAAGTGTTACTTCATATGCATAGATTGAATGGCAAAGTATTTTGAAATGGTTTAGCAATGATTTCGTGAAATTTTTTTTTGGATTTCAAGTGAGACACTTGAAAATTGAAAAAAAAATTTGGGAATTTTTTTTGAGATTTTTTTTTAAATCCAAGATAATTACGTCTTAATGAAGACGTGATTTTAAGGCCTTTACTAAATCAATCTCATGCAAAATACTCAAATTTTGAAAATTTAATTAAAAAAATCTAATTTCTAAGAAATTCTTTAAAAAAATGAATGTTTTTTCTGTTATTTTTTAAAAATATCTTGGAAATTAATGGAGATACGGCCTTTTGTGCCTCAAGCCTCTTTTGAGCCTCCTGAAATACTCTACAAAGAGTCCTTGGAGTAAAAAGGGCGTATCTCCATTAATTTCCAAAATATTTCACTGAAAATCAGCAAAAAAAATAATTTGATTTCTCCTGTTTTATTTTTTCACTCCTGATTTTTTTTTGCAGCAACCCAACTTTAATTATGTTATTTCCAATGTACCTGGCGTGTTCAATGAAATTACCTTTCAACAAATAATAATTGTCTTACCAATAATACACTGATCACTTAAACATTGGATTGTACTTGTATTAACTCGTTCTGGTTAATGCACGAAAAGTGGCCGTTTAATCCTCAAGGCTGTATGGAGCTTGCCTGGGGGGCTTAAGTTCCTCCCCCTTTTGTGTTGATCTCGTTTTTCTCATCTCGATAGCGCCCCGGCTCGAGCCATTAGTTGAACATGAGAAAAAAAGAAGAAAAAAATAAAGAAAAACATCAATTACCTGATAAAAAGATTAATCCAGTTTAAAAAAAAAGGCAAACTGGGAAATTTCCACTCAGAGGTGAGACCGGAATTCTCTGAGATGAAACGAAGAGGCTATTGTCCCTTAAAATGAGATTTTTCTGAATATTTGAAGGGACTTGAGGTAGTACGGTCGATATCATTTTTTTTTGTTTCTCGAATTTTTTTTTACATTACGAATCTCCTTATGAATTGGAGAAAATCATTTTGCTCAATCTATTATCTTCCAGAATTTCTCCTGAAAAGGCAGCTCCACAAAAAAATCTGAAAAAATTCACCAATAATGTAGACATACCAGAGCATCTCTTCAAATTTTTTCAGATTTTTTCATAGAGTCCTTCGCTCCGAAAAAATCCTTATATATTGCTCAAAAAATTTCTCATTATTAAATTCATTTTTTCCCAGAATTATTTTTAGAGAGAAGTTCGTTCAGGAAAAATCTGAAAAAATTCAACAATAATGCAGACATATTGGGGCATTGTCTCAATTTTTCCAGATTTTTCTTGATTACATGCATGAGATAAAGAGAGAGAGGCCAATAGTTACGACTACCTTTCTAATTAAAATTTCTCAATGACTATACGAAGAATTGACTATTTTTTTCTTCTATTATTTAGTTAAAATGCTGTTCTCTTCGCCGATAGTTTTTAAATAATGGGTCAACCAAGTGGTTTTTTAGTAATCTCGTTATTTCTGTCCGATTTAGGGCGTTTCATCCCCACCACCGCTATTTTCAGTAACTTTAATAATTCATATCTCGTAAACGAGTGGATTCAGAGGAAAATGTCAAGGAATCTTCTTGAGGAGAATTTAATTCTTCACAAAAAAGGATTCAGGCAAAATCGCTCTATCTCACTTAGTTTTCGAGATATTCTAAAAAAACCGATGAAATAACATCGATTTGTCTAAAAACTTTACTCTCCATATTTTTCTATAAAAAAAATTAATCATGCATTTTTTTTTCTGCTCCACAGGCATATTTATTCTGATGACACTGGGTCTTCTTGGAATAGCATTTGGTGGTCTCGTCTTAATAATCCAACCCTACGAGCTACTTTTCAAGCTAAAAGTAACATTTGGAGACAATGGAGAAATATTTGAACTTTGGAGAAAACCACCAGTCGAACTTTATCTCAAGGTTTACTTGTTCAATGTCACCAATCATGAGGATTACATAGCTGGTAGAGCAGACAAGTTGAGTTTCAAGGAAGTTGGACCATACGTGTACAAGTAAGAACTAGCAATTTTTTGTTTTCCATGAACAATTTTAAAAAATTTTAAATTTACTATTTTAACATAATTTCATGAAGAAAAAAAAACAATATCACATCAACTTTCGATTAATCGATAACAACTATCGATTAATCGATATCAACTATCGATTAATCGATGCGATATCTCGCACTAAATTCGAGATATCGCAAAACATTCGATAATTATATTGCACCTATTTTTGAGTTCAAAGGGACTTTCGATCGATCATTTTCGATTATCGATTAATCAATAACTCGCATTAAATTCGAGATATCGATTAATCGATGCAATATTTCGCATTGAATTCGAGATATCACATATCATTCGATAGTTCCATTCCATCTATTTCAACTTAAGCGAATATTTTCCGATCGATTATTTTCAAATATCGATTAATCGATGCGATATCTCGATTTCAATTCGAGATATCGCATCAACCTCGATACTTTCATTTCCACCGATTTTAAAATTTTGAGAGAAAGGTGACTTCCGATCGATTGCTTTCAGATATCGATTAATCGATATCTCGCATTAAATTCGAGATATCGCATTCCATTCGATAGTTCCATTTCACCTGTTTTATGTAGCTCCGTATAGATAGCGGGTAAAAAACATTTTTTTTGCTTTAGTTTTTTTTTGTGACTTGGTGGTTCGATGGTGGTCAATGGTGGACCACTTTTAATGATTTGTTATAATTAGTTAATTTTTTAGAATGAATTTATTCTTTAGTCTATATTTACCGGGGAAATTTACTATTTTTCAATTTCAACTTACTTGAACCGATGTAAAAACGATTGGTGGTCAAAGGTATCTCAATACAAAGATCCTCAATTCATAAGTTTTCCATTTATTCAATAAACAATAGTGAAGACGTCGGAAGAGACTTTTTTCGTGGATGTTTCCTTGTGAATATCTCGGAAACTAAGCCAGCTAGAGAGATTTTGTTTCAATCCTTTCTTATAGAAAATTTTAGGACCCACAAGAGAGGAAAGGAACATCTTCTCCCTATTTCGCTTAGTTTCCGAGATATCCTCGAAAAACCAGCGATGAAAAAACTGATTTATTCTAGATACATTTTTTCTTTCAATAATTTATTTACAATCCTTATATAATAAAGTAGTCCCTATACAATAAAGTAGATGGAATAAGAGTGAAGTTGGCAATATCATCGTTTTATTCGTTCTGTGATTGGTTCGAGAAAAATCAAAAGTTGAATAAAAGCACGATATTTGGGGAACCTAGGGGACCGCAAATAGGAAACGATTTAGAAAATCGATTTTTTGTCGGATTTTCGGAATTTCATTCCCTTCCAAAGTCATTTTTCACCTATTTCTCTTGGAGATACGAGGTTTTCCTTGAAATTTGGCAAAAGTTGCATAAAAGCACGATATTTGGGGAACCTAGGGGACCGAAAAGGGAGCGATTTAGGAAATCGATTTTCTGTCGAATTTTCGGAATTTAATTCTTTTCCAAAGAAATTATCAAATTGCAGGAAAAAATTGAAAACAAAATTTAAAAAAAATGCCAGACAGCCGAGCCTTTTCTACTATTTTTTTCAATTTTCTTTTCCAATTTTTCCCTGCAATTTGACAGTTCTCCTCTTTTCAGCAATGATTTTCATCGTTGCTGGAGAGAGAGGAATGCGTCAGGGCAAGGAAACAGTTGTGAAGAAAAAATTTGAAAATGTGAAAGAGACCTGGACTTTCAGCCGTAATTTTTTTTTTCTCAATTTCTTCCCTTAATTTTACCATTTCTCTCTCTTGAGCAATGATTCTCCAGTTGCTGAAGACAGGGGAATGTGTCAAGGCAATGAAACACTTCAAAAAAATGAATTTTCAATATGGAAGAGGCCCGGACTCTCTGCCATTAGAAAATTTGTTTTTTCTCCAATTTTTCCCTGCAATTTGACTGTTCCCTTCTCATCAGCAATGATTTTCATCGTCGCTGACGAGGGGAATGCGTCAAGGCAAGGGAAGAGTTAAAAAAAATTAAAGTGGAAGAGGCCTGGACGCTATGTAATTAAAAAAAAAAAAATTTCATTTTTTCCCTTAATTTGACGGTTTTCTTCTCTTCAGCAATGATTTTTATCGTTGCTGAAGAGAGGGAAATACGTCAAAACAAGGGAATTATTGAAATAAAATTGAACGAAAAAAATTGAATTCGCCCGTTCGAATTATTCGCACACCCCTTATTTTAAATTAAATATTGGAAATATTCAATATTTGATATTTTCAATAAATTATTGAAAAAAAATATGTATCTAGAATAAATCAGTTTTTTCATCAATGGTTTTTTGAGAACATCTCGGAAACTAAGCGAGATAGGGCGAAGATGTACCACTCCTTTCTTGTAGCTCTTAAAATTCTCTATAAGAAAGGATTGGTACGAAATCTCTCTAGCTGGCTTAGTTTCCGAGATATTCGCAAAAAAACATAGACGAAAAAAGTCCCATCCGACATCTTCACTATTGTTTATTGAATAAATGGAATACTTATGAATTGTGGATCTTCGTATTGAGATACCATTGACCACCAATCGTTTTTACATCGGTTCAAGTAAGTTGAAATTGAAAAATAGTAAATATTCCCGCTAAATATAGGCTGAAAAATAAATTAATTCTAAAAAATAAACTAATTATAACGAAAAATTAAAAGCGATCCACCACTGACCACCAGCGAACCACCAAGTCATAAAAAAAATTAAAGCAAAAAAAAACATTTTTTACCCGCTATTTATACGGAGCTGTTTTATGTACTTCAAGCAAAAATCCAATGTCTTCCATATTTTTGAATGATAAAAAATAAAAAATCGATTATAACGGTTGATCGATTCCTGATCCCTTTGCGATAGTATTTCACAAAAAAGAAAAAAAAATGGGATTATAGCGAATAGAGGAAATGGATCACTGCCGATCCATCATTGAAGTTGTCAGTGAAATTTCCGATACCGTAATGCGGTTGAAGACCTTTTTTTCACGTAATTATTGAAGAAATCATGAAACTCGTTTCCTGAAGAGGAAATGACATATTTTAATAAATAAAAATAATTAGTCTCTTCGGATTATTTCTCATGGGAAAATTCCACTTTTTTTTTTTATTAATTCAAGAAAGAAACGTTGACTCAATGAAAATCAGGAGGTAATTAAAATGTTATTGAAGAGCTCGGAAAATTTCTGATTTATCAAGGTAATTAGTTGTTTTTTTACTTATTTCCATTCGATTCCAAGAGTATGACGAGGCTATTTCATCAAGCTGAAAGTTTCGAACTAAAAAATTGTATTTCTACTTGAGTTGTGATTCAGACAGTGTTTATGGCTCTGATCTATCATTGGGGATTTTCCCAACTTTTTTTTCGCTAAAAAGGGATAAAAAAGATGATTATTAAGTGGTAGAAATGGAATAAATTCAATTCATCTTGATTTTAGTGGAACGTTTTTGCGAATATCCCAGAAATTAATGAAGATACGCTCTTTTTGTCCTAGGACATTTTTACAAAAAAAAAATCAGGGCAAAAAGGGCGATTCTGAAGGGGATAATTACTCCTAAAATCTGTGTATACTAAACTTGAAATTGCAAAAATCCAAAGATTCTCGAATTCAGTAGTGAAGAGGTAAAACAGGATAAGTCGACTTATGTTTGCGATCATTTGAAAGGAAATATCTCGGAAACTAAGCGAGATAAGGTGATATTATTTATCTTTTTTTGTAGAGAATTTCAAGAGTTACAAAAGATTTTTCGGGCAAAATTGCTCTATTTCGCTTATTTTCTAAGGTATTTTCAAACAACTAAATGAGAAGAAAATAGACTTATCTTGTTTTACTTCTTCACTACTGAATTTTCAGCAGACTTCATAAAAATTCATAAAATTTCTTGAAATCTGGGAAAATTTAACGGATTTCTGAAGATTTCATAGATTTCTATGAGAATTCAAGAGATTTCAGGAAGTGCCAAGAGATTTCAAGATTTCATGGCAGAAACAAAGATGTATAAAAAATCAGATAATAAAAATTTGATTAAAATAATGTCCAACAAAATTGTCTTTATAGCCACTAATACCTCCGAGGTTTAGCCTTTCGTATCGCCATGTAAATATCTCAAAATCTTCAATGACTTTTCTCAAATCCTCGAATCGATTTTTCATACATAGTCACTATTTATTTTAGATGAAATTTCAAAGACTTCCCAGATTTCGAAGATTTCATGAAATTTCCATCGGATTTCTCTAGTTTTTGAGTAATTCCAAGATTTCTTCCCAGATTTTATAAGATTTCAAAAATTCAAAAATTTCAGAAATCTTTGAAAGAATTTTGAAATTTTCGTAAGATTCCTCATTCAAATGTACACTTAATTCCCCAAGTGATTAGCCCCTCGGTAAATTAAAAACCATCTATTTTACCCTCAAATACTAATTTTCCCTCAATTATTATTATTATTTTGCAGAGAACTATTGGAACACTCGAACATCACGTTCAATGCGAATGGAACCCTGACATCGTATCCACATCATCCCTTGGAGTATCAGCCTGACAAGAGCAATGGTACAGAGGAGGACATTCTCATCCTCCCAAACATCGCATTACTCGTGAGTTCAATTAATTATTATTTGCAATTAACCCTGGATTGGTCATCTTACAGCAATTCCACTACCGATGGTATTGCAAAGGAAACTTGAGAATTTTTTACGGTTTCATTTTAATTAACAAACAGGTTTTTTTTTTATTAAATAATAAACCTGTTACAATAATTATTGAATGAACGATGAAAGATAAGAAGAAGACCAATCTAGAGGATTTCTAACTTTAATTAAAGTTAAAGTCCCCATTATTGACAGGGCCCCAATTATTGACCACCCGTTTTATTTTATCTCTTTAATTAATTTTTTAATTAATATTAATATTTAATAAAAATTCCAGAATAATCTCATCGACAGTTTTCTTGAGATATCTCGGAAAGTAAGCGAGATAGAGAAATTTTGTCCTAAATCACTTTTGTAGAGAATTTCAAGAGCTACAAAAAGCGGATTTATGTAGAATCATCCTATCTCGCTTAGTTTCCGAAATATCCTCATAAAACATTATTATTAAAATTTTTTTTTATAGATTTTTTAAAATTTATTATTCAAAATTTATTGATTAAATTGGAAAAAATTGAATTTTTTTTTTTTCTAAAAAAATAAAAAATGTTAATTAGATTCATTATAGTGTCAATAGTTGGGTCTTTTACCTTCTATTCAAAAATTTTGTTACTTGCTTTTCTCATCTCAACCCACTTAGCACTTCACTTGAACGCGTGCCTATCATTGAGACTTGTTTTGTGAGTCAGAGAGTTATTAACTTGGTCATTGAATGAGATACTCACAGTGCATTACCTCCACAATAATGTATCATCGATTATTACGTTGAAAATAGTCAATTACGTAATGTAGTAACCGAGTTACTGTTTACTCAACTGTTTGCAATTTTTTTTCTCAATTCTAATTGAAAAAAATTATTTTCGTGATGTAATGTATATAAAATTTTGCAAGAATGATGCTTAAAAATTTTTTTTTGTAAAATATCTGAAAAAATAAGAGATTTTTAAATTTTTTTATTAATTTTTAATAAATTTAATTTTATTGGTGTCATCGTTATATCTCGCTTAGTTTCCGAGATATTTCCGAAAGAATTATTTAAAAAAAAAATTGAGTCGAAAAAATAAAAAAATTTGGATAGAAAATTGAAAAAAAAAATTCAATTCCCCTCTGAGAATAATTTATAAAAATGAGTATTCCATCTGCTGAACAGTTCGGACGTCTCAATTTCCTACGAATTTCATCCAAAAATAAATAAAACAATAGTGAAAAAAAATATATATTCTCATTAAAATTCAACCCTCATAACCCCGAGTGCTTCCTCGTGGCTATAAAAAGAGGATAAAACGAAAAAAATAAACATTGAGATAATTCACGTGAGCAAATGGAACTAACGGTTTTTTTTAAGACTCACATCAGATTAAATATTCTGTATCATGTGACATTAGCATTCAAAAAAGTAAAAACAAAAAGATGAAACTGAAAATAGCAGACATCCGACGATTTTTTCGTTTTTTTCCATTTCTTTAAAAAATAAATTTAAAAAAAAAAATGAAAAAATGCATTTACAGAAAATTCAAAAAACTTTGAATGCGATTTTTTAATTTTTTTTTTTTAATGATTTATTTATTCTGAAAAATTCTAATAATTGTTGAATATATGCTCATTGCATTATCGTTAAAAAAAAGCCAAATAAACCCCCCCCCCCCTTTTGCATTTTTTCTATTTCATGAATTAGAAAAAATCGCCAAAAATTCTTTCAACATCGAAGAATTACTGTCAATTTAGTAAAAAAAAAAATTTGCAATAAAGAAAAAAAGAAAATCAAGGGAAATAATAAAATTCAAGGATACTTGATGCAAACTCGAATGACTCGACGTTTTTCAAGATATTATCATCTCTTTTAGTGTCATTCGTTGTTTTATAATCGCGAATTTCCAAAAATTTAATTTTTCAAGTTTTTGAAGAAGATGACACAGCAAAAATCGAATTTTGTGAACTAGAAAATTAATTAATGCACATTTTTGTTTTTTATTACAGTAAAAAAAAGAAAAAAAGTGAGGAATTTTTGGGATAAAAATTCATTCCAAATTTTTTAGAACGAAAAAAAAAAGGATTAATGCAATTTTTTGATATAATTTACGTAATTAATGCACTCGAATAAAGAAAAAAAAGAAATGGACTTGATTTATGATTTAGCAATAACAAAAAATGATAAAAATTTTTTGTGATAACTAAAATTTATTGAAAAAAAAAATACTGGAAAAAAAAATTCAATTTTTTTTTTCATTGAAATTACGCAATTTCCTAGATTTAATTGTTTGAAATAATTTTGACATTTTTTTAATGCTGATTTTAATTATTTCAATGACAGACTGTAATTCCCAATAATTTCATAAATTCTGTTGAAATTCAAATATTTAAGTGTAATTTCCCCCACAATTACCAGGTAGTCAATAATAACACGCGTTTGTGGAGTCATGAAAGGGCTGGAGCCGATAAAAACGCAACTTGCACAATTTCCATACACGAAAATACCAATTATGTTAATTATTTCGTGTCTTTTAATGAACACTTGGTGCATTGATATTAGTGGAAAGACTTGAGCAATTCAGGAGGGCGAAATTCATGCGATAAAATTTCATAATTGTCAATCCTTTATATTAATTTTGATTTAGACATTTACTTTGTGAATATGGGAAATAAAACGATTTTTTTAATTTTTTTTGAGGAGAAAAAAATTGTATTTTTTCATCTTTTTTTGAGAAGAAATTTTTTTTTTTTTTTAATATCTCGGAAAATAAGCGAGATGGAGCGATTTTGGCCCGTTCCTCCTTTTTGGAAAATTTTAAGAGCTACAAAAAAAGAATGAGAACAAAAAGGGCGTATCTCCATTATTTTATGAAATATTCTTCAAAAAATCATTGATAAAAAACGATAAATGAACGAATATGGAGATACGCTTTTTTTTTTACCAAAATCATCTTTCGTAGAAAATTATGAAGATTTTCAGATAGAAATCAGGCAAAAAAGGGCGTATCTCCATTGGTTTCAGCGGTATTCTCAAAAAATCATTAAAAAAATCGATTTCTCATAATTTACCCATTTCCCATTAATTTTGTCAATAAAAAAAAAAATCCCTCCAAAATTATGAATTTCTGAATGTCCAACTTTATCAAAAGATAATAATGAAATTAGCACACATCTGACAATATTTTCAATTTTTTAAAACAAAAATAAATTATTACAAGAAATTAAAAAAAAAATTTACATTCAAAGTTTTTTGAATTTTCTACATGTGCATTAATTTCATTAGAAAAAAAAATATTTTATTTAAAAAAAAATCGTAAAATTTTTTAGATGTCTAAAAATTCTAAATGCTTCAAAGTAAACAAAATTCTTTATTGATAATGAACATGAAAAAATGAAAAAAAAAACCTGCAAGTCATGATAACGGAGGAAAGAATATTTTCCGATGTTGTAACACGGCAGATTCAAGCAATTCAAGCAAAAAAGTGGAAAAAAAGGATGAAAAAGGAGAAAAAAAAGAACATAACGATTCACGCGAGTATCTTTGAACTTGAATCCAGCGAATGTCAGAGCCCAAGAGAACACACACGCAGAAGCTTCTGGAATAATTCGTCCCCTCTTTTTTTGCATCTTTCTTTGCTCATCAGATCCTTCGAAAGGAATGATAAATCCGGATTTTACTCTTTTTTATGCCATAAAAATTAATTGCCCTTTTTTTTTAAATTTATTGTTGCATTTTTTTTTTATTGCTACATTCGCCAGCGAGTTTTTCCATGAGATACATTTTCATTATTTATGAGGATAAAAATGATTATACGGTCAATCAATTTAATTAACAACGACAGACACTGGTGTTACATCGTTCACTCGTGATTTCATTCACTAACAAAAAAAAAGAGTCAATTTTCAATATAATGAGAGAATGGAAAAAAATTATGAGATCATTGTGAAGGATAAAAATAAAGATGCTTAAATTAGTATCGAGAAAGTTCCAGGACTTATGAAATTATTCAGTGATAAGAGTACAAAAGGATGCTTCTATTTTTCAATTCTTTTCTCCTTTTTTTCTGATTTTTTTAAAGATTATTTTCGTTTTTTTTTGTCTTTTCCAACAGTTTTTTAAAAATATCTCGGAAACTAAGCGAGATAGAGCGATTGTGCAAGAACCCTTTTTTGTAGCTCTCAAAATTTTCAACAAAAAAGGACTCATGTGAAATTGCCCTATCTCGCTTAGTTTCCGAGATCCTGTCAAGAAAAGACTTCACTAAATTAATGAAAAATGTGTTAAACAGAGAAAATCAATTTTTTTGATCATTTTTTAAAAAGATGTCATAAAATGGAGGAGATACACCTTTTTTACTCAAGTTCCCTTTTTTTTATCCTTTGGAAGTCTCTGCAGAAGATGATTCGAGTGAAAAAAGGCGCATCTCCTTTATTTCACGAGATATTCTCTTAAAAAATCATCGAAAAAAATCAATTTATCAAAAAAAAATCCAGATTAACATCGTATTTTTTCTCCTCATTATTATGAAATGAGTAATATCCAGCTAACGAGAAAATTATGCGAATAGTATCTTCAAATCAATTAGAAGTGCTTCATACTGATGTCAATATGAGAATAAAAGAGAAAAATATACAGACTGGCACGCGATTGTTCAATCATAATTTTCATCGAGAAAATTCTTGGCCTGTGCAATGCTAATTAGTATTTTACAGCTATTATTCAGAGGCAATTGTAATTAAGTAATTGCAGGAATGAGATAATGAACGGAAAATCGCGAATTTGAAAATCTTGGGATAAGTCAATGCAATTTGGATATTTCACATTGAAATTTTAATAATAATGGAAAAAATCAGTTTTTCCCCCCAATTTGAGATTTTCGTGAATTTTCGAAATTATTTTAGAAAATATTTTTGATATTTTTTCTCACAAATTTCTTCAAAATTTTTCATTCCTGTTTTGATTTTTTTGAATATCAGTATTCTCCTCACAATTTGAGATTTCCAAAATTTTCGAAATTATTTTCTATTTTTTTTCGAAATTTTTCAATTTTTTGGTGTTTCCTAAAATCAATTTTTCTTTCAAATTTGAGATTTCCTAGGATTTTCGAAATTACTTAGAAAATTATTTTCGATTTTCTTTTTTTCGAAATTGCCCCAAATTTTTTGGATTTCCTTAAAACTAGTATTTTTCCAATTTGAGATTTTTTAGAATTTTCAAAATTATTTTTTGAATTATTTTCACCTTTTTTTCTTTAAATTTTCCTAAGTTTTCCAATTTTTTTCTGATTTTCTCAAAAATCAGGATTTTTTTCCCAATTTAGAATTTCCAATAATTTTCCAAATTATCTGAAAAAAGACTCATTGGAAAAAAAAAATTCATCAAAATTGATAGCAGAAAAAAAAATATCTAAAAAAAAATGGAAAAATTGATGGAATACGTTACGTCTTCATCTCTACGTCAATCAGAGAAATGATAGCCATGACGAAGTGGAATTCACTGGCACGTAATCAGTTATAAACCTAAAATAGAGCTAATAATTTACGGCATATACGAGGAAGTTCGAGTTTTACTCATTTACGTGATTATAAATACAGTTCTGCATCTGGAATACCAGTAATTTACGATTGAAAAAAAATCCTGAGTACTTCTCGTTGAACTTTTGATGAAAAATAAAAAAATAAAGGACAAAGTGAAAGACTTCAAAGAAACGGAGTTTGCAATAGAGCAAATTGTTTGAATTGCACTGGGAAAATATTTCGTTTGAAAAATGAATAAAGTTGAACTCTCTGAATCTGGAGTTTCATTAAAAAGAACGGAAAATTTCAGAGGAAAAAAGATTTCACTAAAATTTACTAGTAAAAATTGAAAAACAGAAGTCTATTTTTTTTAATTTTTCTTGGAGGAAAAGGATCTTGAAAACTAAGCCAGATAGAGCATTTTTAGTCGAATTCTCTTTTGAAGAGAATTTTAGGGGATACAAAAAAGGTTTCTTCAAAAATCACGCTATCTCTTTTTTTTTTAAAGATATTCTTAGAAGAATGATACAAAATATTGTCTTTTTCTCAGATTTTTGAATTGGAAAAGGGGAGTGGGGCAAAATGGACACTATAATGAAACGGTTAGAGATGGATTTTTTTCGATGACTCTATTGAAAAGCTGAGAAAATTTTAGCCGGAAAACCAGTGTCAGATGTATTTTTTTTTATTTTTTTGAAAATTCGATATTTTTCGGGATTTTTGAGGGGGAAACCCTTTTTTTTTTTGAAAATTTTCAGTTTTTTGCAAATATCTCTGGTTCTATAGGTCGTAGCAATTTGGGGTTGGTCTCAAATGAAAGGTGAGCTCATTTTCCATTGATTCATGGGGTTTAGAAGTCAAAAATATCAATTTTTGGGATAGTTATAGGCCAAAAACTGTTTCACAAAACTGTTCCACAAAAATGCCCATAAATACCTTAAAAATCGATATTTTTAAATTGAAAACCCTATGAATCGATGGCAAATGATCTCACCTTTCACCTCCCGTCAAAATTTTTACGCTACCACAAATAGAACCGAAAATATTCTCAAAAAACTGAAAACTTTCAAAAAAGGATGGATTTTACCCCTCTAAAATGCTTAAAAGAGTCAAAATCGCCAAAAATTCAAAAAAATTAGTTCCGGCACTTGTTTCCCGCCTAAAATTTCCTCAACTTTCCAATGAAATCATCAAGAACAATCTACAGTCAATATTTCTATTAATTTCAAGATTTTTCCATAATATTTGTCTAAAAATTTAGATGCGTCCATTTTACCCCTGATGTCCATTTTGCCCCAATTTCCCCTATAGCTTTTTCTGCTAATACTTTAACAATATCCTCCAGATAATATATGAGTATAAATAACATCAGTTGAATAGTTTCCAGAAATTTTATTAAAAAACTGATTTTCGAAAAATGGACATTTCTCAAAAAGTACCAATCGAATTCTCTTCAAATAAAGCTTGAAAAATAGAGTTTTTCGAGAGGAAATTTTCCGAAAAATATGAAATTTTTCTATAAAACCGTTTCGCTGTAATTGAGACTTTTATGCACAGAGACATGCGCTAAAAATATCATTTTCTCTCTATTTATATCATTTTAAGTATCTTCAATTAAAAAAATTACAATCGAAAATTCTGATGATTACATAGCTTTAATTCAGAAGCAAAAGAAAAAAAATGGAAAATTTTAGGATTTCAAAAATTTATGAACTTCATTTTCATTTTAATTCTCATTTTATCATGATTCAAAACATTTCATAGTAATTGTGTGTTTAATTATTTACAGAGTATCGCTAATGTCATGAAAGATTCGTCAGTTCTGAGTAGATGGGGTCTGAATGTACTTATTAGACAGACCCTCTCGAAGCCCCTTGTCAGAATGACTGCCAAGGAATTTATGTTCGGATATGAATCAGCTCTAGTCACACTTGGAAATAATGTCATGCCATCTTGGATTAAGTTTGATAAACTTGGACTCATTGATAGGGTGAGTTATATTTTTATTAAATTCAGTAGCAAAGAGGTAAAATACAGAAGAAATTTTTTATTTTTTAAACATTTTTTTTATGAATATTTCCGAGGATTGATATTAAAATATTAAAATATTGTAGAAGCCCCTAGAAAATCTAGGATTAAAATAACTTCAGCATTATCAGTAGAATACAAACTCGTTAAAAATGAACTATTGTAAAAAATAATGTAAAAAACTCAATTAGGGTTGATACTTATTTTTTGGGTGATTTTAAGAAAAATTCAATTAATCGATTTTTTTGAAAAGGAGAATCGTATCTTTTTTTTCCTAAAAAAAATAATAAAGAAAGAGGAGAGATGAAAAATAATGAAAACGGAACTATCGAGTGATATGCGATATCTCGAATCTAATGCGAGATATTGCATTCATCAATTGATATTTAAAATTATCGATCGGAAATAGATGTGATATGTTTAATTTTTCTTATTGGAAAAAATCAATTCGTCAATTTTAATGCTTCAATTTTTTTTTAAAGTCGATTCTCAAATTCTCATTCTTCGAGATTCCTTTTTTATTTCAAAATTCTTCCAAAGATTTCTGAAATTTTTGGATTTTTGAAATCTCATAAAATCTGGAAAAAAAAGTCTTGAAATCACTCACAAACTAGAGTAATCCGATGGAAATTTCGTGAAATCTTCGAAATGTGGGAAGTTTTTGAAATTTCGTCTGAAATAAATAGTGACAATGTATGGAAAATTTGAGGATTTGAGAAAAGTCATTGAAGATTTTGAGATATTTACATGGTGATACGAAAGGCTAAACCTCGGAGGTATTAGTGGCTATAAAGACAATTTTGTTGGACATTATTCTAATCAAATTTTCATTATCTGATTTTTTAAACATCTTTGTTTCTGCCATGAAATCTTGAAATCTCTTGGCACTTCCTGAAATCTCTTGAACTCTCATAGAGATCTATGAAATCTTAAGAAATCATTTCAATTTTCCCAGATTTCAAGAAATTTCATGAATCTTCATGAAGTCTGCAGAGAATTCGAGAATCTTCGGATTTTTACAATTTCGAATTTAATGTACACAGATTTCAGAAGTGTTTTCTCCTTTGATATCTCGGAAACTAATGGAGATACGCCCTTTTTGCACCCATCTTCTTTGCAGAAAATTTCAAGAGCTACAAAAAAAGTTTCCGGTAAAATCATCCTTTCTCGCTTAATTTCAGAGATATTCTCTAAAAAAAAGGACTTATTCTGTTTTACCTCTTCACTACTATTATTTATCCAGTAATAAAGAGATTAAATATGAATACCATTTTATTCACATAAAGTAGAGTAACTTTTAAGCAAATCGACAATTAATTTTCCAATGAAAAACCTAGTGAAGAAAAAAAGAGTTGCGAATAATTAAAACCAATTGATTTCAGGGAAGAAAGGAATTTCCCTACGAAATGGCAAAAAAAAATGGTTTATCGGTGGTTATAGTTTATCCGCGAGGCAAGGAATTTTCATTACAAAGCGTGATTGACATCTAATTTCCTTCAATAGTAAAACAACATGTGTTTTTCCAATAACGAAAGCTTTTCTGAAACAAAAAGAGTCAAACGAGAATGAAATTACGTGTCACTCATCTTATTGAAAGAAAATTTTCCCATTTCCGTAGATATTGACAATAGATAATAATAATTGTGGTAAAAAATTCAAATCAATTCCACTTTTAACAAAAAAAAAATTTTTATATAAATTTATGATAAAAATAAAAAAATAATAGATTAAAAAATATTGATAATCAAATTAATGCAAAAATTTCAGAAGCTTATGTTATAGTTTTCCTCAGATATCTTGGAAACTAAACTAGATAGGGCGATTTTACGTGAATCCTTCCTATAACTCTTCAAAAAAAATTTTCGCCCTATCTCGCTTACTTTCCGAGATATTTACAAAAAATTGACCACCAAAAAAATAACTTAAAAAAACGAAATAAATTATTTTTAAATTATTGTTATGAATTTCTAGATGTACGATTTCGATGGAGACTTTGAAACAGTCTATACTGGTGAGACTGATGTTAGACTGACTGGTCTAATTGATACATACAATGGAAACGTTGATCTACCTCACTGGACTGGAAAATGTGCTAATGTCAATGGTGCCAGTGATGGAACGAAATTTTCCAGTTACATTCAGCCAAATGACACTCTACTCTTCTACAGAAAGAGCCTCTGCAGAGCAGCCAAAATGGTGAGCAAAGAAAAAAGCAATTCTTCAGTAAATTTGCCGAAGAAAGTCTATTTTCGATACTAAAAAAAAAAATTTATTTACAATCAAAACTATTGATTTTTCTTAGGCAAGTCCTATTTTTTTCATCATTAGTTCTTTTTCAAAAAAAAATGATTCTTTTTCAAATATCTTGGAAGCTAAACGAGATAGAGCGACTTTGCTCTAATCCTTTTATTTTATAAATTTCGAAATTTTCTACGAAAAAATGAGGACAAAATCGCTCTATCTCGCTTACTTTCCGAGCATATTTTCCAAAAAACTGATGGAAAAAAATCGATTTGTCTGAGAAAATCATTTTATTCGATAAAAATTTTAATTTTGGAAATTTGAATTTTTAGGTGAGAATTGGAGAAAAAGACGTTAAGGGACTTCACACTTATCGCTACAAATTTATGGAGAATGAACTTGACAATGGCGCTAATAATTCTGATAACAAGTGCTTCTGCAGACAGGGACACTGTTTACAAGCTGGTCTCATTGACGTCACTGATTGTTACTACGGTATGTTTACGATGCCATTGCATAATGTGATTAAAAAAAAAAATTGTACCCGATTGCAGAAAGAAAATTTATTATATTTCAACGATAGAATGTTTTTTTCCTCTTGAATATTCAACGATTTTACGATCAGATAAGTTATGATGCTTCACTCCATATTCATTTCAGGGGAAAAAAAAAATGTTACATTGTAGAATTATTATTTCTAATTATACCGGAAATGCCGATTAATTATTTATTGAATATTTTTAATCAGTCGTTGATGGTCAGTGAAAAAATTTATAATAAAAAAAAAATTCAGAAAAATCAATTTTATTTTAGTTTTTAGAAGATATTTCGTGAAATAAACGAGATAGAGCAATTTCGCTTGCATCTTTTTTTGTGGCTTTTGAAATTTGCTACAAAAGTGTCTTAAGGCAAAATCGCTCTATCTCGCTTAGTTTCCGGGATATTGAAAAGAACTAGTGACAAAATAAAATTAATTTTTTTTTCAATAAAGTCAATTTTTTTGAAAATTCCATATTTTCAGAAAAATTGAATTTTTTTTTTTCAAAATTCCATTTATTAAAAAATTTGATGAAATGATTTTTTTTTATTAGTTTCAAAAAAATTAAATTGCTAATTTCCTAAATGTTTTTTCATTTTTCTTTCCAGGTTTTCCGATTGCCCTCTCATATCCGCACTTTTACAAAACCGATCCATCATTACTGGATGCTGTAATTGGTCTTGAGCCAAATAAAGAAAAACACGAATCTTATTTCTTCATTCAACCGAAATCCGGCTTACCAGTAGACCTTGCATTCCGTTTTCAAATTAACATGGCACTACAGGATATCAGTAATATTGCTAATGTTGAGGGTTTTTCAAATTTGGTTCTGCCACTTCTCTGGTTCGAAATTGTAAGTACACGAAATTCCTAATTTTATTAAAAAAAAAAAATGTTGATAAAAATGATGAAAAAAGATAATTGAGTGTTTTTTTCGAATCATTTTTTTTGTTGAATCTTTTTTTGTGACTTTCGAAATCCTTTTCAAAAGAGGATTCGAGTGAAAAAGGCGTATCTCCATTATTTTCCGAGATTTTCTCAAAAAAAAGAAAAAAAATAGACTCATTCTTTTTTTTTTACCTTTTCGCTACTGAATTTATAGAGATAATAAGCTGTTTTCTTCACCACAAAGTGGAAAATTCTTACGATACAAAAAAAATAGCCACATAACAATGTTAGATTCTCAGAAAGTTTCATGACAAATCTTTCTTCATTTTAATGATTCCATTGCATTTAATTCTACGTCCTTCTGCACTGTGCACTCCCCCTTTTGATTCACGCTGGAAGAATTCACGATTTACCAATAATTTATCAGCTTTTCTTCCTATTCCCATTAATCAGTCTTGAATGACCATGATGGGACAATACTACACTGTTGTATGACTATTTATAGTATTTTTTTTATTAGTATAAAAGCAAAATTATTTGCATTTGTCTAGATATACGTAATGAATTTATTCCTTTTATTTACACAACAAAGGAAAGTGTGAATAATTTTTTTTCATTAAAAAAAAAATTATTCATCAATGCATCTGATAATAACGGTTTTTTGAGAATTATTTACGATATTTTTTTATAATTCATGGAATTTTCTACAAAAAGTGGCTTTTCGAATTTTTTCTTGGAATTGTTCATTTCGGAGATATTTACAAAAAAAATGAAAAGTAAAGATTTCGAAAAATTCTTCATTTTTTAAATAATTTTTTCGAATATCTCGGAGATTAAGCGAGATAGAACGATTTTATCTCAAGTCTTTTTTTTTAGAAAATTTAAAGAGCTCCAAAAAAAGATGAGGACAAGATAGTTCTATCTCGTTTACTTTCCAAGATTTTCACAAAGAAAAAATGAAACAAAAAATAACTTTTTCGTTTCTTTTTCGCCTCAATTTTTTTCCCATTTTTTTTTTTGTGAAAATATCTCGGAAACTACGCGAGATAAAGCGCTTGAAGCCGAATACTTTTTTGTAAAGAATTTTGGGAACTGCAAAAAATAGGATTGGTGCAAAAATTCCTCCATCTCGCTTAGTTTCTGAGATATTCCCAAGAAATTAAAAAAAAAATCGGCTTTTTTCAATTAAAACATTTAAAAAAATTGACCAAAATAATTAATTAAAATTTATTTTTTTATTTTCCAGGGAATGTACGAATTACCCGAGAGCATGAACAATCGTTTCTTACTGTACTTGAATGTCTTGCCAGTAGTTCAAGACGCAGCATGCTACGCCCTATTTCTCGGAGGTGGAATATTCCTAATTTGGAGTGTCGTTAAAATTCTTCTCTACAGGCCAAAAGGAGTCAGCAGAACACCAGCCCAATGGTTTGTAATAAACATATTGCCTGAATTTCGTCAATTTACTCAATTTATTCAACCAAAATTTACTTTTATTACACTTAGAGAGGGGGGGTGGGGTAAAATGGACATCCTAATCAAGTGGTCCAAAATAGAGATTTTCTAATCATTCCATTGAAAAGCTGAAAAAATTTGAGGTGAAAGACATGTATTACAATTATTTTTCTTCAATTTTTTTTTTTTCGGCCAAATTTTGAACGAGTAGTTCTGTTGAGAATCGAAAAAATTCACTTTCCAGGCAATATTTCCGGTGCTATTGGTCGCAGCGATCTGGGGTGAATCTCAAATGAAAAATGAGTTTATTTCTCATCGATTTAGGTGATTCAAATTTTTTTAAATCAATTTTTCAAATATTTATAGTCTATTTTCTAAAAATCAGTTTTTGCCCTATAAGTACTTGAAAAATTGATAAATTCTCGTTCAATCATATAATACGATGAGAAATGAGCTCACCTTTAATTTAAGATCTACTCCAGATCACTACGACCAATAGAACCAGAGATATCCTCGAAAAACTGAAATTTTCGAAAAAAAAGAAAAGTTTCACCTTCAAATCTTGAGCAAAAAATGGAATTTTTGGAAAATTCAAAAAAATAACTTCTGACATATGATTTTCATGGTAAATTCCCTCAGCTTTTCAATGGAATCATCAGAAAAAAAACTATCTCTAGTATTTTTATCGATCTCGAGTAATTTTTATAGTATGAAATACCAAAACTAACTTTACGTTTTCTTCATAAATTTACTTCACATTTCTCACTTACTTCGTTAAAATTTACTTTTTATTCATTTATTTATTTATATTTAACAATTATTTTTATCTATTGAATTCAGGTTCGAAACTGAACTGCAGAGAAAGAGGCTGCACTTCCTCAACGAAAAACGTAATTCATTCAGAGGAAGACCGATGGACACATACTACAACTCATTACTCGAGCCAAAAGAAGAAATGACACCAATGACTGCTATTGACAATACTGAATGCTTCAAAGAGGATCTCGCCTGATTTTTAATATTAATTTTCCTTCACATTAATTTAATTTATTGATTTTAATTAATTAGAAAAAAAACATGACTTTTTTTTTTTTATTAATCATTATTTTTTGAATTATTTTAATGCAAGCCATTTTACGTTTTTTTTTTTTTTTGATAAAAGAAAATATTTTAATTTACTTTTTTTTATAACAAAAAAAATATTTTAATTTGCTTTTTTTCCATCAAATTATTGTAAATGTAAAACACATTTTTGTGTCTTTTTTTTACTTTTCTACTGATTAAAAAAAAAACGTTTTAATGGAAAATTGTTAACAGTGTTTTATCGCTCAATGAAAATTTTTATAAAAATTTAATTTGATATTTAATTGATAATTTTTTTATTGGGCTGATGTAACACTGACTTTGAGCAGTATTCGATAATTTTTTATTTCTCGAGTTAATCATATTTTTTCTAAATGAATATTTCAATGAAAAAATGAGGAAAAAACTCGAGTTATGAGAAGAAGTTTTTTTTTTTTTAAATTAATTTCTTGAAAATTTTTATTTTTGAAAATTTTCAATGATAATCTTTTCTTCGTCTTCCAATGACTGTAAATATTGTACAAATATTAGTTTTTAATTTTTAGTTTTTACTAATACGAATTAGTTTTAGAATTTTTATTAAAATCAATTATAACCGGTAAACTCAGGAAAATAATGGAAAAACGAAAAAAAAAATTGTTTCGGTACATGAGCAGTCAATTATGCGAATTTTGTGTACCACGATGAATTGGAAAAATAATTATTTAATTAATTAATTAACTAGTGAATTCTTGACACAAGGCGACCAATGATCTTGCCTTTTTTTCTTATTAATTTAATTAATTTAATTTAATATTGTAGTCAATAGAGCGATGATGCTCTCTTCGATAATTTAATGGCAATTAATGGCTTTTAATGTTTTTGCAAAGTGAAAACGAGATAAATCCATTAAAAATCATCAGTTTTTATGAAATATTTTTAGAAAAAAATTGAGATAATTTTTTTTCTCTCAATGGTTTCTGCTAAAATGACAAAAATATCGTTGTCTTATTTTTTTCGATTTTATGGAAAAACTGATGGAAAAATTGAGTTAATTCTCGTCTTCGCACTTGAAAAAATCGCACATTTGAATGGAATAAATCAATGTAGTTTCATAGTTCTATTTAAAAACTTAATTTATAAGAAAATGAATATTTTTATTATTACAGAAATTTAAGAAACAATTGATTAATCAACTTGGTGACATTGTGCGATGTACTTCCTAGTATCTTGATAAAACAATATTTACGATTTACTAAAAAATTGAGGATTCGAGGTGGTAATCACTTGTGAAATCTAGTGTACATTTAGATAAGAAATCTTGAAAAAATGTCAAAATTCTTTCGGAGATTTCTCAAATTTTGAAATCTTATAAAATCTGGAGAGAAGTCTTGAAATCACTCATAAACTAGATAAATCCAATGGAAATTTCCTGAAATCTGGGAAGTCTTTAAAATTTTATCTGAAATAAATAGTGACATTGTATGAAAAATCGATTTGAGGATTTGAAAAAAGTCATTGAAGATTTTGAGATATTTACATGGTGATACGAGAGGATACACCTCGGAGGTATTAGTGGCTATAAAGAAAATTTTGTTGAAAATTATTTCAATCAACTTTTTATTATCTGATTTTTCATACATCTTTGTTTCTACCATGAAATCTTGAAATCTCTTGGCACTTCCTGAAATCTCTTGAAATTTCATAGAAATCTATGAAATGTTCAGAAATCCCTTCAATTTTCACAGATTTCAAGAAATTTCATGAATCTTCATGAAGTTTGCTGAGAATTCGGGATCTTTGGATTTTTGCAATTTCAAGTTTAGTGTGCACAGATATGAGGAGTGATTACCCCTTCGACTGAAGTTAATGTTTTAGGAAATAATTTTAATAACGCTCGTAATGCGTAGAAGAATGTGATAGTTCTATTCTTATTTTTCTTCTCATTCTCTCCTTTTCAATATTCTTGTCTTATCACTGGTTCTTCATGGAAATGAAAAGAAAAGAGAAATGAAAATGGACACAATGTGAATCTTGCCAGAGAAGTATCAGGCACTGTGGTTTCTTGAAAACATTGCTCAATAAAGAAATTTTTTATATAAAAAAAAAGGGAAATTGTCTTATTAATCATCTGAAATATTAATCAGGGATTGATTCCATTTTGTCACTATTCTTTTTCAATTTCTCGAAAATGAAGCGAGATAAGACAATTTTGCCGTAAGACAATTTTGCTCTATCTAGCTTAGTTCCGAGATATTTAAGGAAAAATGATGATGAAATGAATGAATGGCTAAAGAAACTGCCCAAGGACCTCGGGCATAAGGAACCGCCCGAGGAGCTGGGGCATAAGGAATTGCACGAGGACCTCGGGCATAAGAAACCGCGCGAGGAGCTGGGGCATAAAGAATTGCACGAGGACCTCGGGCATAAGAAACCGCCCGAGGACCTCGGGCATAAGGAACTGCCCGAGCTCGGGCATAAGAAACTGCCCTAGCTCGGGCATGAGGAACCGCCCTAGCTCGGGCATAAGAAACTGCCCGATTTCGGGCATAAGGAATTGCCCTAGCTGGGGCATAAGGAACTGCCCGAGCTCGGGCATAAGAAACTGCCCGAGCTCGGGCATAAGAAACTGCCCTAGCTCGGGCATAAGAAACTGCCCTAGCTCGGGCATAAAAAACTGCCCAAGCTCGGGCATAAGGAACTGCCCGAGCTCAGGCATAAGAAACTGCCCGATTTCGGGCATAAGGAATTGCCCTAGCTGGGGCATAAGGAACTGCCCGAGCTCGGGCATAAGAAACTGCCCTAGCTCGGGCATAAGAAACTGCCCTAGCTCGGGGGCAAGAAATTGCCCTAGCTCGGGCATAAGAAACTGCCCGAGCTCGGGCATAAGAAACTGCCCTAGCTCGGGCATAAGGAACTGCCCGAGCTCGAGCGTAAGAAACTGCCCTAGCTGGGGCTTAAGAAACTGCCCTAGCTCGGGGGCAAGAAATTGCCCTAGCTCGGGCATAAGAAACTGCCCGAGCTCGGGCATAAGAAACTGCACTAGCTCGGGCATAAGAAACTGCCCGAGCTCGGGCATAAGGAACTGCCCTAGCTCGGGCATAAGAAACTGCCCGAGCTCGAGCGTAAGAAACTGCCCTAGCTGGGGCTTAAGAAACTGCCCGAGCTCAGGCATAAGGAATCGCCCTAGCTGGGGCATGAGAAACTGCCCGAGCTCGGGCATAAGAAACTGCCCGAGCTCGGGCATAAGGAACTGCCCTAGCTCGGGCATAAGAAACTGCCCGAGCTCGAGCGTAAGAAACTGCCCTAGCTGGGGCTTAAGAAACTGCCCGAGCTCAGGCATAAGGAATCGCCCTAGCTGGGGCATGAGAAACTGCCCGAGCTCGGGCATAAGAAACTGCCCAAGCTCGGGCATAAGAAACTGCCCGAGCTCAGGCATAAGAAACTGCCCGATTTCGGGCATAAGGAATTGCCCTAGCTGGGGCATAAGGAACTGCCCGAGCTCGGGCATAAGAAACTGCCCTAGCTCGGGCATAAGAAACTGCCCTAGCTCGGGGGCAAGAAATTGCCCTAGCTCGGGCATAAGAAACTGCCCGAGCTCGGGCATAAGAAACTGCCCTAGCTCGGGCATAAGGAACTGCCCTAGCTCGGGCATAAGAAACTGCCCGAGCTCGAGCGTAAGAAACTGCTCGGGCATAAGAAACTGCCCGAGCTCGGGCATAAGAAACTGCCCTAGCTCGGGCATAAGGAACTGCCCTAGCTGAGACATAAGAAACTGCCCTAGCTCGGGCACAAGGAACTGCCCGAGCTCGGGCATAAGGAATTGCCCTAGCTGGGGCATAAGAAACTGCCCGAACTCGGGCATAAGGAATTGCCCTAGCTGGGGCATAAGAAACTGCCCGAACTCGGGCATAAGAAACTGCCCTCGCTCGGGCATAAGGAACTGCCCTAGCTGGGGCATAAGAAACTGCCCGAGCTCGGGCATAAGAAACTGTCCCAGCTCGGGCATAAGAAACTGCCCTGGCTGGGGCATAAGGAATTGCCCTAGCTGGGGCATAAGAAACTGCCCGAGCTCGGGCATAACAAACTGCCCTAGCTGGGGCATAAGAAACTGCACTAGCTCGGGCATAAGAAACTGCCCTAGCTCGGCCATAAGAAACTGCCCGAGCTCGGGCATAAGGAATTGCCCCACCTGGGATATAAGAAACAGCCCTAGCTCGGGCATAAAGAATTGCCCCATCTGGGGCATAAGGAACTGCCCGAGCTCCGGCATAAGAAACTGCCCTAGCTCGGGCATGAGGAACTGCCCTAGCTCGGGCATAAGGAACTGCACGAGCTCGAGCGTAAGAAACTGCCCGAGCTCGGGCATAAGAAACTGCCCTAGCTCGGGCATAACAAACTGCCCTAGCTGGGGCATGAGAAACTGACCTAGCTCGGGCATAAAAAACTGCTCAAGCTCGGGCATAAGAAACTGCCCTAGCTCGGGCATAAGGAACAGCCCTAGCTCGGGCATAAGAAACTGCCCTAGCTCGGGCATAAGGAACTGCCCTAGCTCAGGCATAAGGAACTGCCCTAGCTCGGGCATAACAAACTGCCCTAGCTGGGGCATAAGAAACTGCCCGATTTCGGGCATAAGAAACTGCCCTAGCTCGGGCATAAGGAATTGCCCCATCTGGGGCATAAGGAACTGCCCGAGCTCCGGCATAAGAAACTGCCCTAGCTCGGGCATGAGGAACCGCCCTTGCTCGGGCATAAGGAACTGCACGAGCTCGAGCGTAAGAAACTGCTCTGTCATAAGACACTGCCCGAGCTCTGGCATAAGACACTGCCCGAGCTCGGGCATAAGAAACTGCCCGAGGACCTCGGGCATAAGAAACCGCCCGAGGACCTCGGGCATAAGGAACTGCCCGAGGAACTTGGGCATAAGAAACTGCCCGAGGAGCTGGGGCATAAGGAATTGCCCGAGGCCCTCGGGCGTAAGAAACTGCCCGAGGACCTCGGGCATAAGAAACTGCCCGAGGACTTCGGGCATAAGGAACTGCCCGAGGACCTCGGGCATAAGAAACTGCCCGAGGACCTCGGGCATAAAAAACTGGTGTCTTCGAGCAACTACTACCTTGCTGGACAATCGAAGATGTTCGCGCTGGTCGTTTTGCTTCGTTGACATCCGTTGAGGTAGAACGAACCTTTTCAAGATACAAAAGTATTTTTAGGGGCAATCGATGAAGTTTCTCGTTCAGAAATCTGCGAGCTCATGTCATCGTGGCTTGCTCCATAGGATATACTTGAAAATTAAATTTTCATATTTCTTTTTAGAGTTCTTCAGAATTTTTTATAAATTTTTGTTCTTGAGATTTCATCATAATATGACTGCAAATAGCCCAAAACGTGAAGAACCACTGTTTTCAAAAAATGTCTGTCTGTATGTATGCGTGTGTGTGTGTGTGATGACGCATTTCTCGCTTCACTCTGAAATGGGGCTAGCTAGCAATCTGAAACCTCTACCATAAGTTTCCCATGCGTACCCCGAGCTCTCACAAAAATTTCAGCTAAATTGGCCGGATAGTTCTTGAGTCAACTAATATTTTCCTATGGTGCGAAACTACTACTAGATAAATCCAGTAGTATTAAAATTTATCTGGCACCCATTCCTCACATTTTTGAGCTACCGGTTGAGTGGGCTGGTAGACGGTACTTTTGTGGCCGTACCGAGCTCCAAGGCTATGTCGGGGGAGAGTGATTCGGTTGAGGGGGCCGAAGGTGGAATTTCAAGTATTGGATGGATAAGTTTAAGGAAGGTCTGGACTATAGGGAGAATACATTTTCACAATCATTTTAATTTCTCACAGCACCTAATTTACATGGAATAAATTCTAAATCTATACCGCATTTCTGAAACCGCGAGGGGATGGCTTATGAATGTATGACATCAATATGAATATCGAATTTTTTTAAATAAAAAAAAAACATCATATACATGAGTATTAATTTTCGTTTATTTGAACATTTTGATGATTCCATGCAAATGAATCAATCCTCATCTATCACCATCAATATATTAAATAAGTCTTCTGAGAAATCACATGTCATTTGATTTATGCGGGTCTTTATGGAGTTCTGAGCTTTTTCTCTGTAATTGGCATAAAGAGTTGGGATGTCCAGTTCATCGTACACTTGCTTGACGCGTGCTGTTTTCTCAGGATTATCGTAGCCGTAGCATCCCTAAATGGAAAGTGAAAATCAGTCCAGAATGATTCGGAAATCTCATTGCGTTCTGAATGAATTCAAATTGCTGAAAAAATTTACTTGGAGAATTTTCCTTTGACTTGAATTTGCGTGTTGCAGAGCTGTCACAATTAACCATGTGCATTTGCCACGCTGTGTGTCAGTTCCAATCTTGCCAGTGTCATTTGGATCGCCATGAGAATCCAAATAATCACCCTCCACCATGTACAAGTGTCCCAAGTCAAGTAAAATTGGTTCTGTCTGTCTGTATATTTCAGGATCAGTGATGCCGGCCTACGAAATAAAAATGGGAAAAAAGGATGATAGTTTTAATGAGGCCAGCTTCCGAAAGTGAAATTAGCGTTAACTCTGGTTCGGGGCCTATTTCATTCGAGCTAATCGACTATTAGTGAATTTTCAAGTGAAGTTAAAACCAGATTAACTCAATCGGAGATTATCTTAATTCAACAGAGGGGAGACATACGAAGGAGGTACGGATGTGACAGCATCTGAGCCTCTTTGAAAAATAAGTGCTCAGTGGGGAGAAAAGAAACAAAACATTTTTCTCGATATCTTCTCTTGATGTAATCGATCAGATTGAACTCTGTTCGATGAAATGATTTTTATAGGTTATGAATCCTGTCATTGCAGTCCCTCCCCTTACCTCAATCACTGCCATATTTCCCCCACCACCAAATTGAGATGATGGGCATTAAGTTAATTTCCGACTTTAACTTAATTTTTCCTCAATTCCCATTAACTAATCGTCTATCAATTTAACATTAGTCTAGCATAAACCACGGTTACTGTGTGACAGCCACTGAAATACATTAGAACTGGGAGAGGCACTGCCAGTTCAAGCCTGTAAGTGGAAAGCGTGCCAGAGACAGATAGAGATATAAGGCTGAGTTTTCCATTCGTCTATTAGCTAACACAGAGATTAGCTAACACTGTGTTAGCGCCATTTTGGAGACTTCGAATGTACGCGCCGTCTTCACAGGTAAAGTTCCAATGAGACGTAGGCAGCATAATCCTCACTTAGCCTGCTTCTGCCGATCGACTGGCAATTTTCGCCTCTGACCGTCAAACGGCGCATACATCCAAATTCTCCAATATGGCGCTAACACATTGTTAGCTAATCTCCGTGTTAGCTAACATACGAATGAAAAACTCAGCCTAAGTGTGTGTGTGGCTTTCTTACTCTTTCCAAAACTGCGCCTGCGCAATAACGACAAAATCGGGGGGGGGGGGATGACAGTCAATACCAAAAGTTAAAACCCAGGCCGTATCCAAGCTGAGTTCAACTCAAGTTCATAAAACTAAACCTTTCGGGAATTGAAGTATAATTATCCTCAGAATTTTTCTAGGGAAAACAAATCAAAATCTTTTTTTTTATCATTTTGCAACTGTAGAATATATTGCAGGTTATCTTGGCTCACGTGGTGAGTGAAACTTTTGGTTCTGACTGTACGACAAAGATGGGTTATCGCACACTCCTTCCTTCTCTGTCAGCATCACTTCAGGCCGCTCACTGAGCGCTGTGATGTCGCGAGTCGCAACTCATCGAATGGCGCCACTTTTACGCGCGAAGTTTCAATTTTTAATATAAAATGAAGTAAATTAAATAAGTTCAATTTTGATTTGAATAAATAGATTAATCTCCGTACAAAGAATGTGGTGTTAACTGGGGCAACAGTGGACAATGGATAAAGGAAAAACAGTCACTGGCATTTCCCCCTTGAAATTCATTTTTATGTCTTTTTTGCCTAAATAAACAGTCACACGAGTTTCATTTGACATTTCACATAACTCAGAAATAAAACACTTAAATTCGATCGTCACGGTTCAGCTCGTAAAATTATATACTTTCTCTCAACGGTTTTCTTGACTCAACACGTGCGGGCTTTTCTTTGTTCATTGTCCATCGTATGACGTCTTGAAATTCTCAGAAAAGGGTCCTCAGACGTCATTGCCTCCCTTCCTCTCACAGAAGTGCGTGCGCATTTAGCAAGATTGGTGGGGGTTTTTGAATCCCAATAGTTTTAAGGAAATATATAAAAATTACTCTTCTCTTCTCCTTTGAACGACGAACTTCTCTTTTCTTGTAGAAAAGGAGAAGCAAAGTTAGATATTGAGTTTGAATAGTTTATTAACTGGAAATAAAGTGTTAGTGCTCTCGAAACTTGTGTTGAAGATTTTTATAATACCACCTCTACCTTTCATCACTTCCTGAAGAGAACCAAAAGGGATAAATCACAGGTGGAGTGCTCGCTTGAGCTTTAGCGGCTAACGTTCTCACCTTCAAAATTTCGCGCTGATACTGGGATTGGCGCTTCAGTAGCCCTAGTAACAAACTAGGACATAACAGCGCCTCTTCCAGTTCTTTATACATTCCAGTAGTGGCAGCATGGGGAAGCCCGGTTTCGAGAGGTAAAGTCTCCCGTGCTGCCACCTTGCTGATAGGGATTCAGTTAGTAATGTGGGTTCGGAATAGGCACATAGTGGCGGACTACATGCATCGTGCTGTCATCTGAACGGATGCTTACGGATCCATATGAGCAATCCTGAGAAAATTAATTGATTATTCCAATCAATTCATTTAAAGGCAAGAGGAGCGAGGGATTTAGATAGTAATAATGAGAGTAGTGTAGGGATTGTTTTAAAACAAGAATTGAAATTCTAACTATAAAATCACGCGTTCTTCACGAGGTTTTGAATCAACCGGAAGTGTGATGGATTAAAATAATCTAAATAAAGCGGGAATTACGATAATTATGCCAATTACCATGTATATTCAAAATCCTCGGAGATGGGTCGAAATAGGGTTTAGCTTCTAATGAAATATATCAAAGTAATCCCCGAAGAATGGGGATTCCGAAAATATATGTTTAGTTGATGAATAAGTTATAATTAAGAAATCAAAGAAGAACAATAGCCCAGCAAGCTATAAAAGGAGCGCGTGGACTGCAGGAGGTGTCAGTCTTACTCGACACTTCAAACACAACGGAAGTCTCTACGAATAGCGAGTAATTTACCTTAGGTCAGTAAAATAGGAAACCCTAAGTGTTAATGCTAAGGATCATAGGATCAAGTGAATTAGTGTGTAACAGTGTAGCTTTGAATGTATCTTGAATATGAAACAAAGTTATCTTTCTTGTTAATCATATTTTGGTGTTTTTGTTTATTATTGAAAACACTTGGCGACCGGATCTTCAGGTAACCCGGTTGACTGAATTGATTGAATTAAGATTAATTCAAGAAATCGCGTCAACAGTGGAACCGAACATTAAATAATCGGTTGATGTTCTTATGTACAGTTACAACTGTAACTCTGGTTCAACAAGGAAAATGGCTGAACACCAGTGATACCACCACTGATTACAACTGTCAATAGTGTTGTTCGTAACCTCATCACTGGAAGTTCACTGTTTATGGTAAGGTTCGAATTTTTTAGTTGTAATAACAGTGTATTCTGCCGTTCTTCTTTTCCAAACGAGAGTAACGCTAACCGTGGTTTACCTTGAACCAGAGCTGAGCTAACCTAGAGTTAGCGCTAATTTTACGCCCGGAAACTGGCCTTAATTCTTCTATTGGCAGCAAAAAAGGCAAGGCTGTTCTGCACCATGCACACCAAGTATGTTTACATCAAGAATAATTACGAGCACTTACAAAATGCATGGCTAATTTAACTGGCATGAGGTAAAAGTAGTGAGCTCCACTGTATTTTGTGAAAAGATTGTATCGTTCCATCGAGAAAAGATTTAAATTTGGCTCACTTCCATAGTTAGATGTAGAAATATCCATGAATTGTCCCAGCCCTACCTTCAGCGTCGCCTGTAAAACAAAACACCTTGAAATTTTGGGATGGATTAAGAATTTTAGGATTTTTCTTTATGTTATTTTCCGCCCATGTTATGTGATGTCACGTTTTGACACCCTGAGGCTCATTTTGGAACTGATCAATAATTGATCGTACTGGTTGGATCTCATCAGTGTCACCAGCGGGAATTGAATCTGAGCCTATCATGCGTGAATCACCATTATGTCCACATCGCCAGACTACCAGATGACTTTCCCAATGAACGTCTAAATCTGATGATTACATTTTACCAAAACAAGACAATTGATTCAAAATTCCACTAGTGAGATCAACTAAGAACTTTCTCTAATGAATATTATTTTTGAAGTATAGGAGGAATATTACCTTCGTGAATGTTTTCAAAAGATCCACGTAGCATTCACGCTTACTGAAATATGTTTCCAGAAGCTGATACGCAGCATACTCAAGAATAAGAGAATCGTTCACAGCTGTTACTCCAATGTTATCACGAAGATACCAACAAGGCTGGCCCCCTCTGGTTTTCGAACAATCTATAAGATCATCTTGCATTAGCAAGAATGCCGAATTCTGAAAAAAAGAATGAAAAAAGTCACAATCTTACTTTCTTTACCCATAAATGCTGCCATTTGGCTAAATTCTAGATTGCTAGGCATGTAATGAGTGGGATTCCCAGATAATCATAGCAAAATTGATGAATGAGTAATCATTTACAATAATTTTCCCTTGGTCTCGCATCAAATTCTACTGGAAATCACGGTAATAAAGGAAAAAATGATGATTTACGCAATGAAAGTGGACAGAAATCGTCGAAACCTATTCAAGAAAGATTCGAAAGTACAGTGTTAATTAGTTTTCAATTTTTTTCACTAGAAAAATACACAAATTTCCTATCTTCCCAAAGAAAGAGGAAAATGTCATTATGTTTTCAATTTTTTTCATTTGAATGTTTCATATGTACGAGACTCACCATTTCCTGGCACCATGCTAGTACCCTCGCTAACTTGAGATTCTCGTCCGTTAACTGTTCTGGATGAGCCAGCATGCGATAAGAATAGATGGTGCACAATCCTCGCTGCTTTCCACCATGGGGAACGTTATAGTTCAGGATCTAGGATAAAACAACATTCTTCTGTCAAATAACAACGCTTCAGAAATTTGAAAAACTAGTTTTGTGGAGTGTTCCCCGAGTGGACCAAACCCATATACTGCTGATAAGCTGCTGACTATCTCAAAAAATATATACACTAATGATAAAATATTGGATGATTTCTGTGGAAGTAAGCATATTTGAAATTGCTTAACCAAATTGATTCAACCGCTAGTCAGTTCTAACTCTCATTTGGAGGCATTCGTCACAATTTGGAAGAAGAAAATACACACGCGCATATAATTAGCAGTTCGGAAATCAGCTTGACATGTTCAAGGAGTATCGAAACGTAGAGATCTGGTAACACTTCTATTTTCGACTTCGCAGGTCAATACAATATATTCCGTTATGATCAAGAAGATGAATAGCATTGTCCAGGAGTTCTCACCTCTGCCATCCATTTTGTGGATTCTGGGATGTCGGGATAAAGTCTCTCGGTTAGGTCCGTGACCAGGTCTGGCCAGAGAGCCATCATCGCCTTTCGCTCTTCAGCATTGGAAAGTAAGTGAGCCTGGGTCATCGAGTGCGCCCTCCTGATGGCTCTAGAAGATAAAAATGGATATTACGTCAGCTCCAGCGTCTTTCAACGATTGAGGAGTGGCTACAATCCCAAATGGAACGCTCGACTGTGAATCAATCGGGAACTCTAAGTGTTCTTTGGCTGACAACGCATCAATCCAAGTGGATGTTCAGACGTTTCAGATATTCTGCATAAGGGATTGATCAATGCATAACTCATATTTTATATCATTTGACACTCAACCGTGTTATTTCATGCTCGATTGAAAGTAAATTTTTGATATATTCTCTCGATCCGTGCAATCTCATTCGGAGTCTTAATACTCAAAAGTTGGTTTCCAGATTAAAAAAAATATCAGTCGAACTTTGGTCGATTTGATTCCAATCAAATTTGATTCCTCCGAGGATAGTAGGCGGTGATGAGATTATCGTAATTGGAAAATCATATATAAAACCTTCCGATAGCGCAGGTGGTGGATGATAGACCGGTAATGCGGAGACCATAGATTCGATCCCGCTCCAGCATTTTTTTTAAATTTAAATGAAACTCAATTTTGGCCATTTCCATATACGTCAGAAGATTGAAATGTTGCTGATTCATAGATTCAACAACTAATTATATCTGACCACTTTATCCGGGCTGTAGATTTCTATCCGTCGGTCAAGTCTGAGTCGACAGAGGGCACCACTCGACTTCATTGGTCGAGTGTTCCACCAAGGATGCCAACGGAAGGAAAGCAAAAGATCGTTTCTCGAACAAAAGTGAAGGAAGCAGTTCTACATCTACTTTTTCTTTTGACCACCGTTGAGCTTGAAGTCGATTTCGATTTGTTTGTTAGGATCACAGATGCTCACCTGATCTCTTCAGCATTATTGAATCCAAGGATTGTTCGGCAATATAGTACATTCTTATAACGCTGACTTCCCTGGAGCAAAGATTTCATCATCGCGCCTCTTATTTTTGTTCTTTCTTTATCTTCAACAGCCAATTATTGTACCCTGGGGAGAGAAAACGAATGAAAAATGGATGTCAATGACTGGGAGCTCGCAAAAAAAAGGAGCGTGATATGTACGTTACATTGAAAGTAAAGCTTCCCCGATGGATCGGGCAATTGCATATCGATCAGACAGTCGATTTTTTCACAAATTCGACTGTCATGTGACCACGATGCGACTGCGAGCGAGTGTGTGCGACGACGATGCGACTGCAATGCAGCTGTGATCCAATTGCATCGTGATCGAATCACGGTCAATTCCGTGAAAAAATCGACTGCCCTGTTGCATGATTCACCAGGGTTCTTAGCGAAATTCCCGAGAAAATTGACCAAACTTCATCGAGGAACTACGAAAAACGCCCAGTACCTCATTTTTCTTACAAATAATCTATTTCCAGAATATTCATCAATCTAATGTTGGTAGATTGATAGTAAAGAGACGCTCCATAGACATTGTTATAATTCCGTTTCGAATTTAATTTTTCACGCTCACACCAAGTATTTAGCTCTCAATAAACATATTTTGAAAGTTAAATCCAAAAAGAATTTTCTTTTTTAATAAAACTGAGTGATAGAATTGTGTAACGTCTATTGTTCTGATTGGATAGGGAGAAAGGGAGCACGATGAGAGGTGAAGAAATAAAGGAAAATAATCGATATTTTTGACCATTTTTTTTTCTTGTTATGGTATAATTTTATAGACCAAAAAAAATGAATTCCTGGAAGTTTCAGTTCAAAATTTGAATTTTGAAAGGTCGCTTACAATTTTTTTAATTTATTAGTGCATTCCTTTAGTTTTTTCGAGCGACCTTTGAATATTCAAATTGAAATTCCATACATTTTTTTTTATTTAGTACAATAATCGATAAAAATACATCACGAGATGAAGTAAAAATCAAGCACAATAAGGAAAACATAATTTTTTTTAATTTAATAATTTTACAAGTAAAACGTATCATTATACACTAGGGGAAAAAATTGAAGGATCAAAAAAAAAATTCTAATTTCTAGTGGTTTTTTAAATGGTCGTATCTTTCTCAAAAATGATAGTATTGGAGTAAAAAAAAAATTTGAAGCTTAAAATCCCTAGTTTTGAAATCTTGATACGAAATTTTTTTTAAAGTAATGTGCATCGCACTATTCTGATGAGTACAGTTTAAAAAAAATCCGAATTATTTTTTGTCTACGGAATTGCAAAAAAATTTCCAATTCAACCACCATATAGACCGGATAGCTTGTTCATTCTGCTTCAATTTGGTTTTTTTACCTTGATCCGACCGTTTTTCGCTGAGATATCGGACTTTGAATGAAAAAAGATCATTTTGTCTTTGATCATCGATATCTCAGCAACCAATGATCGCACAAAAAATTAACTGTGGGTTTTGAAAACTTGAATAAATTCTCTACAAGGACAAGCCATTTTTTCAGGACAAAATTGTTTTTACATCCTTTACATGAATTTGAAAAAACAAAAAAAAAAGGCTTTCGGTGAATTTTTAAAACATCAAACTTCCAATCAGAAATATCGATAGAATCACTAATGTTAAGTGTGCCTTTTACAATCCACTATACCTACAAGAACCCTGCAAAGTTTCAATTTAATCCAGCCAGCCATTTTTTTGTTTTATTCGATTGAATTTTTGAAAAAATTAAAGGATCACGCTTTTTGCTTTTATCAGTTCAGAATCTCTAACGAAATGAAAGGAAAATTTCCTCAGCTTTTTTTACATTTCTATTGCGAACAGGGTTTGAATTCATGAAAAAAGAAGGAAAAAATTCAAATTCTGTTGTTTCATAAATTTAAACGCTGTTTGAAAGAAAAATGTGGAAAAAGCTGAGGAAATTTTTTTTTCCGTTCTGTTAGAAATTTTGAACTGATAAAAGCAAAAAACGTGATCCTTTAATTTTCTCAAAAATTTCAATTGAATAAAACAAAAAAATGGCTGGCTGGATTGAATTGAAACTTTGTAGGGTTTTTGTGGGTATATTGAACTGTAAAAGGCACACTTAACATTAGTCATTCTATCGATATTTATGATTGAAAGTTTGATGTTTCAGAAATTCACCAAAAGCCTTTTTTTTCTTGTTTTTTCAAATTTATGTAAAGGATGTGAAAAAAAAAATTTCCGGAAAAAGTGGGTTGTCCTTGTGGTAGATTTATTCCAGCTTTCAAAACCCACCGTTAATTTTTCGTGCAATCATTGGTTGCTGAGATATGGATGATCAAAGACGAAACGGTCGAATCAAGGTGAGAAAAAAATAAATTAAATCTGAATGAACAAGCTATCCGGTTCATATGGTGGTTGAGTTTGAGAAATTTTTCCCAAGTCCGTAGACGAAAACAAAAAATTTTTCACTGTACTCATCAGAATAGCGTGATGCACATTACTTTAAAAAAAAAATTTGTATCAAGATTTCAAAACTAGGAACTCCAATCGTCAAATTATTTTTTTTTCACTCTAATACGATCATTTTTGAGAAAGACACAACCATTTGAAAAACCAATAAAAATTTGAAATTTCGTTTGATCTTTTAATTTTTTTCGCTAGTGTATAATGATACGTTTTACTTGTAAAATTATTAAATTTAGAAAAAATGATATTTTCTATATTGTGCTTGATTTTTAGTTCATCCCGTAGTGTATGTTTATCGATTATTGTCATCAATAAAAAAAAATGTATAGAATTTTAATTCGAATATTAAAAGGTCGCTTGTAAAAATCTAAAGTGATGCCCTAATAAATTTAAAAAAATTATGAGCGACCTTTCAAAATTTAAATTTTAAACTGAAACTTCCAGAAACTTATTTTTTTTTTTTGGTCTGTAAAATTATACCGTAACGAGCAAAAAAAAATAAAAAAAATTGATTTTTGTGATTTTTGAAATTTAGTAAAATTTGGAGCGACCTCTTAAAAAAATTTTCTGAGCTGTCTTTTGGAAAGGGCTCTTAAAACATCAAAAACTAACATTTTTTCACTCGAGACTCAAAAAAAAAATAGTCGTTTTTTTTTGCACCACCCTACTACACATAGATAAGTGGAATTATGACAATATTTGATGAAGCGTCTTTCAATTCTCAATTTACCCTAATATTTTCATTCAAGCACTAGTTTTCAACTCGATGAGAATCAGTTCACAAGCTCCACAAGAATCAGTTAAATACGCCGAGGTGATCAGTTTTTCGCGTACGTAACTTACCACGAAATACAGAAAAATTACAAGTTGATACTCAATTTCTGCATTTATGTAGTTAAGATTTTCACTATGTTCTCTACAGGAAATACAAAGGACCAGAATGACGGCTTTGCTTTGTTTTCGAAAGGCTAATTTTCTATTTCGTTTCTCAATTCTCCGGATATTATTTGACAGCTTTGAATTCCTCGGAGAGACTCGATATTGTTCTTTTTGGAGTTTATAATTAGTTTGTGAGACTGAATGAATCCTTATGGATCATATATCTTTCTGAGCGTGTATTTATTTTGTTCAACCTTGCGTTCTCTTGGAGGGGGATAAAACTAATAAGAACTCAAGGTTGTAGTCCGATTACCGTAAGGTTGACTTCTTTTAACTTAGGAAAGTAATCCTTTCAAAAATCATTCTATACAATGATACTTCAAGGTTCTCTTCTTATTTATTGTGCTGGGACTCAGTCACAGCTGACCTGTAGCATCCATGCTATACAGCCAACTCCACTCTATTAGTTCAATGCGTAAATTTGGTTAGGGCGGCAAATCCGAATTCATCTCCTGTCCTTTGTTTGAAGGAAGAAGAGATGTTATGTTGCGAGGTTCGGCTACAAAGGTCACGTCATATTTTTATCCGCAAAATTCAATTCTTTATCGTGACGGCTCATTTAAATTTACTAGAGATGAAATAAAATAAAAATTCAATTTAAAAATGAACATGGACAATAGACAACGGAAAAACCGACAGCTGCTATCCTCATGGTATTATTCTCCATATTTTCTGTACAGTCATAGCATCTTCTTCATATTTCCCCAAACCTCTCTTTTATTTTTATTGCATAGCACGTGGTTACCAAATGTCCTGTTGCGGCTGCTCAGGTCGCGAAAAAGAGTAACGGCAACTAATAGAATAGTGAATTTATCCTGGGCGACTGTAACTAATCGCGATTGTTTTCCTTTACCGTGGGATAAAAAGGGAAGCTTAGAGGAAACTAGGATACTTGTGCCTCAAGACCTTCGTTGATACAATAATAAAGAAGGGCACGTGACTACGTGGACTACGTACTGGAGTACACTATGATGAAACGCGTTAAAATGAAAACAAAGATGATCGGTGCTCAATTAATTATTAATAAGGAAGGTGGTATGAACGTTTTTTTTTTTAAATAATGAAAAAGATTAAGTTAGGTTTCATCCTATTAGTTATTTTTTTTTATAGATGCATGTCCCGAAGGGAAATTACCCAGATCAGACTTATGGAGACTCAATTGTTAATCCTGTTGAGAATTTTTATAATTTTCCGAAACCCTCTGATGAATTTCTCTTGTTGACTGTTGCACCAGCCAGCTCTCCGGATGACAAAGCGGAATAACCAAAGGGCACAAAATGATTATGTTTTGATCGAGTTCTCAATGATGATTAAACACGTGATTTATATGAAAATATAAGCTCTTTAAGAAATTTCGTTACTAGATACAATTACTCAAGATACATTGCCCGCACTGAATTTAGTGTCTTTTTTGATTTGACTAGGCTGTTTCGCGCGCTACGCGCGCGTATCACTTTGCTTGAGGCGCCAGCCAAAGCATGTATGTATAAATTGAGAATACAGCCTAATAATAGTCTCCTTAATCGATGAATTGTCTTTTTACCCTTACTATATTGATAAAAAAACAGGTTTTGTTAATTAAAGAGAATTTTTATTATATAAGAATTCTCTATTCGAATTCGAATTGATTCAAATAAATTACAATCATCCTATTTTTCGGAATATCTCAGTGACCAAGTGAGATAGAGCAATTTGCTGGAATTCTTTTGTGTAGCTCTTGAAATTCTCTACAAAACACTTTCAGGGTAGAAAAGGCATATCTCTATTATTCTTTACCAAGATTTAAAAATAAAAATTGTTTCTTAACAAAATTGCATAAATTTTTGTCTATGAAATTCGATTAGACGTGAGCATTAACAATCAACAGATCTTCGAAATTCTCTACAAAACATCCTTAGGGCAGAAAGAGCAAATCTCTATTATTTAGCAGAATCCTCTAAGAAGATTGTGGACAAAATGAAATTAATTCAAATAAATTATATTTCAAATTTCTATATTATCAGAAACTAAATGGGATAAACCAATTTTACAAGAATTCTTTCATGTAGCTCTCAAATTTCCCTATGAAACATTCTTAGAGCGAAACGAGTGTATGTATTATTTACTGAGATTCTTTCAAAAAATGGTTTTTAAACAAAATTGAACAAAATTTTCTCTATAAAATTTCATTATACATTAGCCATTATTAACAATCGATAGATTTTTTTGGATCATTTTTGAAAGTCAGTGAAATAGCGGAGATGGGTTTTTGCTGATGATTCCATGAGAAGCTGAGGAAATTTCACATAAAAATTACATGTCAGAAGTTATTTTTTTGAATTCGAAGGTGAAATCTTTCTTTTGTGATCAAAAATTACAATTTCCTTATTTTTAGGAATATCTCAGAAACTGAGTGAGAATCCTCCTTCATAGTTCTTGACATTTTCTACGAAAGATTCTTAGGGCAGAAAGGGCGTATCTCCATTATTCAGTGGAATCCTTTCGAAAAATTGTTGACAAAATAGAATTAATTCATATAAATTACAATCATCCTATTTCCAGGAATATCTCAGAAACTAACTGAGATAGAGCAATTTTGCAAGAATCTTTTTTCGTAGCTCTTAAAATTTTCTACAAATTAATCTCGGAGTAAAAAGGGCGTATCTTTATTATTTACTAAGATTCTTTCAAAAAAATTATTTTTAAATAAAATTGTATAAATTTGTGTCTATAAAAATTCATTGAATATTAGCAATTATTAACAATCAACAGATTTTGTTGTATTATTCTTGAAAATAAGTGAAATGGCGGTGATAGGTTTTTGCTGATGTTTCCATCAGAAAGCTGAGGACATTCCAAAAATGATATGTCAGAAGTAATCTTTTGGAATTTGAAGATGAAATATTTTTTTTATAACAAAAATTACAATTTCTTTTTAGGAATATCTCAGAACCTGAGTGAGAATCCTCTTTTCTAGTTCTCGATTCTCTACAAAACATTCTCAGGGCAAAAAGGGCGTATCTCTAGTATTTACCAAGATCTTTTTAAAAAAATTGTCTCCAAACAAAATTGCAAAAATTTATGTCTATGAAATTTGATTAGATATCAGCATTAACAATCAACAGATTCTCGAAATTATCTGATTTCAAGATATCCTTAGGACAACAAGGGCGTATTTCCATTATTTAGCAGAATAATTTTAGAAAACTGTCGACAAAAGAGAATTGATTCAAATGAATAACAATAGCGTTTTGCGGTGACATGAAAAAGGCCATGCTTTTTCTTATTTAGGATTTCCTATTTTCAGGAATATCTCAGAATGAGAGCATTGGAGCATTCCCTCTCTCCGTTTTTATCTTTCCCCCTTCAATTCACTCAATATGCCTTCTAAGGAGTCCGAACTTTTATGCAGGAAGTGCAAATTATTATCCGGGTCGATTTTCCATAAAACTTTCAATGTGTAGTGAGCATGGACTAATGCAGGCGACTACTTCCTGCTGGAGGACCTCATTCATCGGATTTGGAGCATTCCCTCTCTCTGTTTTTATCTTTCCCCCTTCAAATCACTCAATATGCCTTCTAAGGAATCCGAACTGTTATGCAGGAAGTGGGAATTGGGATCCGAGTCGACTTCCCATGAAACTTTCAATGTGTAGTGAGCATGGACTAATGCAGGCGACTTTTTCCAGCTGTAGGACCTTATTTCATCGGATTTGGAGCACTCCCTCTCTCTGTTTTCATCTGTTTCCATCTTTCCCCCTTCAAATCACTCAATATGCCTTCTAAGGAGTCCGAACTGTTATGCAGAAAGTGGAAATTGGGATCCGAGTCGATTCCCCATAAAACTTTCAATGTGTAGTGAGCATGGACTAATGCAGGCGACTTCTTCCAGCTGTAGGACCTTATTTCATCGGATTTGGAGCATTCCCTCTCTCTGTTGTTATCTTTCTCCCTTTAAATCACTCAATATGCCTTCTAAGGAGTCCGAACTGTTATGCAGGAAGTGGAAATTGGGATCCGAATCGATTTCCCATAAAACTTTCAATGTGTAGTAAGCATGGATTACTGCAGATGACTTTTTCCAGCTGTAGGACCTTATTTCATCGGATTTGGAGCATTCCCTCTCTCTGTTTTTATCTTTTCCCCTTCAAATCACTCAATATGCCTTCTAAGGAGTCCGAACTTTTATGCACGAAGTGGAAATTAGGATCCGAGTCGATTTCCCATAAAACTTTCAATGTGTAGTAAGCATGGATCACTGCAGATGACTTTTTCCAGCTGTAGGACCTTATTTTATCGGATCTGGAGCATTCCCTCTCTCTGTTTTTATCTTTCCCCCTTCGAATCACTCAATATGCCTTCTAAGGATTCCGAACTTTCATGCAGGAAGTGGAAATTAGGATCCGAGTCAATTTTCCATGAAACTTTTAGTGTGTAGTAAGCATGGACTAATGCAGGCGACTTTTTCCAGCAGGAGGACCTTATTTCATCAGATCTGGAGCATTCCTTCTCTCTGTTTTTATCTTTCCCCCTTCAAATCACTCAATATGCCTTCTAAGGAGTCCGAACTTTTATGCAGGAAGTGGAAATTAGGATCCGAGTCAATTTTCCATAAAACTTTCAGTGTGTAGTGAGCATGGACTTATGCAGGAAACTTTTTCCAGCTGGAGGACCTCATTTTATCGGATTTGGAGCATTCCCTCTCTCTGTTTCTATCTTTTCCCCTTCAAATCACTCAATATGCCTTCTAAGGAGTCCGAACTTTTATGCACGAAGTGGAAATTAGGATCCGAGTCGATTTCCCATAAAACTTTCAATGTGTAGTAAGCATGGATCACTGCAGATGACTTTTTCCAGCTGTAGGACCTTATTTCATCGGATCTGGAGCATTCCCTCTCTCTGTTTTTATCTTTCCCCCTTCGAATCACTCAATATGCCTTCTAAGGATTCCGAACTTTCATGCAGGAAGTGGAAATTAGGATCCGAGTCAATTTTCCATGAAACTTTTAGTGTGTAGTAAGCATGGACTAATGCAGGCGACTTTTTCCAGCTGGAGGACCTTATTTCATCGGATTTGGAGCATTCCCTCTCTCTGTTTTTATCTTTTCCCCTTCAAATTACTCAATATGCCTTCTAAAGAGTCCGAACTTTTATGCACGAAGTGGAAATTAGGATCCGAGTCAATTTTCCATAAAACTTTCAATGTGTAGTGAGCATGGACTAATGCAGGCAACTTTTTCCAGCTGGAGGACCTCATTTTATCGGATTTGGAGCATTCCTCTCTCTGTTTTCATCTTTCCCCCTTCAAATCACTCAATATGCCTTCTGAGGCGTCCGAACTTCTATGCAGGAAGTGGAAATTATTATCCGGGTCGATTTTCCATGAAACTTTCAATGTGTAGTAAGCATGGATTACTGCAGATGACTTTTTCCAGCTGTAGGACCTTATTTCATCGGATCTGGAGCATTCCCTCCCTCTGTTTTTATCTTTCCCCCTTCAAATCACTCAATATGCCTTCTAAGGAGTCCGAACTTTTATGCAGAAAGTGGAAATTGGGATCCGAGTCGATTTCCCATAAAACTTTCAATGTGTAGTAAGCATGGATTACTGCAGATGACTTTTTCCAGCTGTAGGACCTTATTTCATCGGATTTGGAGCATTCCCTCTCTCTGTTTTTATGTTTTCCCCTTCAAATCACTCAATATGCCTTCTAAGGAGTCCGAACTTTTATGCACGAAGTGGAAATTAGGATCCGAGTCAATTTTCCATAAAACTTTCAATGTGTAGTGAGCATGGACTAATGCAGGCAACTTTTTCCAGCTGGAGGACCTCATTTTATCGGATTTGGAGCATTCCTCTCTCTGTTTTCATCTTTCCCCCTTCAAATCACTCAATATGCCTTCTGAGGCGTCCGAACTTCTATGCAGGAAGTGGAAGTTATTATCCGGGTCGATTTTCTATAAAACTTTCAATGTGTAGTAAGCATGGATTACTGCAGATGACTTTTCCCAGCTGTAGGACCTTATTTCATCGGATCTGGAGCATTCCCTCTCTCTGTTTTCATCTTTCCCCCTTCAAATCACTCAATATGCCTTCTAAGGAGCCCGAACTGTTATGCAAGAAGTGGAAATTAGCATCCGAGTTGATTTACCATAAAACTTTCAAAGTGTAGTAAGCATGGATTACTGCAGATGACTTTTTCCAGCTGTAGGACCTTATTTCATCGGATCTGGAGCATTGCCTCTCTCTGTTTTTATCATTCCCCCTTCAAATCACTCAATATGCCTTCTAAGGAGTCCGAACTTTTATGCAGGAAGTGGAAATTAGGATCCGAGTCAATTTTCCATAAAACTTTCAATGTGTAGTAAGCATGGACTAATGCAGGCGACTTTTTCCAGCTGGAGGACCTCATTTTATCGGATTTGGAGCATTCCCTCTCTCTGTTTTTATCTTTCCCTCTTCAAATTACTTAATATGCCTTCTAAGGAGTCCGAACTTTCATGCAGGAAATGGAAATTGGGATCCGAGTCAATTTTCCATAAAACTTTCAATGTGTAGTAAGCATGGACTAATGCAGGCGACTTTTTCCAGCTGGAGGACCTCATTTTATCGGATTTGGAGCATTCCCTCTCTCTGTTTTTATCTTTCCCCCTCCAAATCACTCAATATGCCTTCTAAGGAGATCCGAACGGAGATGACCGCAAAACGCTATGCATACATAATATATGTATATAATATATGTATATATATATATATATATATATCTATATATATGTATGTATATATATATTATATACATATATTATGAATGCATAGCGTTCCACGGTGACATGAAAAAAGGCCATGCTTTTTTTTATTCAGGATGACTCTGATAATGGTCTCTGTTTTTTCACTAATATTCTTTGATAAGTCACTCTCTTCCAATCACGGTTGTAAATCGTGATTAATGTAATTTGATAATTGACTCAATTAATGACTCTATAGTTTAACTCAAAACCGTTAAACAATAGCTCCGTTATCTTGCCATGCGTCTATCGACTCGGCATCGGTTTTATTAGTACTTGATAGTTTTCACACACGTTGTTTCTCATATAATTTCTCAATGATCAGTGACGCGTTAGCCCCGGTTTTCGGTTGCTGGGTCACCAGCAACGTCAATGCGCCTCTGGTGACGATTAGGATAATTTCTCAGTGATTTATTCGATGACTGATCCGATGGTAATTCCGGATCAGTCGATAATTTAGCAAGATTCTTAAGAAATCCAATTAATGGAAGAAAGAAAATTGATAAAGTCAGGCATTGATAAAGGTGTGGCAATAAAAATAAACTTACTCTCGGTAAAAATGAGGTAATGCCATTACCGCATACTTCAGCGTGGGTAACGGTCTTCATCCACTTCAAAAGTCTCATTCGTCGAACGCGGCGAATAAGACATTTCAGTGGATAAAAGAGCGCTTGCCAACCTCTAAGGAGCGAGATGAATCGCCATTTTACTCGCGTGAGTGATATAAATGAATAATAAAATAAAAAAGTGAAAAGAAATTCACTGAAGTTTTCTTCAGAACTTTAGCGGCTAATGTTCCCAAATTGAAAATTCACGCGCTTAAACTGGAGCGGCAGCAGTGGGATCGTCCTAGTAACTTGTTAGACCATAACAGAGAAAGAAGTGGAGATTTCGTTGTTTTGTTACTTTTAAATAATTATTTTACACGGAGAGAATAATACATCGCAATCCTGTGCGAGTCCCTCTACAAATTAGTGTTTTAGCCATCAGTCATAGGACCAAACGGTCCACCAGAGGAAATCGGATGTGGCACCCTAATTTTTCGTGAGATGCCCTAAAAAATTCAGATGGGCAATGAATTTTTGGTGGGATTCCCCAGGAAAATCGCGTTCCACAACTGAGTTTTTTTCTGTAATAACAACGAACTCACATGAAAGATATTGTTGAAAATTTTATTGTAACAGGTATATACCTAACTCATTAGAATTACACTGTAGTGATTTCTGAGTCAATGAATATTTTCTAATTTCTCTAAACTAATTTCAGAACATGCACTAGGTTCAAGCAGATTGGTTTCCATTTATCTACAGATAAATTGGCAGGATCCTGTTAAAGTTGATGGCTTGAGTCTCAACACTTATTTGCGATTAATGAGTTAATAATTATCCATATAATTCATGAGAATCTGATGCAAGATTTTGAGAAAAAAAATGAACTCAAGGTTGATGCAATTGCTTATTGGATACGTCAACATAAATATGGTGTTTCGCCCACGTTAGCAGATATTACTCTGGAATATTTGTCTATAATTGACAGCTCAGCGCCATGTTAAAGACTTTTTTCGCAGGTATCCAACATTATCACGGAATACCGTAGTAGACTGAGTGCTGAACACATCTACATGTTGATATTCTTGAAGTCACTCAAATTTCCATGGTGGCACTTGAATTACACTCAAATGGTTGGTAGATCAGAGAAAATGATGAAACTATGGGAAAAATTCCGCTTTTTTTTATAAAAAAAAAAATTCCTTCGTCTGCAAGATGTTTTATTTTATTCGAAAGTTTATAATGAAAGTTGATGAGTGAATGAGAACTTTTTATTACATATAATTCTCTCAAGCATACTCTGAGCTGGCGCTGGTCAGATTGTTGCTGGCTTCATGAAAGTTGCTTTTAGCTAAAGGTAAATTTCGAACCTAAAAATTGGAATATTTGAAATACTCCGTCCGCATTCTCTGAAACAAAACTTTACGCATTCATAAACTAATAATGTATAAAGTGAAAATATAATTGGTAGGAACCTTGGCGGGAATATTCGATTACTTACCTATCTATATGAATGATTAAAATTAAAAACAAAAACACAAATGTTGTTGAATTGCTAGTTTTGTTTTATTGATATACCAGTGGCTGGGGAATATTCTTGTAATTTATAGATTCCAGATAATTAAAGAGAATTGATAGTAAATTATAGATATTTTTAGCTAGAAAATCGGCAAATAATAAATTTAAAAAAAACGCACAGCTGTTTTCGTGTAAGATGAGTGCAGTAATCGGTTTTATAATGAAGAAAATGAGGGAATAAAAGAAAATGTACAGAGGCTCATAAACTGAATTCAAAAGAAACAATGAATTCCGTGCGTTTAGCTATGAAATCCTCTGCCAATGTGCATTGTAATATATATTTCTTTCATTGTTATTTAACATATCAAATTCACGATATTGAGCCACAATTGCTGTCAAAGAATTCTTATTCATGAAAAGCAATGTACATGCCAAAGTTTAAAAAATGAAAGAAAATTCATGAAACTGACATTATTTCTTACTAATATGTATAAAGTATTTTCTTAATAATAGCTTGTATTTTAGGAGTTTTTTTGGAGTGATTCTTCCCGATAACGGGTGATGGTTGACATACGCAATTTATTCCAGTTGAAATTAAGACAACACTCATTTATTTTCCGTGATAGATTATCGTTCTCTCTTTTCAATGTAATTAATTACCTGTACATCAATTTTTTGTAAATTATTTTTGATGTTTTATATCATAACAATCACTCGAAATCAGGGGAAATAGTTGAGATAGATTTTGTCTGATGATTCCTCTGAAACAATGAGAAAATTGCCGATGAATCAATTGGATTAACTAATTGTTAATGCACCAATGTTTCGTCTGCTGTGCGCAGACCTCTTCAGGGTGAATATATTTATTCTACGAAACACAATTATTGGATTTTACATAATACAATTTTACAGGAATATTTTTCAAGAACAGAGTATATAATATTTGTAAAGATAATATGAGTAAAGATATATTGAATATGAATATGAGTAAAGATAGATTTGAGATTATAAGAAGAAATAACTCAAAGATATACGATATTTTGCCGTTTTCTTATATTTTTAGGATATAATTTGGTCTTCTAGTCTGGATTCTAAGACCAAAATCATAATTTTTTATTATGATTTCTATTATAGATTCTGAAATTGAAATTAAGCCTTAAACTGAAACTGAGGTGGTAAGAGAATAATCTCAGTTACCACTACCAGAATACAATTCTGTTTCCAAAATAATTAGAAATTTTGGTTCATCACATTCGTTTGATAGCTATTACCATCCTTCTAAGATGCTTCCCTATCGCTTCGTGATCCGAAATACCATTTTTTTCAAATGAAAATTCTACCGACCTAGAAGATTTGAACGCTCGACCCTACGATTAGTAAACCTACGCTTTGTACCACGGAGCTACGCACGACACTTTAATTTCGATCACATGAACTGCCTACATGCATATAGTCCGATTTTTAAAAGGATTACTTTTCCGAGAGCCTGAAACCGTATCTAACCTTACTTAAAAAAAGTAAACCTTTCGGTAATCGGACTATACAAATACTTTTTGTACGTATGCAACTATTGTATTCAACTTTGCGTGTATTCAATTTACATTAATTGTAACGAAATGTTGGGTTAAAAATCATGTAAATTACAATTTTTTATATTTAATCATTATCGAAATGCATTCTTTCCTATATATATTGATACTTTGAGCTTTAATAAAAGAATATACGACTCTCCTTATTTTCTGCTATTTTTTTTCCATTGGAATTCTATTTTATACAAAATTTTATCAATTCCAATCCATTTTCTTGAAGTGCTCTATTTTTTTATAATTTTGGATATATTCTGAAGATCTATCTGTGGTTACATTTCAATCATGAATAATATATATATCTCAGTATATATATTTTTATAATTTCTTTTATAATCAGAGGATCTAACCTCGATTATAATTTAATTATCTTGAGCAGATATATTTCATCTTATACCTTTATATATTCTGAGATATATTATCAAAGATACATCCCAGGTAGGAATTGACGATCGGAACAAGCCTTGCTCAGCCTTCGCCCAAGGCTGAGGCTGAGTAGTCTAAGACTCAGATGACAAGGCTAAAACAAGCCTTGATGAGCCTTAGAATGATAAGATCATCCCAAGGTTGGAAGCTGAGGCTCTCCCCAACACTCAGATCTAAGTCTGAAATGAGGGTGAACCGTTGCAGACAATGGGGCTGTAGAATGTTTAAACAATTGTTTAACATTAATTACTATTGAGTTATAAGGCTTTCAGGAGATAAATCAGCTCAAATAGTATTGAAAATAACATTAATATGGAAAAAAATGTTGCTCCGGCTTGGATTCGAAACCGCGACCATTGATTCTAGAAAATTTTAATGATAAAAAGGCTATTTTATTATTATTAATTATCCTCGAGCCGATTGGTATGAATATATTTATTCAGATGCCGCGTCCGGATGTTGTTCCCCAGAGAAGATCGTCCTGGTGCCGCTGTTGTCCAAGATATTCACCGAAGGACTGTGCTCGAAACATGCATCTAGCCCACTAGGCTATTTCACTTACTTGAGTTCATAGGACATAAATCCGAATTATCAAGTGACTCAACCTTTTCTCTCATTGACACTCTAAAACTCTATGTTCATATATTTCATTTTTTATCCTTCCGATGTTATAATAATAATTTTATTCAATTATCTATCCGCTTAAATAATTAATAACAGAATTTTGTCGGTTTGAATCGAAATCAGGCTTAGCCCAAGACTGAGACAAGCCTCGAATGAGGCTCAATGAAATAATCCAAAGATCACACAAAAAAATGAAATTTACCTATTAACACTAATATCGTTATTGTTATTGCAATTATAATGGGGAAATTCTTATCTAATGAGTGACGGCTGGCCCAAGACTCGTCCACCCTTCAGAATGAAGCCTTTGTAGAGGAAGCCTCAATCGAGGCTGATTCAAGCCTAGGTTGAAATTTGAAAATGAAGGAATGGAAACCCATAATCTCAGCCCAATTTTGACGACAAGAACAAGCCTGGCAGAGGCTTGGTTCCCCAAGCCTCAGTGCGCCAAGGTTAGTAACGGGCTGTACTATTCGTCAGCCTCGGCGCTTCCTATCTGGGATATGAGGATATATCTTGTTGTTATAATTCTAATTATATCATAATATAATTTTTATTATAACTGGATATATTCAAAGAAAAATATAATTTGGAAAATATAACTGCACATGTCATAGGAATATAAGTGATTATAAGAAATTATATCTGCTCACATTTTAGATTATAACTTTTTTCGTGGGGATATTACTTATTGTTGCGAAATTGATAACGCTGCAAAAAAGTAGCAGTTTCGGTATGGACTGATACATTGAAAAACAACTAATGAGTTCAACATTTCCACATTCTGAAATGTTGAAATTTCAATTCATCAGTTAATTCGTTCTAGTAAACTCGATTTCAAATTATTGCACGATGAACTCAATTTAATTATCACAAATGTCATAACCCTCATAATTAGCGAAGAATAAAGTGTTGCAAGTAAAACAATGGGCAACGCCGATAATTCTTATAGCGAAAATTATTCTGGACCTAACAAGGAGTGATAATCGTAAACGCAGCGGGGGGCCCTATTCTTTTCGAAGTAATAAACGACCCAAAGTGCGCTTCTACTGGTGAGTGAAAGATGATGATGAGCATTTGTTTTTAGAGACAATTTCAAACAACAAGGTATCGGAAAGTTCGGGATGTTTGAGTTGTCACAAAAGAAGTGATAGATGTTCATGGGGCATAACACAAAATTGTAGGGGATGAGTAAAAGTATACAGTGATATTCATGAATAATTTCTGAGAAGGGGATTTTGGCGATAAACTTAGTATTTTTGGGTTTTTCACGTGCTCATGCAAGTATATTACCAAGCAAATATGCGTCCAAGAATCCAATTATTACACGGCAAAATCTCGATAATTTACGGAAATTTTAATTTAATAAATTCTCAATTTAAATCCATCGGTACAAGTTTAATTTCCTTCTCCAATGATTTCGTTTTATGTTCTCCAATGTCGCCGTTCAACATCCTAGTTAGGCATATTTATCGACTGATCAAGACTTTTTTGCACTAGTAAGATTGCACCAATGTTACAGATAGGAGCCTACCGTATGTGAATCAGAGACTATATCCTTAGGGCCAGACTACCGGGTCAATTCTGCGAAAATTAAACGTGTTTTCCTCCAGTCCAATATAATTCTCCAACATCTCATCGACGTCATCTCCATCCAATCAGGTTCGTTCGAAGATCATCAGCATGCACATCAATCCAGCGGCAGTCGATGATGTGGTTCCCGTTCAATGCTGCCAACAAATATTGTCTTGTGCAACTCCCGCAAGCGTGAAAATATTCAACACAAAATTTTTAGCCAATAATTCAATGATGAAATAAATTTTGAGTTTCTCGATCGCTCTGGTCAACGTGACTTTTACGCTCCGCTATGGACTGGTCAGAGTTGTACACGCTGTACAGTTTCTGAGTGCTTACGCTGTAAGGAAGTGTACAGTGTGTGCCACTTCAACCGTTGCGGTTGGCTCCATTGAAAATGCGCAGAATACCTCCCCTGGTGGCTTAAATAATGAACAGGCGTGAACCGGGCAAACAAAAAGAAATAATTGTAACGCGACCATGTTGTTACAAGCTCTAAATATGTAGTAAATTCTGAAAGAATTAAGTTTTACATGATAACTAGAATTTATACCGTTAGAGACTCAATACAATAATGTTTTATTCATTTTTAAAAAATTCATATACGATGAAAAATTAAGAAACTTATAGTTTTTTAAAGGACAATATAATTCCATTGGCAGATGTTGTGAGTGTTGATCGTGGATCAAGTTGACTCTCATCCTCTGGTCTTTGATGAACTTCATAGTTTCTCAAAATTGTTGATAATACAAGTTTCGCGTGCAATTGTCCTACTTTCATTCCTGAAAATTCGAAAATCTGCATTAGTAAAATCCTTCATTTCATACCCATAAAAGAATAGTTCGATCAAAATACGAAAACTTTTCCATTACAAATGTTCCATCCGCTTGGAAGAAGATAGGCTCATGAACTCTCACAAACTTATATATTGATTCGTTGTAAATTAATAGTTAGTTTCATGAATTTGAAATAATGTCCGATTTGCACCAAGTGGATAGATCGCAGTAAAACATAGCTTTTCCTTTCGAAAAAATTTCTTCAATTAATAATTCTCAAACTTCCATAGACAAATGCATTCATAGTGAATACAACTTGTAAAGAAAAGTTGTTCAAATACATGCAGCCATTTTCATAAAATTGTAAATGTTGACTCAAGCAAGACATAAGTGGCATAAAACCAAACTAATTGAGAGAGAAGGGAATAATCCCTCTCGCCTATTAAGATGTAGAGAGTTGTTCAAATTGGAAATCATTGATTGTATAGTATCAAAAGTATGTCATACCGATGCACATCCTCGGACCAAGCCCAAATGGCATATAGGCTTCTGATATTTCTTTTCCATTTCCGAACCGTTCAGGATTGAATTTTTTCGGATTTTCAAAGAATCGTGGATCCTCCTGGAGTCCACACAGTGAAATGTAGACGGGCGTGCCACTCTCCAGAGTAATATCGGTTCCTGGTATCTGTACAGGATAATAAGAGAGCATTCAATTTTTCATTTAATCGATCGTCAGCTGCATTGATTCACCCACATTCTCTGATCGCATAATGTGGATACAATGTTATCGAACACATCGCATTAAACTAAAGCTGAGTTAAGTGACCTGGCCTGAGAATAGCATATTCGAAACACGTCGTACTATTGTAAAACTGAAGTCAGTGGTCCGAACTGACAAAAAAAATTCAGGTTGCCATGGTCTTGCCTACTCACACTATGCAACACCACACTACCATTTGATTATATTCCCTAGCGGACCTGATTCACGGTGATTTATGGTGAATCACCGTAAATCACGGTAAAATGCGGAATCACCATGATCCACCGTAAATCACGGTGATTCACAGTGAACTTTAGTGCACCTAAATCATGAAAATAAATCGTAAAATTTGGTACATCAAAATCACCGTGATTCACGGTGAGCCTTTCCGGATTTACATCACGGTGATTTATGGTAGAACACCATATTCCGATATTTCATGGCACGATCAATCAACGGAGAATACAAAAATAGCACCTTCTTAGGCTGTTTATACTCCGTAGTCTTTGAGGTTATGATCAGTTCCACCATACACGCAGGTGAACAACATTGTCATTCAGTTGTGAAAATAAATTTTTGCAATAATAATCATTTCAGAATTCGAATAGTAATTTGTTATATCTGTGGTCGTTATTGATTATAGATCCGTCAGCTTCGATTTGATATGATACAAAACTCCAATATTAATGATGAAATTCCTGCACCAGATGCAGAATATAATCTAGGAAGTGCAACTAATTTATCTTTTTTTTCCCGTAAATCACCGTGCATTTCCGATCGCCTGTGTACGGTGAAATCACAGTGATTCTCCGTGAATCAAGGGGATTCACCAGAATTATCGAACTGTAGTAGATGATTGACCGTGATCCACGGTAAATAACTGTAATTTAAACGTGATTGATGGTGATTCACCGTGATTTATGGTGATTAACGGTGATTGACCGAACTTTAGAGATTGATAATTCCGGCAATCCACCGTGAATCACCGTGACTCACGGTGAATTACGGTAGATCACAGTGTATCGCGGTGAAAGTTCAGTGAGCCCTCACCGTGAATCAGGTCCGTTAGAGAATTCATATACAATCTCCTATTGCAATTGTTTCTCGCGGAATCATTTGTCACGTGTTTTTTCAACCAGTTCATTAAACCTGACCCGTAACTGCCCCAGTACCTTCAGTGGGGACATTAGATAAGTTTTTTACTGATCTCAAGTGAACCAGATATTGCATTGTTCAATTCAGTTGAAATATTGTAAATCGCTATTACACAGATTCATAACAATAAATTATAATTGATGTGATTAAATTGGAGTTATTGTTAATTATCTAAATAGGCTCATCGCTTCACAAACTCCAAAAATTTTCAGGATAGATTACTGCCAGAAGTTGTAAAGAAGTTTAAGGTGAGCATTATCATTCTCCTTAGCTTTTTGATCCTCAAAATTATGATCCATGAAATCTTGGGATGAATCAACTCTACTCTACCACTACTATTACTAAACAGTTTACGAAGGATTCAGTAGAAACAGCAAGTAGATAAGCATATTCAATTGAATATAGAAAACTGAGGAAAAGTGAAGGGAGGTGGGTGCTTGAAACTTATCTGTGAAAAAACCATTATATCCATTCGTAATGAAATGAAACCTATGATGATATATGGAACACATCAACAGAATTATAATTTTTCTTGGTGAACTTTGTGGAATACAAGATTCATTGAAAGTTACTTGAGAGAAATTTTCTGATAAACTACTGCCGCAATGTAGGTAAGTGCAATGAACTGCCACACATATCCCCAAACGTGTGATATCCTAGGAATCATCCCATAACTTGTACCAGAAAGTCCTAAGAAAATAAGTTTCGCGGCGACTGTACAAAGCAATCAATGGTTAATCACCAAATTCATCGTTGATGATTTAAAATAATCACTATGTCTTTCTTATTCAGACAAACCAGCAGAATTCTTACTCTGTACTCGTCACGAGTGAATCTATCAACGGTAGAAACTGGAGGATGCAGTCTAATACCTTCCGCAATACATTGATCCAAATATTTCATGTCATTGATTGCTTCATAATTCCAACCATGTTCTCTGATGGCCCTCAGAATATCGTCTCTCGCAAGCTGCTGATATTCGCTATGCCTTGCTAATTCCATCAGTGTAAATGATGCAGTTGTTGAACTGGACTCAAATCCCGCAAAAAAAGTTCCCGATTGGTGTAGAAGGTTCTCACCTTCGAATTCTAAATCAAAAGAGAGTAGAATGTAAGAGTTATTAGTCCTAATATCGATTTTTATTCTGATCCAATTCATATTTTTTTGTACTCAACTGTAAATGGGGTTCTGTTTTTCATTTTTTAGTTGGATCAATGAGTCGATGAAATCTCCTCTTTTGGAGCCTGATTCTTCACGTTCTTTCACAGCATCCCAGAAAACTTTTCCCACGAACTTGGAATCAAATAGTATTTGGTTCCCGATTTTCGCCACCATTTCTGGCATGAAAAATACTGTGACTAAAGCTATCATCCTTTTGTATCCATGGAAGAACTCTGATACTGAAAAAAGGAGAGACATTTTGAGAGTTATTAAGTTGTGGTGTGATAGAAACTTCGATAAGAAAGCGCCTTTCCCTGCAAATCATACATAGAGTTGTAACGATGTGGGGGGGGGGGGGGGGGTCATAAACTGAAGTTTCTGTAGAAGAAAACGTTGCCAAGTATGTGTACTGTAACGTAGTATTTTGGTTACGTTACTTTTATCGTCTGGGCGCGTAATTCATTTTGGAATTTTTGATAATTTCGCCATCACCAACCGAGAATCATGATAGACGATTCACGAGAGTTCAATTCAAAGTAGAAATGAGTAAAACTAATGCTGATTGGTTAATTTTGTATGTTAACGCTCATTGGATTATCGTCGTTTGAGTTGATGTCTTGCAACCACGAGGGGGAGACATCGGATGGACGATAGGAATTTTGTAATGTCACCTAACCTGAGGAATTTGGCAGAGATAAAAATTTTGGCGCCAATAACAGAATTCATTGGAAGAGGGAATTGAGATGATTTAGATGGACTTCAGTCGCATCCTGAAATTTAATAATTTATTCCAACTCTAATGTCATGGACTTGGAGTGTTTCAATCATCTTCGTTGGAATTGCTGTTATTGAAAAGAAGAATAATCAGTGTCAGGTTAAGTTGGATTGAATGACGTATTCTTGGGATTGACCAATGAGAGATGTCATTCCCGGAAAATACGCCTGAGCCAGTGCACAGCGCTTGCTGTGGGCCCATTCTCGTTTATTGTGCCATATTGAAGACACATGTTTTGCCATGTCATTTGTACACCCTCGTTAGCCGCCATTCCTTACGTTTTTTGGATTGATTAATTCGTTTGGAATTGATTATTTTAATTATGGTTAATTGAATTGAAAAAGATATTGTTCGAGATTAAATACCATTTATCGGCGATTATTTATTTGATAATTTTGAAAACATTCTATTTTATTGAAATATTCTAATTTTTATTGGACTCTTGTTATCGTCTCTTTATGGAATAATTTTTTTGTTAATCTATTTTTCCAAAAATTAATTTGTCGCGAATTAGAAATTAATTAACGGTATTTTCTTTGGCGTTGTTGCCGCGATTTGATTAATTATAATTCACTAGGAAATTTTGTAGTTTCGCGACTTTATGAAATTTTGCGAATTATTGCATTTTTTTTTATTTCAACATTGTTAGAGGAATTTCAAAAATCTAAAATTTCGATGAAATCAATTTATTAATTTCATACATCGAGAAATGGTTGAAGGCCCTAGCACACGACTTCCTTAGCCGTAGGCATAAGACGTAACGTGAGGTTTCAGCCAATCGCGAGCGGGACGTAAAATTTGAGCCACTGTGATAGAATCCGTAAGCTGTTATGCCAGTTATCAGCGAAAGAGCCACGTCGACCAATCGGAAGACACTTTTAGACACGTCAAAATCGAAAGAGTAGGAGAGTTCTCTAACCTGTTATTTTGTTGTGGTACAATGAGACTGGAATACATTGGTCAATAATAATTTAATTTGATGAGAGACATGAGCGGATTTTTATTTCATTTTAGTAGGAAATTTCCTTAAAGACTTTACGATTTTTCTAATGAAATCTGAAACTGACTTAGAGCCACAATTTGAAAGAACAGGAACCAGTTTGATCGAGTTTATGAGGTTATACATAGAAAAAAAATTCCTAACTTTAGAATGACAAACTGAGTCACTATCGTAAAATCGGTTTTGTCAAACTACTCTCAAAAGTGAAAAATAATCCACCGTCTAATTTTTCAGACAAATGTTTGTGAAGTTGACAGGCTGGAACGCTCTTATATATTTTTGTATAACGTTCCCATATAGACGGAAGTGGCGTAAAATGATTTTTCCAATTAAACGATTCAAGATAAAAATTTTCCGATGATTCATGGAAAAGCTGAACGAATTTTTAGAATTTTTTCAAGAATTCGACTATTTCGGCCAAGATTTGAAGGCCGTACACCTGTTCGAAATCGGAAATTTTCACTTTTTTGAGCATATCTCTGGTTTTATTGGTTGTAGCGATGTACGGTTGATCTTGAATGGAAGACGAGCTCATTTCCCATTTATTTATGTAGTCGTAATTTTTTTCAAATCAGTTTTTCAATCACTTCCAGCCCATTTTCTGGAAATAAGTTTTTGCTCCGTATTTATTTGAAAAGTCAATTATTTTCTTCTATAAAACTATAGAAATCGACGGGAAATGGGCTCACCTTTCATTGGAGACACACCCCAGGCTGCTACGAGCAATAGAACCAAAGATATCCCGGAAGAAATAATATTTTCCAAAAATTAAAAAGGACTTCAAATATCAACTAAAAAGTCGATTGTTCGACAAATTGAAAAAAACGATTTCGGCACATGGTTTCCATTGGGAATTCCCTCAGCTGTCTAATGGAATCATTAGAGAAAAACTATCTGTAAGATTTCCATTCATCTCGAGTGATTTTCATGGTATAATACATCAAAACTAAGATGTGTCCATTTTACCTCTTTTATCCATTTTCCCCCATATAGATAGAAATGGACTTTGTTGTCTGAGAAACTGGCCAGTGCATCATTTTTTGAATTTCAGAGTCATTTATGAAGCATGTCCTGTAATGATAATTAAATTCGATATCTTAGAGTTGGAAAACAGCTGTTCCCATGAATCACCTTATAGATGTGCTCGAAACTGCATAATCATTTTTGCTATCGTTTTTCGGTATTCCTCTCGGAAATCTTTGCCGTGACCTTTCTAATTTAATAATGAAGATGAATCAAAACCCTCATTGTTTTAATTATCTGCAATATTTTAAGAAGGATATCTGTTGAACGAGAATAATTGAAAATTATCGAAAGTAAAAATGGTTCGAAAATCCTGCGGTCTGGCGCTGTGGATATCGTCAATGATTCACACGCGGTAGACTAGGGTTCGATCCCCACCGGTGACACTGGTGAGATCTAATCAGTACAAAAAGTCTTGATCAGTCGTTAAATACGCCAATCTAAGGTGTCAAAACGCGACGTTAAATAATATGAAAAAAAAAAAATTGGTTTGAAAGCTATTAATCTGATTGTTCCATAAACTTCAACGCTACTACCACTCCCCTTGCGCCACCCATGGAGCACTGTCCCCTGATCAAGATCACTGGCTGACGATTCTAGATTATCACCAGAACCAAGATCCATCAGGTGCTCTCCTAAAAGCAGCACTCGACAAGTCATCTCCAGCGCTGATTGTCCTCACTACCTGTTATGAGCCATTATCAGCAGTTGTCTACTGCGTCTCCTGGCTCCCAATAGACTACTCGAACTATAAAATATGGTCTTTCCGGGAAATCTCCAAATTGTTCCGGAGAGTCATGTCCCTCGGCTACGTGGACACTCTCGTCCACCTTTAGATTGGCTGCTTCGTCTGGCGTAGTTGTGTGTGCGCTCTGTCGATCTATACGTGCAATGAATACACACAGAAAACACTGTGCGTAGAAGACGCACAGAAGTGCGTAATCACTGCACATGTGTGCGTACTTCACGTTCTCACAATCGAACGTGAAGTACGCACACATGTGCAGTGATTACGCACTTCTGTACGTCTTCTACGCTCAGTGTTTTCTGTGTGTATTTAGATGTATGCATGGAGCACCGTATCATTCGGAGGGTATCGAGAGTTTCCTAAAAAATCTCATAATTTTTGTTAAATTCGTCATTAGATGGAAAACTTTATACTTCAATCTCGAGAAAATAAATTTATGATTTATCGGAATGAAAATTATATGTAATATATGCGCCGGAAACCTTTTCCATGGAGGGCCTGGTGCCTCAATTTCCATACATTTCTTTCTCATAGAACTGCCTTAACCCTATTTCTGTCAGGACCTTTCCCCCACCAGCGGTACGGGTGGAGCCTAGAGGTAGTGGCGTCAAGCGCGCGAGAATGGAGTCAGTGCCGTATACTGATTTTAAAATTCAAATTGTTAACATTTCGTAACATCTGTGAAAATACACTACTCAAAAAAATTAAAGGAACAAAAAATTTTTCCATTTTTTCAGTGATTTTTGGAAGACTGTAACTTCATGAAAAATGATCGGATTGAAATAAAAAAAAAAAGCATTTTGAAGCTTGAAATGTCTAGTTTTAAAATCTTTCAAGGAAAATTTTTTTGGAGCATTCCCTATGATGCAAAGAGAGGAAAAGAAGCGAAAGAAAAAAAATCAAAATTTTTTTCATTTTTGAAAATGGTCTACGGGCTCAGAAAAAATTTTTGCAACTTGACCAATGCAAGGATCATTTAGCCCAACTCTTTAGCTTCAATTTTTTTTTTTTTTCTTCGTACAATCATTTGTCTCTGAGATATCGACTGTTGAATGAAAATTTGTCTTTTACTCTTCGATCATCGATATCTCGTGAACTACTGATCGTACAGCGAACGGATAGTGGGTTTCACAAACTTGAATAAATTTTCTAGAAGTGGTTTTTGGAAATTGATTTTTAAAAAAATTAATTTTACACGTAATCTTGGTTCGAAAAGTTACCAAAAAATAACGTTTTTTCACTGTTCTCGTAAGTCTACCTAAACTTTGTCTTTTTTCGGAGGACTGCTACTGTTATTGGGTTTTTTTGAGCTGAATGTATGCCCAAACACCCGGGAAAATTTCAAGTCAATCGGTTCAGCCATTTTTTTTCCCGACCGATCAAAGTTGTAGTAAAAATTAAAGGAACAATATGCTCGTTCCTTAAACCCTAATTAATGAAGGCTTTCTTTTGTAAGAATTTCGTCTTAACGGTTCACCTCATGATCGGAAAATGAGGAGAAAAAGACATTGGAATATTGGATATCGGAACATTTTGTTTATTAAAAATAAATTTGATAAAAACTGAAATTTGCAAGAACATGTGTATGCGTGTGGAACGAAATTTTTACAAAAAAAAACCTTCATTAATTAGGATTGAAGGAACCAGCATATTGTTCCTTTAATTCTTGCTACAACTTTGATCGGTCGGGAAGAAAAAATGGCTCAACCGATTGACTTGAAATTTTCCAGGGTGTTTGGGCATACATTCAGCTAAGAAAAAACCCAAAGACAGTAGCAGTCCTCCGAAAAATGACGAAGTTTAGGTAGACTTACGAGAACAGTGAAAAAACGTTATTTTTTGGTAACTTTTTGAACCAATATTACGTGTGAAATTAATTTTTTTAAAAATCAAGTTCCAAAAGCCACCTCTAGAAAATTTATTCAAGTTTGTGAAACCCACCATCCGTTCGCTGTACAATCAGTAGTTCACGAGATATCGATGATCGAAGAGAAAAAGACGAATTTTCATTCAGCAGTCGATATCTCAAAGACAAATGATTGTACGAAGAAAAAAAAAAAAGAAATTGAAGCTCAAGAGTTAGGCTAAATGATCATTGCATTGGTCAAGCTGCAAAAAATTTTTTTTAGCCCGTAGACCATTTTCAAAAATGAAAAAATTTTTGATTTTTTTTCCTTCGCTTCTTTTCCTCTCTTTGCATCATAGGAAATGCTCCAAAAAAATTTTCCTTAAAAGATTTCAAAACTAGACATTTCAAGCTTCAAAAAGTTTTTTTTTTATTTCAATCCGATCATTTTTCATGAAGTTACAGTCTTCCAAAAATTACTGAAAAAAAATTGAAAAATTTTTTGTTCCTTTAATTTTTTTGAGTAGTGTATCTAAAGGAAAGTAAACACTTCTCGGTTAAAAGAAAAGCATATTTATTTGAAAATACCAATGCAATTATATGGCACATAGAAATTTTTATCATCATTGAAACTGTTCAGTCTTGCTTGTGATTTATAATGAAACAGTTCACTTTACACAGTGGTACATCATCTGCCAATGAAAAAAAATACCACACCACGTGAATTTTCATATATTAATAAATTTCTTCTCAATTAATGATTAACATAATTCTTTTATAACCTCCGAACAATAACTCTTCACGAGCATTTATTACGTTTTTTAATATTTCACATAGTTTTTCATGTTTGAGCGGTTATTCGCCCAATTGATTGGAAAATATTGTTCGTTAGGATAAAAATGGGGTTAGTGTAGGCATATCAAATTTCACTGAACCACGCATTGAAATTTCCTCAATAACTCATAGAAAAGAGCTCCATCTCTCTTAAAGAAATCGTAATCCATGAATTGAGATTTCATCAAAAGATGTCCTTCTTTTTGACGAGTGGTTGACAAGATCTTGATGTGTGGTTCAGTAAAATTTGCTATGCCCACATTGCAATACAATGCGATTCTATTGCTTGCTGTGGATCGGCGTATGACAAATTGAGGCTGCTCAAAAATTAATGAACCAGCTCGGTAAATGTTGCCAAGAGTCATATTATTTCTTCAGCCATTGTCTGAAACGTTCCCGGATTCCTATTGTTTCTGCCAGAATTACTGAGAAAATTCAGTACTCTCTACGGGAAATTTATTTCCGTGCAGAATAATTGAATTCAGGGGGAGGGTTGAATTGGAAAAATAACTAATTTAGAAATTGAATATAAGTTGAGTGTTAAATAGAAATCTGGTCATTCTTCTTTTCTCATCCCTCATCATTTTCTTTCCAAATCTCCTCCCAGCTTATTAACAAAAGGCGAACCGAGTGTCAACGGGAAAGCCCGTCAGTATTGTGAATGAAAAAAAATCAGATTGTCATAATAGAAAAAAAAATACGATGAAGTTCAACTTTTCTCTATCACTCATTTTTTTGTATTTCTTGCTATAATTGTTCCTCGGCATAAATTCCCTTGATTTTCACTTGCATTTCCGATTCAGACACCATAGGAGTCTAGTAGAGAAAACTTGATAAGTTAATGCTATAGAATTTTCACAGGAAAAATCCGAGCAGAATAGCTTATATTGAAAAATGAAAATCAATAAGTTTTTCATCTGTTGAATATTTCGTAATGAATACCTGTTTTTGAAAAAATGCATTGAGGAACTGTGGAGTGTTCAAGAAAATTAGTACTGGGCAAACAGAATGTCCAATAGAATTCCAATGATATTTCCAGAATATAACTCGAAAAGGTTTTCCTCTCTCCAATACTCACCATGCTTGGTAAACTCTCCATCGGGATAATTGAAAGAATCCATCTTGGTCCCGAGAGCAACGCTGGCGATGATATCAGTGGTATACTTGTAATTGAGTTCTTGAGCGTCAACAATTCTATTACCATTGTGATCCATTTTCTGGCAGGTCAAATAATCCATCATATTATCCCCAATTTCATCCATGAGAGGAAACATCTGTTTCAATTTTCTTCTGCTCAAAGCTGGTGTTATTTTTGTCCGCAAATATTTCCACGCTGGATTTTTCAAGCCGAATAAATTTATCATACCGATACTGTCCTTTTGTTGTGAACCAGCGAAGTGTCTATCGGAGAAATTCTCAAAATCACGAATAAGTATCTGCTTAATGATTTCAGGATCCCGTAGAAGAAGACATGGCTTGTGAAATATGTAGAATCCAACAAACGATGAGTTACTATTAGCAGAGTGATGTAGCTCCCCAAGATACCATCCCGGGGCAGTACGAAACAGTAAAGCATCTTTGAAATGACCAAATATTAAATTTATATATGGCAACTGTTCTACGCCTCGGCGTTTCCAATAAGTCAGTTTATAATGAGCATAAGCCCATAACAATGAGGCTATCAAAGGAAAAATGATCAGCAAGAAAGTAACGATATTCATGTCGTCTAGTAAACTGAGCCACGCCATACTAAGTCAGTACACAATGAGCAACTATTATCACACTAGCGAAAGAGTTGATGTCGGTTCTGCTTGGTTTCGATGCCCCACCACGTGCAGCACTTAATATATAAAAAATGAAGGTTTGGTGGTGAAATTTACATGATATTCATCATGTAAATATATATTTAATGTATTAAGTATGAGAAAATATTATTTTATTTTATTTGTTGATATCTCTATTAACTTTTTTCCCTCCTTTGTGCAATGAAACGATAAGCAAATGGATGAGACTGCGAATTCACTTGCAATAGATTATTCGAGAGTTTGTCGAGAACAAGGAAATTACAAAATTTTAAATAATCCGATATTAGCAATTCCTGCAGTTTACTACATTGATTTCATTCAGTTGCCTATCGATTGTTGATCTCCTTGAGAATAAATCAATCTACAAGATTTCCGTCTCAATTTTTTTTTTGAGAATCACGAGAATCCTGTTTATTGCTCATGACATCATCTGCAATTAAACTCTGTGGATGTTTCTCTATTACACTACACAAAGTGAAGACATGCACCAAAGGAACCAAATTTAATTTCCTGAGTTATACACTATGTATCAGATAACAGATGAATTGGCTCACTGGTATCTTATGGAATTATTGAGTATAAGGAAATATCATTTTAACGAATGAAGCCAAAATGAAGGTTTGATGATGAAATTTATATGATATTCATCATGTAAAGATATATTTAATGTATTAAGTATAAGGAAATATTTTTTTTTCTAAGTGTACATGGTTTTTCCTCCTGTGATCTACAAGAATTTCAAAATCTTCAGTTTCCTGCGGATACAGCTGCAAAATTACAGTAGACCGAAAATAGAAAAGTTGCAATGATTGAATCAGCAAGAAAGTTCTTGAAACCATGATCCACCATAAAAACTATATCTAATGCGTAATAATGAAATAGCACATCCTTATGGAACTAGAGGATGTACTCGTACTCCAAGAATATTCGTGAAATAAAGATGATTCGTCCTTTATAAAGAATTCAAATTATGATGAAATATATTGATTAAGTACTATTATAGTGTAGCTGCCCCGTTCTAATAGAACTCTTCCTACTCCGAGTCATCCTGACGTCTATTAGTACGGATAAGGCTTGAGGGCTATCCCATTACCTGGCTCAATCCAATCCCACCCCCCCCCCCCCTCCTCCAATAATGAGTAGGAATTGTTGATTTCACACTTTTCCGCAGGAGACTGTCCACCAGATTTCTTCATTAATATAAAATCGCGTAGACAATTCTACTTCGATTAGAACTAGAAACAGGTAAATCTTTTTTTGGTAAATTGATACTACAGAGACGCATTAGTTCAAGTACTGTTAATTAAGAAATTATTAATTATTTTGGGTTCTAGAACAATATTCTCATCTCTGCTGGAGTCGCTCGAATAAATTTGATGAGTCATGAGACTTTTTGAGGTGTTTGAGTTGAGTAGTAACAAACTCAACTTTATCAAATTTTTACAGGACAGAGGTGTCTTGCGTTTCCATAATTTTTGCAACAATTGTAGAAAGCGTATGATATTTTCTGAAACTGAATGTTATTTTAGATGTTATGGCTCAAAAAAAAGTGTTAATTCACACAAAAAAACTATTAATGCAAGATGTAACACAAAAACCAGTGTTCTGACAGGATCGATATTCGAGAAGACAAAGGTTGATTTGTGTCCATTGTTCTGTTAAATTTCATTATATCTTATTTTCGAGAGAATTACTTCACAAAATTTATCTTCAGGGACAAATTTAACCATCAAAACAATTAGGTTTTCGGTTAATAAAATCAATACGGTACTATTTAATTGGGTGAGTGGGAAGCATGTTAGCAAGTTGGGGTGAGGGTAAGGTGGTTGAGGTAGATGAAACGTTCATCGGACATGGAAAATATGGGAAAGGGAGGATTACCAAGGGACAATGGATCATGGGAATTTTTGAGAGGGGAACGAAGAGAGTCTACCTTTTCCCAGTTGCAAATCGCAAAGCCAGCACTCTTCATCTTGTCATTTGTGATTCAGTGAAACTCGGGACTCCAGTTTACACTGACGATCGGCGAGGTTACTGTGGTCTTATGCACAAAGATTTTTTTCATTGGAAAGTAGATCACGAATATCAATTTGCGAATTCACATGATGGAAATATCAACACGCAAAACATCGAGAGAGTATGGTGAGAGTTGAAGTCCACTTTACCCCTATATGGTGATCGTCCAAAATTTCTGCTGAAAAAGATGAGTAAATTTATGTTTAATAGAGCTCACATGTATGAGCACCGGATTGAAGCGTTTTTTGGTATTTTGGCCATCTTGAATAATCCGGATTAAATTTATTATCATGTAATTCTTCATTTCTGATTTTTGATTGGAATTTCTCACGTGATCTATTCTAATAATTCTTGACAAATAAAAAAGCACAAAAAGTACGTTATAAGCACAATGTGAAATAAGTACTTTTGTCACAAATAAATTTAAATAATGCCTAATGAAGGTAGGCAGAGGATAGATTGTCAAAAAATTCTTCATCAAAACCCCAAACTTCGAAATAATTGAGGTGTTGTATTAGGCTCTTCTTTGAGGCCGATGCACCACTACGTCCAAGTTCGTGGCCTTGGGTAATGCAAAACGTGGTGATTTTCTCAATCAAAAATATTGATATTAATTGGTTTATTTGAAATTTTTTCTTGTTAATTCCTGTTGTTGAAACTCTGAAAAAAATTAATTAGGATTCTCCCACCTTGTTGTTATGTGACCTACCCCCACCCCTGTCAAACTACATTTCTAATCGATTTTCTAATCAATAAGGCTTTTACATAAACAAATTCACAGCACTTCGAACTGACGCGTCAGCCAGGTAACAATTTACCCTTTTTGCTTCCGAATGGAAGCTTTGTTTTCGCCATTTTTTTCAAAATTCCAATTTTCATTGGAAACGACTCAAAATGATCCAAAACGTCGAGAAATCATAATGAGAAAAAAAGTAGACATGTATGTATGTGTGTCTGTATGTACGACTTCACGACTCTCTATTACTCGAGAATAGTGAGAGATAAAAATCTGAAATTTTGGCAAGATATCAGTTTTGATGAAGTGTATGTCCCATGAAAATTTCAGCAAGATCGGTCCAATGATTTCTGAGATATAGCAATTTTTTAAAAATCGTATCTTTCAAAATTCCTCAATTTGCGTGAGACGAATTCCGATCAAACTTTTACTCAAGATTTGCAACTATAATATCTAACTTTTGGGAGATTTTTATGAATTTAATCCCATTATTCTATTAGTTATTAATTCTTTTGTGCTTTTTCTCAAAAACTCGGTTTTACGACGATAGCTCAATGAATAATTGACTTAAAGACTTCAAATTTTTTCTGTATGTGTACTTTTCCTCTCCTCTACTTCATCATTCCTTATATATCTCTGGAACTAATGGCCTAATCGTTTTGGTTCCGAATGGAAGCATTGTAATTGTGATTTCTTTCGAATTCGAGATTTCATCGGAATATGACTTCAAATGATCGGAAATGTCAAAAAAAGATATTTTATAAGAAATGTCCGTATGTATGTATGTATGTATGTGGCTGTGTGTGTTTGTGTGTGCGATGACACACTCATCGCTTTTCTCGATAACGGCTATATGTATCGATCTGAAAATTTGACGGGATATTCACTATGTGTGCGCCATGTGCTCACTGAAATTTCAGTTCAATCAGCTCAATGGTTCCCGAGGAAAAACGAATTATCGGAAAATCGTTTCCTGAAATTTTCTCAACGGAAAATTAATTCACAGCATCCATTCTCAGCGAGGAGATGCACACTGATGAGGCGCACGTTGAGCCCTGGGTGTGGCGAGCACTCCAATTTTCGGTTTATCCAGTACGTTAACAAACATGTAATTCTTTGAAAAATCTGGGAAACACGATAACTCAAAAATATTCCAGTTAGAAACTTTGAATTTTGTGGGTTTGTATATCTTATGAGTGAAACCTTTAAGATTAAATCTGGGCGAAATTGGTCCAGTAGTTCCTGGGATATTCTTGAAAAACCATTAAATGAAAAGACCCGAGTCGAAGATTTCAGCCTTATTTTGGCCTCATACTGAGGTTTGGGCTGAGGTTGATGAGACTAAAATGAGGCTCTTGGCATAGGAAAAATGTATTGCATCTACGGTCTCATATCACACTCAGATTGCTCAGTATTTCCCTTTTAGACGTCCAGAGGCTGATATGAGGCTTAGCTGTACAGCCGGGAAAGAGCCTCTTTGACCTCAAAATTTATTTTCGCGCTGCCCCTTGCCTCTCTCCCTCCCCTTTGTATTCACTACTTTCAAAATAAATCTTAAAAATTATGAATTAGAAAAATCATTATTATTTGTTTTTTGATGACATTTTCTATTCGGAAAAAGTATACATGTGAGTGTTACATTTCATATAATGAAAATAAGAGCAATTACAATACTATACAGGGTGATTCAAAATTAGTGTAAAACCTGATGGTTGATGATAGATACTCATTCAAAGAGTGCTAAAAAAATATTGAAAAAATTCTTTTGTCATTAAGTCTTAAATGATAACCGACATAAGTTGACCAATAATGATGATTTCTTCAGCTCTCAAATGACATCAATGAAGTTGGGAAGAGATGTGGCAACATTGTACTGAGAAGGCGATAATGGCAATCAAATGGCTACGCTCCCGTCCTCTGATGTCAGTGATTAGCGTCCTCTGAAGTCACTTAGCGAGCAGCTACTATAAACTTTGGTGAACAATTGCCGGATTTTTGACGACCAGGTTTCGTGCACTCGGTGAGCAGGTGCCGTGCACTTGATAGGCAGCCACCGTGCACTTGGCGAGCGAATACCATGTACTCGGCAAGGAGAAATCTATACTTGCTGAGCAAGTACCGAGCACATGGCCAGCAGGTATCGGACACTCGACGTGCACTCGGTGAGCAGAGGCCGTGCACTTGGTGAGCAGCTGGTGTGCATTTGGTGCACACTTGTCATTATCGCCTTCTCAGTACAATGTTACCAAATCTCTTTCCAGCTTCATTACCCGCCATTTGAGAGCTGAAGAAATCATCATTATTGGTCAACTTATATCGGTTATCATTTAAAATTTATTGACAAAAGAATTTTTTCAATTTTTTTTTGCACTCTATGAATGAGTATTGTAACGTACCACTTTTGTACGAATTAACGAAAGGAGTGGATGGGTCTTTGTCCACGAACCAGAGAGACTTATATTTAAAGTATTCAAAGAAGGTAGTCGACACCAGAGAGTTTATGCTCAAAAGAATCTTATTTATTTTCTTTCTTAACAATTATTATATTTTAGAGGAGCATTTATCCTCTTTTACACTGATTTAGTTTTTCTTTTTCTTTTATGCTCAAAAATCTTTATAACGAAAACTTTTTCTTGCATTAAATTTTTGTGGGGAATTCCCTTCATTTAACAAAGATATATATAAAGAAAGAACTTAATATTAGTTTATTTGGCTGGCTCGTCTAAGGCTTTGCCGGAACGTTGATATTTGGACGAGACCAGCGTTGTAAATCTTTGGCGATGGCCTTTAGGTCACTCCTGGACCCTCTTCGTCGTAGTCCTATGTTTCTCCACCTGGGTTTTCCTCTAGCGGATAAGTTGAGGGAGATTCCGTCGGTCTTTCGCGTCTGTTAATCAATTTTTATTAAATTAATCATCCGCTCCCTCTCGACCAATGGGGGCGCGCGTATGCTTCCCTTTCACTTTTCGTGTTTCGGAGTCACGAGTTTGTTCCCCCCGCACCTTTTAATACCGTCACAGTATCTACCATCAATCATCAGGTCTTACAGTAATTTTGAATCACCCTGTATATAAGAGTCCTGGAGGAGCGCATATCATGGCATGTTTCCTTGTCCACTTGATCGTGATTAGGGGCTGAAATATAAGTTGAAAATGGATGTTAATTTTTTGTTATTAGATTTTGGAAAACATCTCACAAACTGCGTGAGATAGAATGATTTAGCCTCAATCCTTTCTTGTAGCTCTTCAAATGTTCTACAAGAAAGCTTGAATGTAGATTCCTAAAAACCTATTGACAATAAATATGAACGTTTCCTTCTTTTTTAAATTTTTTTGTCAACAATTTGTTGAAGATCACGTAGAAAAATTCTGATGGCGGCCACCATGGCATCCTGTAGTTTCAAGATTTCAGAAACCAGGATCAATATTTTTTTACATCCCATTGTACAAACGAATACAAACGAGTTTTGCGATATATTTATTCTTGAAAATTTCAAATTTTCATTACTATTTATTGATATTGTTGCGGTCACAAATCGTTTAATTGAGACTAAATTATAGAAATTCCATAGAAATAAAATGGTTCAAAAACGTCTTCAGTCGCGATTTGATTCGTGAATGCAAAAAGAAAAATAATAACTGTGGATTCGTCTTACCGTGGTAAAACACTGAAGTGTACCGCTGACTCAGAAAAAAAAGGAATCAATTGTTTTTTTAAATGATAATTCACACACCTTTCTTTATTTTATAGACCCCAAAAATTGATTTATTCAATTTCCATATTACAATCAAGAAGGAAAAAATATAAAGGCTTGATCTCTCGCGATTGTTCTATTTATCGATGATACTAATTAATAAATCGAGTCGACTTACAGTAGAATGAGAGGGTCAACTGTTGGATGAAGAATCTGGTTAACAGCTAACTCAGCCTCTGGAGATCTCCTGAATCCTTTCCTGGTGATGGTTGGATGTGTCGCTCTTACGTTGATTGATTTAATGAGTTGTTGAAAATTTCAGGTTCTGTTGTTGGTTTGATGAAAGAAACAGGGGAGTACGCGAAATAACCCGTGTATTTAACTCAGGTCGTTAAATGTGACTCGAGTCTCGACAACTGGGTGGTCAGTTCTAATTGAAACAGAGTTTTGTTAGATTGACTTGATTTGAAAATGACTGCAAGAGGTATGCAGTAGAAACAGAGTGACGTTCTAGTGATGCCTCTTGGAGATGCTTGAAGAGTAGAGTCACGTTCTAGCTTGAACTTGGTACTGAGGGTGAAGAGTTGTGGGTTAATCACTTTTTATAGGAAAACGGATTGGGCGTATCCACAGGTCTTCATCTAATGAGTGTTGAGGGTTGTAAATTTCCCTATGATAAGGTGACCGCTCCGTACTTTTCGCTCTCCACTCCATCATCTTCGTTGTGTTGTGTCAATATTCTGATTCTCGGGTTTCGGCTTGCCTTTGATCACTAGTATAATAAAATTATAATTTCCTCTGAAGTGATATCCGTGGGCTCTATTGTTCGAAATCGTGTGGTTCATTTCCTGCCTTTATCATATTTCACTTTTTATTCGTTGCAAAGCACAAAAAATGATAAGAACGGCAGAGGTGAAAGTTCTTATCGTTTCTGTTTTTTTTTCCCTCGTGCCAGGTAGAATAATTAAAATGTGTTGAAAAATGTTATTCTCACTGAGTTCATCGGGCGTGTTGTCTTTCCCATGCATTTTTCTAGCCATCTACACTAACTCTACGATTTTTCGGGGATCGCAACAATATTATAAATATACGATAAAAAGAAAGGAAGCTGCGTGCATAGCACGCGCGGACGCTCTCGGGTCTTATATGCATAATACTCACTATTTCCTGACACCATGCCAATACCCTCGCTAGCTTAAGATTCTCGTCCGTTAACTGTTCTGAATGAGCCAGTCTCCAGAAATTCATTCAAATCAGTTCCTGTTCTACGACAAAACACGCACATATTTATAGGTTATGTCAGGGAAAAATGAGACACTCTGGCAGATTCAAACATTTAGAGATAACTGAATCGTCACTATCAAAGAAATCTTTAAAATGTTCCAAGAGTGTCTACGAAAGTGTCTAAAGGGGGGGGGGGGGGTAGCGTTTTTTTGGTCGGGAAAAAAAGCCTATTTTCAAGAATTTTTTTAGACGATACAGATAACGTTGGTTTATTTAATGAACTTCTATATAATAATACAACATATGAACTATGTTTTTCGAAATTTTCACCGCAAAATATTGGTAAATGAGCCATTGCCAGTAAATAGTCGCAGGCACCTCCAAAAAAATCGGTGAACACTAGAACTCTTCGCTGGATCAATAGAAACGGGAGAATCCAAGTGCGTTGATTGGGTAAGATGTTCCTCGAGGTAATGACCTCAAGTTTTTTCTTTTTTTATAATTATTTGTTAGTTTACAATAACAAATTAGTTGATTTTTTCAAGCAAAAATCGCATTTTTGACTTCCAAGTGCTACCAAAAATTGAGAAATCGATTTAAAAAAAAAAACTCGACGTCATTACCTCGGGAAACATCTGACCTAGTCAACGCACTTGGATTTTTTCGTTTCTGTTGATCCAGTGAAGAGTTCCAGTGTTCACCGCAAAACCACTTTTTTTTTAGGTACCTGTGGAGATTTGCTGCCAACGGCTTATTTATCAATATTTTGCGATGAAAATTTGGGGGAACATAGTTCAGATGTTCTATTATTATATGAAAATTAATTAAATAAACCAGCATTATCTGGATCGTCTGAAAAAATTCTTGAACATATGCTTTTTTTTCACCGATCTGACGCTACCCCCTCCCCCTTTTAATGTCAAACATTAGTTTTTGCAGTGTGCAGATCTGGATCCACAGCATGTTCTGAAGCCCCCCGAAGCTTCTCGACGGGAGTTTACCAGAAGTATGACCACAGCCAGAATGGTAGAAAAGTCCACATTCAGAGCAAGTTACAAAGTCATTGACTATTTTGTTTTTGCACTGAACACAAGTCTGAAATTGATCAGCTGTAGCAATAGATAAGCTCAGTGAACCCTTCGGCGGCATGATTGCTCAACAGATAAGTATCTATAATTGTGTACTTCTATAAGAATTTCGTACTTCTGTGGTAATCAGTCGGTAACCGCGGTGAAACAGTTAGCTCACAGATAGCGGCAGTCCCAAGGTACAGGAAAAATGAATATATTGAAGATCTCAAGTACAAGACCAATGCCCATAGACTATGCTAAAATCTGTTCACGCTGAAAAGTGAGGCTAGGAAATATCCCAGAATTCGATGAGCAATCGTCCGTCTCAGAATACTCGGGCAACCGTAATTAATATCATTAGTAGAATAAGGACATTTAACTAGCCCCACACATGCAAACACCGCTTGAACAAGTGATTACAAAAAAAAAATAATGAATAAATTAATCTAGCCAAAAAACACTTGACTGATAGCTACGACAACCCCACTCTTGTGATTTATTAAGACATTCCAAGGATTCCATGTGAATAAGTTAATCCTGACCTAACACCATCATTTTGTCAAATAAGTCTTTAGGGAAATTACATGTCATTTGTTTTATGCGGGTCTTTATAGAATTGTAGGCTTTTTCTTCATAATCGGCATAAATAGTTGGTAAGTTCAGTTCATCGTATACTTGTTTAACACCTGCCACTTTTTCAGGATTCTCGTAGCCGTAGCATTCCTGAATGTGAAGTCAAATAAATCACTAAATGACGATAGCAGGAATCTCATTTCGTTCCCATTAATTTTAATTACTGAAAAGCTTTACCTGCAGAATTTTCCTTTGAGTTGGTGTCGCATGCTGCAGAGCATTCACAATTAACCACGAGCATTTTCCTCCTTGAATATCAGTTCCGCTCTTACCAGTAACATTTGGATCACCATAAGAATCCAAATAATCGTTCTGCACCATGTATAAGTGTCCCAAGTCAAGTAAAATTGGCTCTGTCTGTTTATATATTTCAGGATCAGTTATGCCGGCCTGCAAAAAGAAGATGGGGAAAAAGTATGATTTTTTTGAATTTTTACATCCTTATCAAAGCCGTAGGAGTGTCGTGCGCTACATGCACGTTTGCATATGGCTCAAGCAAAACTTACTGTGCTTTTTATTGCATTGACGATTAAACAATTGCTGATTAGGTTGAATGTGCGAAATGCAATATAGAGAAAATCATCACCGAAACATAACCGCAATCAAGGAAATTAAGCACACTTATATCTCTATTTGCAACTGATGCAGTAAAGACGGAGAGACATATTTTTCTGCCAAAACAGCTTCATCATCCCAATATTGCTCACAATGTACGTGACACACCCATTCTTTTCACAAATAATTCAAGTGATCGAATGATGATAGATAAAAAATGATTCCAGTTTTGAGGCTTTCATGGCCAAGCTGGACGGGGTAGGTAGGGGTGGGGCCGAGCCAATCAGGAGTTTGTAAGTGATCAGCTGGTCAATTAAAAGCTCGTGATTGACACTACTCCCACCTCTAACTACCCTCTCCATCGACCAGAAGGGGAATATAAGGACTACCCTTTGACAATGGGGCTCAGAGGTGGAGCTCGTAGCCCTGAAAATGCAAATGAGTGTACATTTCGAATTATTTGATGAACACAATCTATTTGCTGAAGTCCCTCCTCGAACGTGCACATAGCTCATGTTTTTCAATTTCATCAAGACCAATCATAAGGACTTACAAAATACATGGCTACTTTAACTGGCCCAAGGTAAAAGTAGTAAGCTCCTCTATATTTTGTAGTGAGATTGTATTGATCCATCGTAAAGAGATTCACATTTAGCTTATTCCTTTCGTTAGATGTGCAGATATCCAGTGCTTGTCCCAGTGCTACCTGCAGTGCCATCTATAAAAACGAGTACCTTGAATATTACGAATGAATCGAGATTCTTAGGTGTAAATGCCAGAATCTGATGATTATGATTATATCATTCGAAACAATATTACTGATTCAAAATATCAATCGTCAGATCAATCGTGACATTACTCAGAAACAATTGTATCTTTCGATTGTTCCCATAAATTGATTATTGAAAATGATTGTTTAATTTTTTGTAATACAGGGTGACATCAGCATCCATCTTACAAATTCTCGGCATAAGAAAATTAAGAAATGGTAATTTCAATGGTACACAAATCAATCAAGCTAGAGAATAATCATCTGAATAGTTACGAATGAATTTTTTCTATAATTTTGAAAATTGCTGCATTCAGCGTCGCTCAAAGTGCCACATTTGATGTTAGCTCAATTTTTCCATTCAATATCAACAGAATCGTCGCATTTGATACTGCAACGACACAAAAATTCTTATAGTTCATGATCGCCATTAAAATTTCGTCTCTCTGATTCCACTGATTCTTACGATATTAGAATTGTAATTAGCAATTCTGCAAACCCCTAAAGTTTGTAAGGTGGACGCTATCCCTACGTCACCCTGTATCCGTATGTCACCACGTATATGTAATTTTTGGAGCATGGGGGGGATAGTACCTCCGTAAACATTCCGAAAAGATTCGAGTAGCATTCATGCTTATTGGAATATGTTTTCAGAAGTTGATACGCAGCCTGCTCAAGAATCATACTATCATTCACAGCTGTCACTCCAGTGTTATTACGGAGATGCCAACAAGGCTGACCTCTCCTGGTCTCTGCACGATCTATAAGATCATCTTGCATCAGAAAACATGCTTGACCCTGAAAAGAAAAATCAAAGGAATCACAATCTTACTTCATTACTCATAAATTTCCACTAAATCCCAGATCATTAAACATTACTTCGTAGAATTTCCGAATTTTCATGATCAAATAAATTAATAAGTCATTCCCAATCGTTTTTCTGTGCTTCTGTAATAAAATTGAATGAAAATTGAGGAAACGAAGGGAAAAATAATGATTTACGAAATTAAAGTTGATAGACATCGTTCAAAAATATGGAAAAAACATTTAATTTTCTACTTTTTCTGAAAAAAGTCCCTGAAAAATAAACAGTCTCAGTTAGTTTTCAATTACTTTTACCAGCAGAATAATCAAATTTCAGTTTTTTCCAAAGAAAATGCAAAATCTCATTCATGCTTCCATTAGGTTCTTCATTCTTCCCCTTTCCAATATGTTCTATATGCATAATACTCACTATTTCCTGACACCATGCCAATACCCTTGCTAGCTTAAGATTCTCGTCCGTTAACTGTTCTGAACGAGCCAGCATACGATAAGAATAGATGATTGTCAATCCTCGGTGCTTTTTACCACGGGGAACATTATATTGAAGGACCTAGGAGAAATTAACATTATTCTGTTAAATAACAATGGTCCAGGAATTTGAAAACTAGTTTCCTGGGCTAATTTCATGAGTGGACCAAATTCATATACTTCTGATACGCTATCAACTATCTCCGAATATATATACCCATATTAAAATACAGAATGATCCCAGTAAAAATAACGTATTTAAAATTCCTGAATCAAATTGCTTAAAAATCTGATTAGCTTCAACCTTCACTCAGACGCACTCGTGACAATTCATATGAAGTAAGTGCTCACGCACACGAACTTCGTATTTCGAAAATGATCTCAAAATGTTCAGGAAGTACCAAAAGGAAGAAATTTGGTGAAACCTCGAGTTTCGATTTCAAAGGTCATTACACTGTTTCCCCTCATAATGAAGAAGCTGATTAACATTTTACGAGAGCACTCACCTCTGCCATCCATTTTGTGGCTACTGGAATATCTGAGTAAAGTTCGCCACCCGTCAGATCCCTGACAAGGCCTGGCCAGAGGGCCATCATCGCACTATGCTCGTCAGTGTTGGAGAATACGTCAGTCTGAGTCGTCGAGTGAGCCATCCTGATGGATCTAAAAAATGAAAATAGATACTTTATCAATTCCAGCGTCTTCTGTAGATTCAGAAGGTTTATCTTTTAGAACAGTTAGCGCATCGGTGAAAGTGCATAGCTACGCTCCATGCGCATCAATCCGCAAATTCGTCAAGGCAAAGGGATACAAACAGTTACAGTAGACGCCCAGTTAGTTTCCACCCATTAGAGTTTTATTTTCGTTCAAGGTCTCAGGGTTCTCACGTTGACGTTCCTCTTTAGCTTCCCTACTCAAACTCTTCAGTGGGCCAATTAGAATCAAGGTTAGAAGTGTAGGATTTCAAATGTACTTCTGGACATAATCTAGAATTACGCGTATTGAATTGCATACAGAAGAATGCTTCACCGTGCAATGAACTGTACGGCAGAGAATTATCTACGTAAGAATAGGAATCAGGACAAAATGGGAACTTTAACGAGACGTCATGCACGGATGGTTGAACTTACTTGAGAGTCTGCCGTATTCAGAGCCCCCTCATCGCATGAAAGAAAGAATGAAGAAGAAGTATGATTGAAATTGCAGTATGATTGGGGAAAAACCGTTACTTTGCTAAGATTTATTTTGATTCATTTATCGAATTAAAAATCTTACCAAGAATCTAAAGGTACAGAGTTCAAGGCAGGCTGACTCGGTTTTCTTCTAAAATCGATTTGCTAATTCTCTGGAAATGATTCACTAACAATTTCTTAATCGTCAGTCTGGTGATTGTTAATTACGCATGACCCTTATCTCTTTCATTTTCTTCTATTCAGACTCAATTTCCGACATTGAAATCTACACAGTGTTTACACAATTCTTAAACGGAATTCAAACAGTTTTTACACAGTTTTTAAACAGAATTTCAACAGTTTTCAAATGGAATTTACACGGTGTTTACACAGTTTTTATACGGAGTTTACACAGCATAAATCTTGCACAAAAAAACGGTATATATTCCGCATGAATTCCGTGTAAACACAGTTTTTACACTCAAACGGTGTTTACACGGTGTTTATATCGCATTTTCGTAACCGCTAGGGTCCATCAGAATCTCATTATATGTATTGAGATCTATCCCAAAATGCAGACTCAATTAGATATGAATATTCTTCTCCCAGGGATATTCTGAATACAAGTAATGGATTCCAATGGAGGAAAAACGAAACACCATTTCTCTCTCAAGAGTGGAAAAAACAGTCCTGCATTTGCCTTTTCTTCCTTCTGCCATTGAGCCTAGACTTGATTCCATTTCATTCACTAGTATCATGGTGGCTCACCTTATCTCCTTAGCATTATTGAATACAGGGATTGTTCGACGACATGTTACATTCTTATAACGCTGAATTCCCTGAAGCAACGATCTCACCATCAAGCACTTCATTTTCGGTCTCTCTTTACCTTCAACAGCAATCTGATGTAACCTGGAAAGAGAGAATGAATGGAGAATGCATGTTGACGATTGACAGCTTGCTCGGAGGAGAAAAAACGTGATATGCCATGCACACATTGAAAGCGGAATTTCTTTGTAATGGTTTCTGAAAAATTTGTCCGGTGTAAGTCGATTTATTGCCATTTTCCAAAAAATTTCAGAATTTGTATCGACCAGTGACCAATGGAAGATCGACTGAGTGAACATATCAATATGGGTAATTGACGGGTCTGCCAGGGTAGCGTGGTAATTATCGACTTAAAAAATTCGAAATTCCATTCAGAAGCTTTCTGCCAATTGTATTGGCAGAACATTACATTTGAGAATGATCCTGAGGTCTTCAAGTAACACACAGAGAATGGGGTGCCTGCTTGTTTCTTCATAATTAGTTCGTTCCAAGGATGAAACCCAGAACAGACTCGTGGAAAATTATTTGTTAACGTAAGGAACGAGGATATTCAATTGAGACAGGCCTTTTCTTATAATTCAAAAAAAATTAATTTTATGATATCTCGTCTTTTGTAATCAATTTTTCTCATAAATTATTGTAAAAGCTTACGTCTGATGCACTAGGATCCTTGGGCCGGCAGGGCTCATAGAAGATTTATGGCAATAAAAATTTTTTTTAGGCGCAGACCGTTTTTTTTATTACGATATCACCCTGGTGAAGGGGACTGAAATGAAAAGGGAATCTATTGTTCTCTTGCAGAGACCCAGCCTCTGATCATAAAGTTTTTGATATCTCGATTGACTGATTTCTTCATCATTTGAGGCTCTCACGGTTTAATTCTTTTGATATTTTTGTTGATTTTTTCCCATTAATTTTCACTCATTAGGAATTTTTTTGTAAATGATTTTCGATTTTTCGGAAATTCTCTTTTGGAGTGGGCATAACAATGGCAACCTCACATCAGAAACTGGATCATTTTCTCAGTGGTTGGCATTGATGACGTAGTGCAATGCTTTGGTTTCGGTGCATTTCAGCCTATCGTGATCACTTTTCGATTGGATTCAAATTTCACACCACTTATTGCTCACATGCGGGGTTTTCGTTACCACTGGTTGTCCAATTTTCATGGAATTAGTGGATTTGATGTATTATTTATCCATTATGTCGAGAAACTAGACAGAATTGAGCATTGAAAATCATCGAAAATGATTACCGATATCTACCTTATGGTCTCCTATTGGACCCCACTCCATTTTCTGAGAGCTACATCTCAAAAACGATTGCATTTACGTCATGAGGTATTTTTCTAGATGAAACAATGTACTTTCAAATACAATCATCGTTGATTCGATTTAACTATTTTTTGATTGTGAAAAAATCAATAGAAATTGGACCTCTCTTCTAAAGTCGGCCGATTTAAATAAAAAAACTTATAAGCGTTGAAGCCAAGTATTTCAAATATTTCTATCAATTTCATCATATTTTGGGGCAAAAAAATTTTTGGGGTCAAAATGCCCTCCTGTGTACTCCGAGGGTTAAGAAGGAAAAAATAATTATTTGAACTACTTGGATATCCTTAATTCAATTGAATAAGCAATCTTTATACTGAAGGGAAATTAATAATCCCAATTAATACTTTTCAAAAATTAGTTCCGTGGAAACTATACCCACTATCGCCGTGAGATTTCTCAGAGGAATCAAAAATTATGTCAGGTTTATTTTACATTTTTTTCTTCATTAATTCGAGATTCCTCGAATGCCTGAAAAAATAGCCCATGGAAAAAACAGACCGGAAAAAATAGCCAATGGAAAAAATAGACCAAAACAAAAATAGACAAGGAAAATACATCCCATATTATCATTTATCTCAAAATTTTTAATTTTTATTCAATCCAAACACCTGAAACGAATTACTTCACTCACTGAACTCGAAAATTTAGGAATACCCTGGCGGACCCGTTGTTGAGCTTTCGATTGTTGATCGTGTACCCATATCGATATGTCCATTCAGTCGATCTTTCATCGATCGATGGTCGATACGAATTTTGAAATCTTTGAAATACGAAAATGATTGACTGTTAATCGCCGCCTGTCTAAGTCGATTTATTTTCATTTTTCGAAAAATTACAGAATTTGTAATCGACCAGTGACCGATGGAAGATCGACTGAGTGAAGATATCGATATAGCTAATCGACGGGTCCGCCAGGGTATCACACTCCCCTTCTCGATGTGGGGGAGCTGGATGAATGGACAGTGGACGGGTGGTTAATACACGTTAATTGAGAAGTAAAATTTGAAAACACATTTTTGATTTTCTCTATTGGCTATTTTTTCTTTGTCTATTTTTTCCATTGGCTATTTTTTTTGTCTATTTTCTCCATTGGTTATTTTTTTCTTGTCTATTTTTCCGGTCTGTTTTTTCCATGAGCTATTTTTTCGGGTTACCAGATTCCTCGTATAATACCTCAAAACTGTGAAATGTGTTGATTTGATTATTGATATAATATGTGAATTGGATTTGTTTTCATAGAAACGAAGAGATTGCAAAGAGTGATCGACTCAGATTTAATTTCGACTCTAATTCAAACAGATTGATATGAGTACATAAAACGACTTACGCTTCGACAATTCCAGGATCGACTATCACCTTTCACTTTGACAATTCACAATATTAAATTTATACTATTTAAGTTTCTTTGTGTAGGATTTGATTCAAACAAATTAATTTGATTGCCGGGGAACTGATTCACTTCAATCACTAATGCAGAGTGATTTGACCGGCTCACCTGTTGCTCCGCGTGAGAGAAAGGAAGGTGGGGAGAGAATCAATAATTTAGCATCTGCATATTCTCGTTCATTCCATTGTCACTCGATGGACTTTGCTTGTGGTGATTTCAAACTTGGAAATGCTTCTCACCTGAGTATCTCTTTTCATTCGCCTTTTGGTTTCGCGAGAACGACCTCGCGCTGATGCGCGCGTTTATCTGAAAAGTCAGTGTATCGATCCTTGTAACTCACGTTAAACTTTTGGCGTGAATTTTCAATGATCACGATGATTTCTATTGGCTGCTTGTGTTTTCTTTCCATATAAAAAGAAGATTGGATAACGTTCCTGTATCCTCCACATCACCTTTCTGTTCTTCAACGTTGACTCATGTTTCCTTTTCCCTTACATCATCTTTCTGTTCCTTAAGGATAATTGGGAGATACAATCAAAAGGAAAAGTTAATTTTTCGTCTGACATCGTAAATAACAACGTATATGAGATAAATGTCTCAAAATTGATGCAGTAATTATTTGAAAAATGTAATAAGAAACAGAATAAGCCCTAGAAACGAAAAATTAATTTCAAATTGAAATGTTTTTACCATTCTTCAGATTTCTTTAAATTTATCAAGATTTAAAGAAATTTAAAAAATGGTACGAATCTTTCAATTTTCAATGAATTTTGTGTTTCTAGGGCTTATTTTATTCCTCATTGCATTTTTCACAGACTCATTAAAGCACATTTGATATTTTCATCTTTTATAAGTTTGTATTAACGACTTTATACAGAAAATTAAAATTTTCCGATTGTACCTTCAAACATCTTTAACGATGAATAATTGGTCCTACTTCCTCTACATAATCTTTCTGTTCTTCTATATTGGATAGTGCCTCCTTATCGTCTGCATTACTTTTCTGTTCTTTAATATTCGACAATGTCCCCCTATCCCCCACATGACCTTTCTGTTCTCCAACATTGGATAATGTTCCATTTTTCCTCATATTATCTTTCTGTTCTCTAGCCTTGGGGAGTCTGCCCCTTTCCTTCACATTATATTTCTGTTCTTTTACATTGAATAATTGCCCTTTTTCCCTCACATTGTCTTTCTGTTTTTTAACATGAGATCATGTCTCCTTTTCTCCCAACTTTGGCTGATGTTCCCTTTTTCCCACATTACTTTTCTTTTTTTCAACACTCGAAAATGTTCCCTCTTCCCCACATTACTTTCCTGTTCTTCGATATTCAATAACGTTCGCTTATTCCCCGCAATGTCTCTCTGTTCCTCAACAGATAATGGATAATGTTATCCCTTACCTCCCAATTTACTTTCCATTCCCAACATTGAATTGTGTTCTTTCTACCGCACAATATCTCTCTGTTCTTCAGCATTTGGTAATGTTCCCCTTCACCCGGCGTTATCTTTCTGTATTTAACATTGGATAATGTTCCCGTATTCCCCACATTATATATCTGCTCTTAAACATTGGATAAACTTCTCTTTTTCCCCACATTATCTTTCTGCCGTTTCATTTAAAAAAATGTTCCCGGTTCTTCTACATTATCTTTCTATTCCTTAACATTGGATAATGTTCCCTTTCCCCGCACAATGTCGGTCTGTTCAGCGTTGAATTAAAAGAATAAATCATGGAGATAGAGTTTCGGGAGCTGGGATTTTTCTATGGAGAATTTTCTGCTCTTTCAGAATCTCTTCGCGAAATTCCTTGAATATTAATATTTTTCAAGTTATTAACAAAAAACTGGATACCGATTCTTTTGCATCTCATTTTGTTAAATAAATCCCACTGACGTGACAGTTAGTTTACGGTAACTTTGAGGTGTCATCTTACGCAGATGGCACCACGGTATGAATTGTCTAGCTGTTTATGTGTGAGTCTTTTCGAGCTCTACACTTGAATAGCTTCACCCGAAGGTGGCATAAGCCGATGCGATAGCTGTAACGAGAAACCTCGTTACAATGTTCAAATCACGATCCACTGTTTCATCCATTCTGAAACCTCGAGGAATTGTGAAATAATACACTCTTTGCAGGCTGACCTCGATTTTTTATAGATTTTCAGGAATAAATGAAAATTAATTTGTATAAATTTTCGTTTATTCAAACATTCTCATGATTCCATGTGAATAAATCAGTCCTGACCTAACTCCATCAATACATCAAATAATTCTTTAGGGAAATCAGACGATATTCGTTTGATGCGGGCGTTCAAGGAGTGGTAGGCTTTTTCTTCATAATGGGCATAAATTTTTGGTAAGTCCAGTTCATCGTATACTTGTTTGACACATGCCACTTTCTCAGGATCCTCGTAGCCGTAGCATTCCTGAATGGAAAATCAAAATGAATCCAGAATCAATCACTGAACGGTGATTTCGGAAGTTTCATCTCGTTTCAATGAATTTCAAAGAAATTACTGAAAAATTTTACCTGAAGAATTTTCTTTTGACTTGGAGTTGCGTGCTGCAGAGCTGTCACAATTAACCATGAGCATTTTCCACCCTGAATATCAGTTCCGCTCTTGCCAGTGACATTTGGATCACCATAGGAATCCAAATAATCGTTCTGCACCATGTACAAGTGTCCCAAGTCAAGTAAAATTGGCTCTGTCTGTCTGTACATTTCAGGATCAGTTATGCCGGCCTAAGAAAATAAAGTAGAAAGAAAGGATGGTGCAGGTCAAACCTACTGAGTTGTTTTATTATATTCGTGATTAGGCCGTGTGCTGATCAGGCTGAGTATGCGAATTCCAGTATAAAGAAAATCAATACGCAAAAACCAGTGCATTAAAGGAATTAAGTACACTTACATTTCTATTTATAATTGATGTAGTAGAGGCAAAGAGATATGTTGTTCTCTCAGAACAGCTTCATTATTCTGCCATGAGTAACAATGCACGAAGCGCCCCGATTTTTTTACAAATAAATCAAGTTATCCCACGGAAACACTACTAAATTCAATGATGATAGAAAAACAAAACGATTATACAAAATTCTATTCGTAAAAAAAGGGCACGTACATGTTCATCACCCCCAAATTTCGATTGTTTTCGATTATCTCGTATACTTTCCAAAATATGTCAGTGAGAATGATCGCAATACTCAGTCGTTTTGTCCTGTTTCACCTCTTCGATTCTCATTCAACTTTCATTGGCAAAAAAAAAATTAGATGATGTATCGTGTATACAGGTCAAACTGATGTGGTGGATTATGATAATTATGAAAGTTTGTAGCTGGAATATTCACAATTGTACAATAACAATAATATTAATAATGATTACTAACAATAATTATGTTTCTGATGAACTTCCATCTAAATCAAGTTCTTGGAACTTAACAGAAGCTTTGAATGTACAAGATAATATTTTTCTGTAAACAATAAATCTCACTTAACTCTACCTCTGTCGCATTTTTGCTTCCGAACGGAAGCTATGTAAGCGTGATATTTTTCGATTTCGAATTTCCATTGGAATATGAGGAAGTGTTCCAAAATGGCAAGAAATGATAATTATAACAAATGTGTGTGTTGTCCTGGGTTGATCCGTTCATTGCGGTTCATTTCAAGTAGTGATTTTCTCTACCTGGGAAGGGGAATCCTGATATAATTATATCGGCTGGAATATAATTGAATCCGAATTCTGTCGCTATCGCATTCGACCTTATGTGGATCTTAAAAGATCCAATTCTATCAAATCATAGATCTGGTCAAATCTACTAGCATATTTGCCTATATTCCTACAGTTTGCAATAACTGCAGATCTATTTGAATTTAATTATGTCTAATTAGCTATAATTATATATAATTACTTCCCAAAAAAAATTCAGGTATGTTGCATTTTGCACATCATTTTTTGCTCACCCATTTCACATAGTTTTTGGCCCAACAAACAGAACGTTCTAAGCGTGTACATGGCGCGTTTGTTGAAATTTCCATCAAGAATAATCATAAGAACTTACTAAATGCATGGTTAATTTAACCGGCATGAGGTAAAAGTAGTGAGCCCCGCTGTGTTTTGTAAAGTGTTTGTATCGGTCCAACGTGAAAAGATTCACATCTGGCTTATGCCCGTAGTTGGATGTAAAGATATCCAGTACTTGGCCCAGTGCTATGTGCAGCGTTGTCTGTAAAAACAAACACCTTGAATTTTGCAAATCAATCAAGAAGTTTCGGATTTTTTTTTATACTCATTCAACGTCACCATCTTTATGCTGAAGTTGTACTAATCCGCGACGGGGTTTGTCTGTGGCGAAAGCACATATAAAGAAACATTGGTGCTTGTGTCATTCGGCAGAAATCCGGGGATCATACCCAGGACCTGGGGATACCAGCCCATGGCTCTGCCAAATGAGTCACCGCAAACCCCAATTTTATTTAGGAAAAAATGTTTGAATCTAATGATTATATTATTCAAAACAATATCACTAATTCCAGATCTCAATAGTCAGATCAATCGAGGAATCACTTAGAAATAATTTTATGCTTCGATTTTTTCTTTGTCAAAATTGATTATCTAGAATAATCTTATAACTTTTCTGCAAAATATGTAGTTTCTAGAGTATAGAAAGGATTTGTACCTCCGTGAAAGTTTCCAAGAGATTCAAGTAGCATCTATGTTTATTGAAATAGGTTCTCAGAAGTTGATACGCAGCGTGCTCAAGAATGATACTATCATTCACAGCTGTTATGCCAATGTTATCACGCAGATGCCAGCAAAGCTGGCCCCTTCTGGTGTCTGCACAATCTACAAGGTCATCTTGCATCAGCAAGAATGATTGATTCTGCCAATAAAAATCGAAGAAATTACAATTCTACTTCCTTACCTATGAATCCTGTATTCTTATCAAATTCTAGATCACTAGGCATGTGATGCATAGAATCTTCAAATTTTCATGGTGAACTAATGGATCAGTTAGTGACAATCATTTTTTTCGTGGTCTAGCGTCAAAATTGGCGAAAATCAAGGGAAGAAAGGAGAAAGTAATGATTTATGAAATCAAAATAGACAACAATCGTTCTAAAATATTTTGAAAAATATTATGAGGTTCTCAATTTTATATGCACGATACTCACTATTTCCTGACACCATGCCAGTATCCTCGTTAGCTTGAGATTCTCTTCCGATAATTGTTCCGGATCAGCCAGCATGCGATAAGAATGGATGATTGTCAATCCTCGGTGCTGTTTACCACAGGCAACATTATACCGAAGGACCTAGGGACAAAGAAATATTTCTTTGTCGAATAACAATGGTCCAGAAATTTAAATAGCCAGTTTCATAGTTCAATCCTGGCCGTCGACTGAACTCCTATACTTCCGATAAGTTCGTAACTATTCCAGAATATCTGTATGGGGGAATCGTCTTCACGGTTTTTTTCGGATAGAATTTTTGAGAATAAATCACTTTTTTTCCATACAATAGTAGTTCGTTATTCATTCTATCATTCCTGATGGGTGAATCAATCAACAAATGACTGTGATTTGAAAGAAAAATATGACTGTATCACCGTTTCAAGTAGTTCAACTGTACCCAACGCGGGGCAATTGAACCACTGGTTGGGATCAACTGAATCGAAAGTATTGGAAGCGAAAAAATTCTTCTTAATAAATCATTTTTTAGATATTAACTCGTACAACATTTATTACATACTTTGCTGAAAATATATTATTATGTTGTTTTTTTTCAGTAGTTTTTTTTTATTTTCTTTCACTACTCCACTTTTTTCGATTTTTCTGTGAAATCCATTTTCTGTGGGTTTTTTCTATTTTTGTTTTTCGTTTCTATTCATAATTTTTCTGGAGTATTGGTATAAATAGCTGTGCACGACCCTTTCTACTTTTATTACTGAATATTGCCTTCGGTGAAGGACGTATTTTTGATGGTTCAATTGACCACGTGTATTTGAGTGACGGTAATAAGCGCATTAATAATATACTACGTTACAAGTGCGGTAGGGTGCCAATTACGAACGAGTGCGGGAGTTGATCGCACGAGGCGAAACCGAGATATTTTAAATAAAATTAATAAGAGACAAAAATAACTCTTTTTATTTTGATAACAGCAACTGTAGAATTTCCTCAATCGAATATCTTGAAAACTAAGGGAGATACCAAGATTCTCATAGGGACCTTTTTTGCAACTTTAATTTTCGTCTACAAAAAAATTCCGTAACTTCCATAATTCCCATGGAAAAATCCTGAAATCGGTCTCCCTTAATGGGGATGAAGTAGACGAACCCAACGACCCCAAATATACCCCTCCCGTAACATATTTCGATTTTTTAATGAAGAAAACCTGAAATATAATTTTGGAAGAAAATACGTTAGTCCCGTAAACGAAGCATTTTAATTCCCCCCTTCCCCCCGTATCATGTCTCCCTTATACTCGAACGAGTTCCGAGAATTCTGTGCCTTCTGGAAGGTTATTGCGCTTTCTAGAATTAAAATTATCATAACTAAAATAATTCTTTTTCTGTACTTTATTAACAATTTTCGATAATTATAAATTTTGATGGGATATTTCTTCTGGAGGAACTTTTCTTGTGAGTCTCCAATATTTGAGACGTTTCGGGGGGTAAAGTTTAAAAAATGGAATCGAGTCAATTTAAATGTAATAAGTATTATTTTTTTTGTCAACATACTCTTTTTTTTCATGAGATGTCTGTGAGTTTCGAGTAATTTATTTGAGAGTTCTTTCTTGCCTATTTTCCCAGCTTTTCAAGATTTTAGGAGGCATTTCCGGCTAAAGGGAAAAGGCAACGGATCGGGTTAACATCCCCGATTCCCCCCTGACTCATATCACGTTTTCTCTCGGGGGCTAGCCGGGAGAAAAGTAACACCTCCCCCCTTCCGCCTGTTTCGTTCCGTTCTCTGCGGAACTTTTCACTGTCATGAGCCACTGTTCTTAGGCTTAAAATTCGTGAGGGAAGAGCCCGCCGAGGGACTTCATTGAGAGAAGTGAAGGGAGGGACGGCGTGGTGGCTTTTTACCCCCCCCCCCCCCCCCGGGTAAAAAGTCACGTTACACAAAACTTTCTTTCATAATCAAGGAAATAATTAGTATTTTCCGTGAACTTTTACCTCTGCCATCCATTTTGTGGCTTTTGGAATGTCGGGGTAACGTTCATCCCCGGTCAGGTCTTTGACAAGATCTGGCCAGAGGGTCATCATCGCGCTACGCTCTTCAGCATTGGAGAATAAGTGAACCTGTGTGATCGAGTGAGTCATCCTAATAGATCTAGACGATGAAAATAGATACTCCATCAATTTCTACGCCTTCTACAGATTTAGAAGTTTCTTTTGAAGGAGAATTTTGCGCATACACTACATTGTATACTCACTTGATTTCTTCAGCATTATTGGATCTAGGGATTGTTCGGAAATGTGGTGCTTTCTTATAACGCAGAATTCTCTGGAGCAAAGATCTCGCCATCGAGCAACTCATTTCCGATATTTCCTTACCTTCAACAGCCAACTAATGTGAGCTAGGGATGAAAAATAATTTTTCTTACAAATAATTTATTTTGAGAATATTCAAATATGTAATTCTTCATTCAAGCATCAGTTTTGAGCTCGATGAACACTGACTTACAAGCCTTGCATGGATAACCCGAATGAGAAAATCATATGTAGCTATAAATATATGGGAAAATATAACGCTGATGTAAAATATCATATAAGAAATTATATCGGATAGTATACCAAGGCCATATAGACAATTTCGCTGATTCGTCTAATTGAATATAATCAATAATATATGTTACTGATATATTTTAAATATTTGGATAAAATATATGAAGTGCTTATATTTGTTTTTTATTTTTCATGTATTATTTGAATAGAAAAGAAAAAATTGTAATGAGGCAGTTGTTAATGTTAATATTATGAGATCGAAATTTGACACGCTCACTTTTTCATTATCTTCAAATATATTCTGATGATAACTTAAAAAAAAAAAAGTAGTCGTTTTATTTGGCCCACCCCAATAATGAGTATATATCAAAAATCATATATTCAATAATTTATAGCGAAATATGATGAGTTATATGCTACCAGGTAGCAGCTACCAGTTCTACTAATGAATATAAGCACACTATGATCATATTATGTAATTTAAAAATATATGGCAAAGTATATAGAATTTCGCTGAACTATATGACCCCATATTCTCTATATGATTTCCACTTGTAATATTCCGAATACTTGATAATTATCGGGTATTTCCCGTGAGTTTTGTTGCTCAGCAACACGTGCATGAAGTTTGACAATACCAAAATCCTGAGCGCCCGCGCGCGATTTTGTGCCGAACTGAACACATCCGTCGCTGAGCTGATAAATCTGAGGGAAATACCCAATTGATTTTGAAGTGCAAAGAATATTCAGGGGTTAATTTTTTTAATTCTAATTTTGGCGAATAGATGAACATGGATTTGATATTTTTGTGGGATGAAGTGGACCAGAATTTGTTGAGAAGCTTTTGTTCGCTGCTTAGCAACAGCCATGGTATAACGGTAAATTATCGGAATCATACACACCTCGTGATGTCAAATGCCTTGCTCCTGTTCATCGAATTGTGATGGAAAAAATAATCAGTATAATTTCGCATTAGATAGTTTCTCCATTTGGGAAGTTAGATACAAGGGTTTAATCAGTTTGCTCTACCTAGCTTACAGTGAAATACAGAGAAACTACGAGTGAGTGCAAAATTCCTGCCTTTATAATGTTGAGTTGTTTGTTTGTGTTCTCTACAAAGAATGCAAAGGATGGGAATGACGGTTTTGATTTGTTGTCAAAAGACAAATAGCTTAATTTCTTTCCTCGATTCTCTTGACAATATTTGTCATCTTTAAATCCCTGCCCGAGGCTCAATAGCGTCCTCACCTTATTGTCTCAAGTTATCATTTTTCAATATCCACATGCAAACGAACAAGAGCTTCACTTTCCGTGCATTATTTACAAACTCCTTGTGCAGCATGCTATATTTTGCTAATTCGATTGGCAGACCATTTCCAAGTGGAATTCCACCCATGATGAATCGAATTGCAATTTATCTTTTCCATTATTCAAAGAAAAATATGATTTTCACAAAAAATACGCATTTATACATTCGCACGAACATTGTTTCAGACTTTATCGATCTGTTCAGGATTCAACCTGCGGTACTTGAACTCAGCTTGGGACTTAATTGGTTGAGCCATTAACATGAACTGTTGTGTAGGGATCATGGAACGTTGGTAAAAATTGATTTAACACCACTAATTAATTGTCAAATGAACGATGTTTCGCCTGCTTTATTGAGGCTTCCTCAGGTTGTGGAAACCATAAAAGTACGAAATTCAAAATTGAGATTGAAGTTAAAAATTGAAAAATACAAAATTAAAGTAGTAGTCAATAGAACGTTAGTAACAGTAGTTTTCTCTATCTTTCACTATTGATTTTTCTTTTTTACTCTCTCTTCTTCACACTTTTTCATAACCTCAAAATTCCAATAACATACTAATGTGTTATATGAATAATACAATAATTTGCAAAAATAAAATGAATTACGATATATTAAACATTACTACCTTGACATCATTAGCATATAATCAACATAAAATTAATTATCAGTCATTTATCTTTCAACGTTTTCGACTGAGGATTACTCGTGATGAGGAATTGTTTTGATGAATTAAAATCTGACATCACTCGGGCTCGAACCCAGGTCCTCTGCATATCAGGCGCAGCTTGTTTCACTCTGCTAAGCGACATACTGACTATTTTGCATGCATTGAAAGGGGTATATATATTTATCCTTAAAATTTCAATAATTTCAACATGGTTTGTTCTGTTACAATAATTGGATAATGATCATTATTTAACCAATATATGTCAATAGACATAGACATACCAGAAAATCAGCATGCATGATCGAGCATGCTAACTTTTTCCGAGATTAATTGGATATACTCCAAAAATTGATTTCTAGACATCGCTGTATACACACATGCAAAGCTGTACATGATCAAGCATGATTTGATATGACTAGTGATGGAACGAAAAAAAATGACGGTCATTTGACCGTCATTTGACCGGTCAATTGACCGTCAATGACCAATTGGCAATGACTGACCATTTTGGTCAAAAAATAATGACCAAATCGTGAGTCAGAAAATTGACCAAAAATGGTTTTGACGGTCAGATTCCATCTATATAGAGCTGATGATTTTTTTTCTGGACCTCATGAAAATTTCTGTAAATAAATTTTTCATATAGCAGAAATCAGAGAAATTGATTTTTGCCAAATAAATTTATTTGGCAGAAGTAAATTTTTCTCTCAGTGTAATACTAGAGTAAACTGAATCTATTAGGATAAGTGCAGAATTTATGCAGAGTTAACGATTTGTTGAGAAAATAAAAGAATAGCCCTATGATATCATTGTATTTAAATTTAATAAGCCTTTTCCTCTTTAAAAATATCACTCTACTAAAAGTGACAAAAAAAATGACCGAAGAACCAATTGACGGTCATTTTTCATCTAAATAGCTGGATTTCATTACAGATTCTGGTTCTTTATTCTTCAATTGGGTTTTTCAACCGCCGATATTCTACCAAAAAAAGAAATACTGAACGACTTTTGGAAATAAATGATTTCTATGAGTATTTGCATTGAATTTTGAAAAATCATAAAAATGACCAAAAAAGTGACCAAAAATAAAATTGACGGTCAATTTTCATCTATATAGATGGATTTTTACATTTATTTCTCCTGGCTGACCATTTGAATTTTTGACGGTCAATTTTCAACGAAAATTGCGGTCAAGTCAGGAATGGTCACGAAATGGTCAATTGACGACTGACCTGACCAATTTCAAAATTGACCGTCATTTTACATCTCTAGATATGACCATGTATGACCAGAGTTAGAAATTATTCAATACAAATACATAACATTGTAAGTCTCGAATGACCATGTATGACCATACATGGTCATGCATGATCATGCAGGAATGATTCGAATGCTCTTGCATCAATCATCGGCATTTAGGCATGGATTATATGGAGTCATGCATGATGATACAGGACTAGACATGACCAGATATGATCAGAATAATAATAGTTGAATACTTTTTATGGATGAAAATTCTCATATATGGCCATGTATGAACATAATCAGTCATTCATGGTCATACATGATTGAACATGGCCACCAATATAAATTGCATTAAAGAATATAATTTCTCCAAATTAGCCATAGATGATCGTATTTGGTCATGCATGATTAGGTATGAACTATGCATGGTTCATTGATACTCAGTCATGGTGCATACATGGTCAACCCTGGTCATGCTTCAAGACTTTCCTTCGGATGAAAATGCTCATCATCGCTCATACATGAGCATGTATGACAGTGTATGCGTCATGCCTGAGCATGCATAATTCATCCATGCTTCATACATGATCAGCCATGCTCCATGCATGATCCTACATGAGTTATGCATGATTATGCATGATTATACATGATCATGCATGCCGATTTTTTCACGAGTAGTATTGTTAAATCAGTTTTTTCCAATCGCTCTATGATCCCTACACAACAACTTATAAACATGGAAATGAGAAACACAATTGATTAACATGAACATCATACTCGGTTTGAGCTGGATGATGGATAGTTCAATCAATTGAGAGAGTCAAATCGATGAGACTGCCATCAACGATGTACTCCTGAGACGGGTTGGTTTGAGACTCCATTTCGAATGTTTCTCGTCTTTTAAAACGGTAAAGGCTACGAAGAAATGCATTGAACATTCATAATCTCCAGCGCATTTCATTTTGCCACCTTCTCGTCATAAAAAAGGCCATTTTCTATATTATTATTATACCTCTGACTGACACTGCTCCCGGGGGATGGGCCGAAACTGCTTGGAGACCTGTAACAATTATTCAACTGCTTTTGTCGTTCTGTCCACTTATCATTCTGAATTTTCATTTTGATGTCGTAACTTGTCTCAGAAAAAAGTTTGAACAACAAAGCACGATACATTGAAGACTCTTGTATTCCTCCAAAATCGATGAAGTCTTTAAAGACGAAAAACGTTCCCTGAAAACATCGACAGAAGTTGGAGAACGAAAAAATTGTTGTCGTGGAAGACAAAATAATATTTTGCGACGACCTATGTTTTGAATCGGGTTTTCACACAGCGCTCTCACAGAATAGTTTTTTCCCACTTCTCCTACTATCTTTCAATTAATAGATTCATCAATAAACTATTAACTAGCTACCAATTTGCTCCCTGATGGAAAAGAGGATTTTTATATTCTTCTTCAAAAAAATTATTATAAACCTCTAAAATGAATGTGAATATTGGAATTCTAATTCATCATTCCATTGATTCTAAGAACTCCAGAAAGTAGAAAATACGAAATACTTTATGGACTCATTTCGAGACATTCAGGCTTTCAGCAAAGAATAACATTAATTCGTACAAACTTTCATTTATTGAAACCTTCTGATGATTTTGAGTGGACAAATTAATTTTGACCTAACACCATCAATTCGTCAAATAAGTCTTTGGGAAAATCACATGTCATCTGTTTTATACGGGTCTCTATGGAGTGATAGGCTTTTTCTTCATAATTGGCATACATTGTTGGCAAGTCCAGTTCATCGTAAACTTGTTTGACACGTGCCACTTTCTCAGGATCTTCGGAGCCATAGCATTCCTGAATCGAAAGTCGAAATGAATCCAGATTGAGTCACTACATGGCTATTTTGGGAATTTCATTTTATTCCAATAGATTATAATAAAATAACTGAAGAATTTTACCTGGATAATTTTTCTTTGAGTTGGAGTCGCGTGCTGCAGAGCTGTTACGACTAACCACGAACATTTTCCGACCTGTATGTCAGTTCCAATCTTACCAGTGGTATTTGGATCACCATACGAATCCAAATAATCGTTCTGCACAATGTACAAGTGTCCCAAGTCAAGTAAAATTGGCTCTGTCTGTCGGTACATTTCAGGAGCAGTTATGCCGGCCTAAAGAGATTGTGAAAAAGCAATGTTAAAGTTTCTTTTAATTGGGACAGCTCCCCGCGTTTTCCTTCTCTCTAGCTTTTTGTGACGCGTTAGCCACTTTGTATGCTATTGTGAGCCTGATCTATTTATGTTCCATAAATTTTGACTAGGAATTAATTTCACTCCTCACCTACGGAATGAATCCGTGCGAGAAATTCCAACCATGAACGGATAGTTTCCCCGTGTAATCTTTCCGCTTACGATTGGAATTACCCGTGAAATAAAAACCCTCCTCAGTCGAGAATAGGCCCCCAGGGCTCTTGTAGGACAGATGTATCCTAAATTCAAAAACTTACACAATTTCTATTCTGACTAATACATCCATCAAAATATGTACAGAGACACCTGGTGGCTCTTCCTCTTCCATTTTGATGGATTGAACAGTATGCTAGGACTGAATTTATTGGGAAGTAATGACGAGTGAGAGCAAGCACAAGATCAGCAAGAAAACAAGTGAGATCATTTTCCATTGTTTAACATTACGTAATTAACATTGGATAAACTTGAGAATACATGAATGCTTGGCAATTTGCAACAACAAGGATTACCTCTGAGATTTGCTCAGAGGGGCGAGGTGATACCTTCAAGGCTGTATGGCCCAATATGTTTGAACACGTGAGGACTCAACAAAAGTGGTTTTTGATTTACATGTGAGGGAATTGACATGGGTAAAAAATGTAAGACTAGAATTTCCATTGATCAAGAGACCATTCTTGAGAATACTTGCAGCGACATACGCGATATTTGCCGAATGCTTTCCTATAAGCGAATATTTAATTGCACTCAGAAACATGAACCAAATACATTATTTTAATAATACATGTTCGCCAAGGAGCAGACGAGATCTACTGTTTTTTTCTGACACTGACGGTTGGGCAGTGTGCTGATCAAGCTGAGAAAGACCGCAATGAGGGAATTAAATTTTTTCACAAATAGATCAAGTCATCAGGCATGCCATGTACATTGTTACCAATAGTGGAATGATGCAGCTCTTCCCTCAGGAAGACATATCTCTCCGTCTCAATTGCATTAATTGAAAATAGAGATGTAAGAGTACTTGATTCCCTTATTGTGGTTATTTTTTCGTAATGAATTTTCCTATGTTAACTTGAGCACACCTTTTGTTACTCAATCTAATAATCCGTATAATTCTCGGTCTAATAAACAGAAGTTTTCAGACGGGTATATGGCGCATTTTCCTGAATTATGATTTAAAAAAATTATAAGGACTTACAAAACACATGGCTAATTTAACTGGCAGAAGGTAAAAGTAGGGAGCTCCTCTGTATTTTGTAATCAGATTGAATCGGTCCATCGTGAAAAGATTCACATTTGGTTTATTTCCGTAGTGAGATCCAGAGATATCCAATACTTGTCCCAGTGCTTCGAGCAGAGTCATCTATTTAAACAAACACCTTGAATTTCGCAAATGAATCAAGTGTCATGAATTATTTATGTCAATTGTCGAAGACAATATTTTTAACACAGGTATGATGCAACCCCCCCCCCCCCCCCCCACCTCCATTATGAAGTAGATGTTTGAATCTCATAATTGTATTATTCGAAGCAAGAAATCTAATTCAAGATCTCAATAGTCAGATGAGTCGGGAAATGACTCAAAAATCATTGCATCTCCCAATTTTCTCCCAAAAATGGATTATTTGAAATAATTTTATATATATTTTTTTTTTGAATATATGTAATTTTTGGAATATAGAAGGGATGGTACCTGTGTCAACGTTTCGAAGAGATTCAAGTAGCACTCATGCTTATTGAAATATTTTTTCAGTAGTTGATACGCAGCGTGCTCAAGAATGATACTATCGTTCACAGCTGTTATTCCAATGTTATCACGGAGATGCCAACAGAGCTGGCCTCTTCTGGTCTGGGAACGATCTATAAGGTCATCCTGCATCAATAAGAATGCTTCACCCTGAAAGGAAAGGTCGAAGAAACATCTTACTTTTTTTATTGTAATTTTTCGTCCGACTATTCTTATCAATATTTGAAGGTAGAAAATCGGCCATCATAGTCACTTTCAAAAAAAAATTAAAATTTAATTTCAGAAGCACCAACGTCTCGTCCACTCTGCGGGGACCTCATAAGGGTGCATGTATTTATTTTAAAAAGTATCAATATAAAGATCCGAAATCAATATAGATTCTTCATAAAGAACAGAAAATGAAATAATAATTAAAAATATCTTCTTACAATTTAACATTGGTTTTTCATTCAAATAGTTTCCATTTTTCCAAAGAAAACAACTCTGTTCTATGTCATTAGGATGAACACATGCACTCTGACGAGGTCCACGCAAAGTGGATAAAACGTTGGTGCTCTTAAAATTAAATTTGAATTTAAAAAAAAAATTGGGAGTAACCATGATGGCCGATTTTTTGCCTTCTAATCTTACTTTATTACCCATAAATTGTGAATTTTTACCAAATTTTTGAATTTTCGTGGCGAAATGAATAAATAAGTATTTTCAATCATTTTTCCGTGGTCTAGCATCAAATTCCACTAAAACTCGAAGGAATGATGGAGGAAATAATGATTTACGAAATCAGAGCTGACAGATATCATTGGCGAATATCGAAAAAACATAAGATTTTCTCATTTTTTTTGAAGGAAATCACCCAAAAAGACAACTTTTTTAACTAGTTTCCAGTCTTCTCTACGAGGAGATGAGTCAAATTTAGCTGTTTTCCAAGAAAATGTGAAATTTCATCTATGCTTTCATTAAGGGGTCATTGCAGTGTAAAATTTTCAAAGAAATATTTTTTTTTCAACCCATCTCACATTCTGGATGATTACGAGTATGCGGCTCAAATCTCAACGCAAAATTAAAATAATTCCGGTCACTACAGCTTTTTTTAAAAAATAGTATTTGAGCACCCGACACGGTTTGGTAGTATGGCTAAAAAAATGTTAAATATGAATGGACATTCATATTTAACACAATGTTGTTGATAAGAGCCTGGAGAGTAGTACTTTCGGACTAGGGTAGCAACTTTGCTACTAGCATTATTACACTCTCGTTTTGAACTATTATCTGATTCAATGCAAAATCTCAAAAGCCCTGTATAATTGATTTTCATTGCATCTCAAATAGTTCTTACAAGTCAGGCTCTTCTTGGGTAAGTCACAATGGACCCTCCCCAAGTTGCCCTAAATACAATTCTCCCGCCTTGTTTTATCTGACTTTTTGAGAATCCTAACGAGAAATAAATAAATACTAATTACAGCCATGAACATTATGAAAAAATCTCACTAATTATACATTGCAGTCATTCCGTCTCACATCATTATTCTTTCTCTTATTATTAATATTATTGCACATCAATTTACATTCTGCTAAAGTGCTAATACTAATGACTGTACAAGAGACTTTGATTTCGTAGTACCAATTGTTGCTAGTATCGCAGACAGTTTATTGTTGTTATGATTGTAAAGTTTCACCGAAGATTATCACATGTCACAGCACTTGCCAGCCTCCTCAACAACAGTTTGGCCGTGTTGAGCGCATTGCTCGATGAGCACTTGTCAAGGCATCTCCTCATCCACCCCCTTGAGACACCCAACTCGCCAATCAAGGCTGTTTCTTTCGTCATCTCCTCAGTAGTTAGAACTTCCCCATAGCAGCCCATCACCATGACCGCTAGGCTCACTTGGCACCCATACTCCCTACTCATCTGGGTGACCAGGTTCTCCCCTCTTTTTACAGAGTCAACGTTTACATCCGTAACTGGAACCTTGGAATTCATTGCGTATTTCGGCCTTTTAATACGATCTTGAAGTTCTAAATTTTGGATATGAGAGACGTCAGCCTCGAATACGTAAGTTTTCTTTGGCCTTGTGGTGCTAATAACTATGCCTGGCTTATTATTCAGCATAGGAACATCCAAGGCCACCGAACTTCCTGCTCTAATTTCCAGCTCTCCGCTCGATTCATGGTTGTATGTTGCATTGAACGTGGCACTATTGAATCTCAGCTTGTCTCTGACATCTGCTGGAGCTCTTGTCACCTCCAACACCGTTCTCAATAACCAATAGACATTGGAGTTGTGCCTCTCAATGTAGTCAGACGGTTGACAGCTGGATACCACATGATACGCTGTCTCATCACCCGTGCAGCCTTGCGGCATCTTCTCCTCGTTCCTGGGATGGAGCCGTACGCCTGCATCTGCTCTTCCATTGCCGCATGTATGATCCTCGCACACCATGGTTCCAAGGGAATGGACATCAGCCACGGGAAGGAAATGTGCTGGATACATTTCCTGACCACTTCACCGTAATGCATTGTGTTTGCCCAGTCATACATTCTGCATTCGATCTGTTTCTCTCTGATCTCTCTGGTTTTGATACGTATTATCCCCATGGCCTCCGTCACTTCCATCCCATCGCGTGCTCGCTATTGCTGTTCTTCCGTCATCATCTCTACACCATACTTCTCATGGATTTTCTCACAATACGTCAGTGGATTCTTGTAATTTTGACGTTGCAAAATTCTAAATCTCCTCAGAGTCTCCACCATCTCTGGATAACCTCCAAGATGACCAGGTAGGTATACACTTGCCGTTGAGCAAGTTTTGCGTTTAATACCACTCGCCACCAGCACAGCCCGCACTTCCTTATCTAGCTGCTTGCACCTATTCAGTGTCCTGCACCTGTGCTCATCGGGGTATAGATTCCCAAGGACATACGTATCTGCTGGTACTGTTAATGTGTTGTACAGGTGAATCTTCTGCGGCACTGCTAAGTTCGACTCCAGTATCTTCTTCACCTCCTCCAGGACTTTCTCTCTCACCAGAATCGAATTGAGCGATGTATCTCTTTCAAGCGGATTGATACCCAGGTAATTATACCCCTCTCTAACCTGCGGTAAAAAATCAGATTCTTCTCGCGCCATTGCCCTTTCCTCTACATCAGCATTCCCACCTCTCTCCGGGTTTTGCTCTTCATCATCTTCACCGATGTCCTCAACTTCTTCTTCTTCTTCTCCTCCTCCTCTTTCAGCCAGCTCTACTTCAGATGTCTCTTTTCTTTTGAAGTACATTCCGCACTTTCTCTCGTTGAGCGGCAAACCAATCTCTTCAGCATCGCTGTTCAACACCTCAGTCAGTTTGTCCACTGCTCCACGTAAATGCTATGGCAGGGTGTTTCCGTTTTTTCATGCTGTTTATTTCTCGATCCGTCTTCAACTTGCTCAGGATGCTGGCAGATGCGAGAATAAACAACCAAGGACTTGAAGAATCACCTTGGTAACGCCTCTTTCAACGTGGATTGGCTTGTTCTTGCTGTTTCCCACCTGAATCTCCACCGACCACCGCTGCTGCCAATGTGTTGCGTGCACCCACCGGAATGGGTAGCGCATTCAATAGCCTTTGCAACTGCCAATGATGAATGCTGTCGTACGCCTTGCTTTAGTCATACCACATTGAGTAGTTGTATGGCACACCTTGAGTCCTTCCAGTACGCCTAGCTGTTTGAGAATGTGCTTTATCAAACATCATTCCGTGCATCGTACCCCACATATTCTTACGAGCCATTTGTTCCTGTGGAATGGCCCAATCTGACACCCGTGAATACTTTATACTCGTTGTTCAGCAACGCTATTGGCCTGTAGTTAGAGGGCTCTCTTTTGTCATCAGCCTTATACAGCAACACCACTCTCCCTTGGACGTCGACCTCAGATAAGTGCATCCTGCCACTCAAAGTGTCTAGGACGAATGACCCCAGGTATCTCCTGGCACTCGGGAATAACTTGTAGGCCCCCGTCGGAATTCCATCATCCCCTGGTGCCTTCCAAGGTCTCGCTCCTTTCATCCGGTTGCTGATGATCGACCTTACTCTCTCTTCGTCCAGTATATCACATTGACAGGAACTTTGATGCGTCTTCAGGTTTGCCAGTCATTCATTGAAGATCGGGGCCGGCTGTCTCCTTCCTTCTTCAGCACTATACAGTTGGTGATAATAGTTTTCAACCTCTTTTACATCCAGTTCACACCTGGGTGGCTTCCCCTTTATGATCTTCTTGGCTGGGTTCACCTGGTACTTATCTCTCAGCACTTTATCTTCATGACGCTGTTTTTGTTGGGCAGCACGCTGCTCCAATCTCTTCACCCTGTCTTGCCACTTCGCAATGAAGGAATTTAAGGAACAGTGTATTTTCCTTAATTCCCTAGCCAGCGTCGGTTGTTCAGCGTTCAGCCATCTGTTCCACCTAAAGCTCTTGGCCACATCCAACTTCTTCCTCAACTTTTTTACTTCTCTCAGTGTTTTGACGTAACCCGGTGTTTGTTGCTGAGTCGGTGGTGCAGACAGCTCCTTCGCCATCACCATCGCAGCAAGAATCGCCTCTTTTACTCCTTTCCTCTCCTCGGCCTGGAATAAATGCTTCTCCTTGACTCTAGCAATTGCCCCACAGAGGATGTCAGCCATTAATCTCAGAATTTTGTTATTAATTAGACATTTAGGTTTCACTGACCTGAATCGGGAACTCTGACGATTTCTCTCCAGAGTCCCCAGTGTCTTACTGAACTCCAGCTCAACACTCGTCAGCCTCTCTCCTCGTAGCTGGTTCCCTTCTGATTGTCTGCTAGGTAATGGCTCTTGTGCTGTCGGCGCCCTCGTCTCTTTTGCCACTACAGTTCTCGGTCTTCTTTTTGCTGTTGATGATGTTGACACTGTCACCCTCGTTGTTTCTTCCATTGCGTCATTATTGTCATTATTACTCTCATCTGTGTTGTGGTCATTGTCATTGTGGATGTTAACATGATGATCAAGCTCTTCAGTATCACCATTCACTTCATTACGGTCATTATTACCATTTTCTGGCTCGGGCAGTAGACGATGGATTTGTCTTAAATCCGCCCCTGGTTCATTTTGAATTTCCCACTCCACAATTTCAATGGCCTCGTCATCAGGAGGGCCATCGGGTGCTGGTGCCTCCATTGCTTCTGCTGCGTCCGCCCCTGGTTGCTCAACCCTTTAACGACCACGTCTATTTCTGGATGACTCGGAATTGTTTCCTCTGGTAGTATGGCTAAAAAAAAGTGTTGAATATGGATGTCCAACCATAATGTTGTTGATAAGGGCCTGGGAAGTAGTACTTTCGGACTAGGGTAGCAAATTTCCTGCTAGCATTATCACACTCTCGTTTTGAACTATTATCTAATTCAAGACAAAATCTCAAAAGCCCTGTAACGGTTGGCCCTCTTCCTTCCCAATGTCACCCTCTACTGATAATTGATTTCTTTATTTTGAAACCTCGAAAAAGAAACGAAAAAAATAATATTTTCTCATACTTAATACTTTAAGGATATCTTTACATGATGAATATCGTGTAAAATCTGCCACCAAACCTTCATTTTGGCTTAATTCATTAAAATAATATTCTCTTATACTTAATATTTCAAATGTATCTTCACATGATGAATATTATGTAAAATCCGCCGGCAAACCATCATTTTGGCTTGATTCGTTAAAATAATATTTTCTTATACTCAATAGTCTAAATGTATCTTTACATGATGAATATAATATGAACTCATATTTATTCAAACAAATGTATTCAAACTGATGCTGGACCAGCTGACTGCTTTCTCTCAAGTTCTTCCTGAGTGTCCTTGGTATCGTTGAGTTCATATGTAGGACTGGGGAAACTCCTCTCCAGTACTAACTATCGACTTTTTCTCCGTTTTTCCGGAGGGATTTTGAACAAGAGAAACAAAAATAATCATTGAGGTCTCAAAAAAATTGCGTTAACCTCACTCTAGACATGTGTTGCTGTGACTCCATATGAGTCCTATTCTCACCGGGTGCCACGAATCGCAAAGATAACGTGATTTCAATAAAAATGTTTGTTTTTTTAATGAAAAAAAAAAGAATTGTTAATTCGGATTTTTCTTGGCCACGTGACCGTGAAAACCGTCAGGACCTAGTTTGACCAGTGAAGCTTCCTTTACACAATCCTATAAAAAAACATTTAAAGAATATCAATTGACTTACTTTTTTGGACAAAAAAAAGACAGCGAATGCAAGCATCGTAAATTTTCACGATAACATTTTGTCATATGAATAGAATTTATATGTTCACGTTCGAATTTCAAGGTATCCTGGCATTCGTAGGTCTATCGAGCATAGATTGATGGAACTGTAGAGTAATTTGTTCGCTATATCGTCTCTACACTTTTATTGACGGGTCAAAGTGAACGTAGCAAATTTGCTACAATGGCAGCTAAAGAGTTAAAGTATTCTAGGCATAGAAAAAAAAATTACGAGGATAAACATTTTTTCTAGGCATCACACTGTGATGACCCCTTAAGTTCTTAATTCTTTCCCATGTCAATATGTTTTATATGCACAATACTCACTATTTCATAACACCATGCCAGTATCCTCGCTAGCTTGAGATTCTCGTCCGTTAACTGTTCCGAATGAGCCAGCATGCGATAAGAATAGATTATGCTTAATCCTCGGTGCTGTTTACCACGGAGAACATTATAGTGAAGGACCTAAGAGAAAGAAACATTTCTTTTGAAATAATAATGGACAAGGAATTTAAAAAACCAATTCCGTGAGCTGACGCGAATGGGCCAAAGCTGGAAAATAATCATCTGAATAGTGACGAAGAGATTTTTCTCTGTAATTTTGGGAGGGGCTGCATCTAACGTCAGTAAAAATGGCGCATTTGATGTCAGCTCAATTCTTCTATCCAATATCAGCAGCATTGCCGCAATTGGCATTGTCTCGAATATCGCATTCGATGTTGCAACAAGAAAAAAAAATTATGGCTTATGACGGTCATTGAAACTTTTCCTATCCCATAGCACTGATTCTTGTGCTATTAGAATTGTAATTAGCAATTCTTCAGGTCCCTAGAGTTTGTAAGATAGACGCTCCTAGTCACCCTGTATACTGGTATCAAAATATTTAATGATCCCAGTAGAAACAATCATATTTAAAATTACTTAACCAAATTGGTTAGAAATCTAATCAGCTCTCATCCTCAATCGAATGCATTCATCACAATTTGGATGAGAAAAATGCACATGCACACAAACATAATATCTCAAAAATTATCCTAAAATGTTTAAGAAGTACTAGAATGCGAAGATTTGATGACACCTCCATTTTCGATTTCATGGATCAATAAAACATTTTTCCTCATTATCAATAAGATAAATAGCGTTTTCGGTAATTGTGTACCTTAATACACCTATCTCATATTCTAAGATTTTTTCGAGAAAAAATTCGATAGTCCTGTACCGGGAGTCGAACCGAGGATCTTCCGATGTCGCGTCGGGTGCTGTACCGATTAAGCTATCCAGTGCTATACCAAATTTCCATTCGAATTGTCTTGAAATCTCATTCAAACAGTCTCATCCTCACTCCACTGACCTTCACACAGCAATTTTGAATTAAATATTCAATGTATTATTGGACAGACTGAATGAGATACAGAATAGGTATGCTAATGTAAAAAATTACCGCACTTTCCGTGAGCTTTCACCTTTGCCATCCATTTTGTGGCTTCTGGAATGTCGGAGTAAAGTTCACTCTCCGTCAGATCCGTGACAAGACCTGGCCAGAGGGCCATCATCGCGCTACGCTCGTCAGTATTGGAGAATAGGTGAGCCTGAGTAGTCGAATGAGCCATCCTGATGAATCAAGAAGATAAAAATGAATGCTTTACTAACTCCGTCATTTTCTATAGACTTAGGAGTGATTCTTGAGGGAAAATTTGGCACATACGTCAAACTTCATAACTATACCCGAGTCGAAGATTTCAGCCTCATTTCGGCCTCATACTGAGGTTCGGGCTGAAGTTGATGAGACTAAAATGAGGCTCTTGGCATAGGAAAAATTTATTGCATCTACGGTCTCATATCACCCTCAGATTGCTCAGTATTTCCCTTTTAGACGTCCAGAGGCTGATATGAGGCTTAGCTGTACAGCCGGGAAAGAGCCTCTTGGACCTCAAAATTTATTTTCGCGCTGCCCCTTGCCTCTCTCCCTCCCCCTTATATTCACTGCTTTCAAAATAAATCTTAAAAATTATGAATTAAAAAAATCATTATTATTTATTTTTTGATGACATTTTCTATTCGGAAAAAGTATACATGTGAATTTTACATTTCATATAATCATATAATGAAAATGAGAGCAATTATAAAACTGTATATAAGAGTCCTGGAGGAGCGCCTATCATGGCATGTTTCCTTGTCCGCTTGATCGTGATTAGGGGCTGAAATATAAATTGAAAATGGATGTTAATTTTTTGTTATTAGATTTTGGAAAACATCTCGCAAACTGCTTGAGATAAAGTGATTTAGCCTCAATCTTTTCTTGTAGCTCTTCAAATTTTTTACAAGGAAGCTTGAACGTATCGCTTAGTTTCCGAGATATTGGAATAAGTCTATTTCATTCAAATTGATTGGATTTTATGATCGGTTTTCTTTCAATATCTCGAGATATAACGGAGGAAGGGCAATTCTGGCTCCATTTTTTCTGTAAAGAATTTCGAGAGCTACAAAGAACGATTAGGGCAAAATCGTATAAAGTGTGGTAATCCATGAAATCGAAGAATTAAAATTTACAAGAGTGAACTCACCACCAAATGCGAGCACTTTTGCGTCATTCTTTTTCGTTTGTCCACTCGCTTTGTCCTTCCATGGAAGAGTTCTCATATCACCCACACTTGAGTGATTCTTCCCTACGAATTTCACTGAACTAACGTCCTTTTAAGGAATATTCACCCAATAAGTGAGCATTAACATTGGTTTTCGTGAATTGACTGGATCTTTTCTAAATTTGCCGCACCGTCATTCAACACTTATCTATTACATAACACACTTGAAATTTGCAGTCATAGTCAAATGATATTTAGGGGAGACCGGGGCAAAGTGGGGTACCCGGGGCAAAGTGGGGTACCTACTGTTCGGGAGCACTTTTTTTTTTTTTTTTTTTCAAAAATGTTTGCTGGAGTGCTCATTCGTTATAGCATAAGGGAAATGGGGGCAAAGTGGGGTACCCGGGGCAAAGTGGGGTACCAGTTTTTTTTGGAACATTTTTTTTTTTTTTTTTTAAATCGAAAGTGGTTGCTCGAGCGCTCATTCTTTATTGAGTGAGGGAAATTGGGGGGAAGATCAGTATTTTTGAAGTTGAATTTTCTTTAGCCAAAAAGGCGTCAATATAGACAATAATTGGTTTTATTCAACAACGGTTGTGTTTACCTTTAAGTTTTCATTATAAGAAATTATTTCTCGTCTGGGCACGAGATAAATCAATCAAGACCGGGGCAAAGTGGGGTACCAACCTTTTGAGGCACTTTTTTTTTTTAATTGAGCAATCAACGTATGCTCCAGTGTTCATTTTCATGACGTTCTGGGCATTAGTGATGGCGCAGACGAAGAATGAAAGTGAAGAAAAAAAGCAAGAAGAACTCAATATTTCAAGATGGTGCACGGTCTTTAAAATTTTTTTTTGACTTGACCCGTGTCTTATAGGATAAGATAGTTTTTTTTCCCTGAATGGTCAAAGTTGTAGCGAAAATAAAAGGAACGCTTCTTTGATTCTTGAACATCAATTAATGATGATCAGGAACAGAGATTTTCTTTTTTCGTGATTTCTTATTCACCCCATCCACACCTTCCTTACTCACTCACCCCATTTACACATAGAGAATCGTGGAAAGATAACGGAAAAAAAACATCTTTGGTCTTTGTCAAAAAAACTGTCCAACCGATCGACTTCAAAATTTACGGGCCGTTTTGGTACAGATGAAGCTGAGAAAAAACGTTAAAACATTTGCACTTTTCGCAAAATGAGCAATGTTCAGCTCAATTTAAAAAAAAAAAATACTTCATTTTTTGTTTTCTTTTGAACAGAATAATCAACTATTGAAAAAAAAGAAAATCTCAACTTCTTATAAAATTTCAATTTTCTTTCATGTACCCCACTTCGCCCAAAATGCGATAAAAACGAACTATGTCGGCGAAAATGCTCCAAATACTCAGCAGAATGATCAAGTACTAAAAAAATAAAAATCTCAACTTTTTATAAAATTTCAATTTTTTTTTTTGGTACCCCACTTTGCCCCAAACTGCGATAAGAATGGACCATCTCTCCCAAAAATGCTTCAAATACTCAACAGAATGATCAATTACTAAAAAAAAATAAAATCTCAACTTTTAATAAAATTTTAATTTTTTTTGGGTACCCCACTTTGCCCCAATGGGCTCAACATGATCGACGTGACTTCATTGATTGAAAAATCAAAAAGATAGGTGAAAATAGAGATGACATCAAATTTTGGGCCCTGAAAGCCCTCTCCTTCCCTTAGGTACCCCACTTTGCCCCGGTCTCCCCTATAATTTTAATTTAAAACGGAATAGAAAATTGACTCGATGAAGTCTGCTAAGTAAACGATGTGTCCGAGCTGGAGTTCAACTGGCTACTGAAGGGTAAACGAAAATATTATTTTTTCTGAAAATGGTTGACAAGTTTTGTTGAGAAAGAACAACGTTGCATTGTACGGCTTCTAGGCGCACATGTGTTTACTGCAACGGAATGCTGTTAGAAAAAAATTGAGAGAAAGTATGGAGAAGATTTACAGCCCTGCTCGATGGGTTTTCAAAAAGAGTCGATCGAGGACTGCGATGGGAACAATTGAGAAAAATAGTGTACTGAGGCTCATCTAAGGTTAACGAGATTTCGGATATCCAAAAAAGTATGGATGGCTGTAGGAGAGAGACTGCAGAGGCTCAAATATGGTTCCAAGTGCTCTTGAGTCTCACCTGAGCCTCACATCTGAGTTCTCAGCGGTCTACGAGGGCAGTTAGAGGTTGAATGAGAGTAATGAGGTCTATTTCGAGGCTGAAATCTTTGACTCGGGTAAGCTCCATGCAAATTGATCTACAAATTCGTAAAGTCCAAAGAATACAAAATGTCACGGTAAACTTCGAATAAAATTCTCCCCATTCAAGTTTCTCTCTCATGAAAATTTTCAGGATTTTTCCATGAACCATTTAATATTTGGTCTTGGAACCCATTTTGTGTTCAGGCAGAGCGTTATCCAGTAGCGTGAATGCGTAGTATTTATGGCAGGCAAGTATCATGTTAGAATAACAATTCTCCGTTCATTCTTCAAGTGATTCAGTTCAGCCAAGTAAACAATGTTAACCACGACACCGTCAATGTACAGATAGTGGGACTAAAATAAGTGGGAGGGGATACACGGTAACACTACTACTTTTGCATTCTAATTATAATTAGAATGTAAGAGCAGTAGTAGTCTAGTAGAGTAGTAGTATAAATACATACTCGCGGTGCTTCGTGGTTTACGCTCTCCCCACTAGACACAACGAGGTGATCCAAGACTCCTAAGCACAAGAGGGTTGAAGTTTCTTTGATTCGTTTTGTAGTATCATGAATGCTCACCTGATCTCCTTAGCATGATTGAATCCAGGGATTATCCGGTAATATGATGTATTCTTATAGCGCTGAATTCCTTGGAGCAAAGATCTCATGTTCAAACACTTCATTTTCGGTCTTCCTTTACCTCTAACAGCTAACTAATGGAACCTGGGAAGAAACAATGAATGAAGAATGCTAAAAACTGACAGCTCATTCAGAAAAAAAAAGAGATATGCTACCACATTGGGAGCAAAACTTCTTAGCAATATTTTTGGGAAAATCAGTCAAATTTCTTCGAGGAACTACAAAAAACGCCGAGTATCTGATTTTCCTTACAAATGATTTATTTTGAGAATATTCAAATACCAAATATTCTCATTTAAGGACCAGTTTTCAACTCGATGAACATAAATTCACAAGCCTTAAATAGATAAGTTGAATGAACGGAGCTAATCAGTTTGGTGTAGGCAATTCACAGTGAAATACAGAAGAATAACGAAGATATGCAAAATTCTTGCATTCATATAATTGAGTTCTTACTAAGGAATGCAAAAAGCCACAATGACGACTTTGATTTGTTGTTAAACGACTAATCCTCTATTTCTTCTCTCGATTCTCTTGATAAGCTTGGACAGCTCCAAATTCCTCTACAAGGCTCGATATTATCCTTATCTTATTGGCTTAAGTTATGACCCTCCAATCCCCGTACAGAAAAAAAATCATGCAAACCTATATATTTTATATATGAGGATTATGCAATACATATTTGCGGTAAATAATGTATGAAAATATATGTCGTAACGATTGGAAATGAATAAGGTCTCACTTATTCATATCTGCGTTACGTGTTTTCGTATGTATTCTGAATGTATTCCTTAATGTTATGGATTTCCACTACATATTCTTGATGTGTCATTTACATGAAATTCTCCACCTTCCAGTCATTGAACATTGAAGAAGATAATATTTATAATCGGTTTGTTCAATTCATTTTGTCTGTTATCATACAAAAACTTCCTTGGTAGTGAGTCAAAACTTACCATATGACGTGAGAATGGCAACCCCAGTAGGCATAAATCGAAATTTTATCCCTTGCGTCCTTTTTGGCAGTTTGAGGGGAACTTGTAGCCTCGGAATCAAAAATCAATCATTTTTGGAAAGGCATAACCCTGGAACTTTCTGAGACATCGTTTCTTTTTCTACACTATTAAGATCAATGTTTACGATTGAAAGCAGGTGGAAAATCGCATTCCATATAGTAGGCATATAGTTATTTCTGCTAATCGCTTAGCAATTCGCATCCCGAATGTAGCAACTGATTCTTCTTCCATATTAATGCTTAAAGTGAAGTTATATTGATAATCCGTCACGAAAACGTTCATTTTATAAAAATGAATATTATATCATTATCATAAATATTATCATGATTATTATCATGGTTACCATAATGATGATGATCATGATTATCATCAATTTTCTCACAGTTGTTATTTATCTATTGAAAGAAAATTACCTGTCAATTTGCTATTTCGATTTGTTATTTCTATTTGCTTACTGTTCTGCTGAATGGATGACTCAGTGTCGCTTCCGTTCCTCAGATAGCATGGGACGTCACAATTGCGAATAATTCGAAAATTTCCGAATAATTTGAAGTTTTTCGAATAGTTCGTGATTTTTCGAATAATTCGAGAATTTGTGAATGATTCGAAATTCGAATCGAATAGTAATATTCGACTCGATTCGAACGTAATTCGCACACCTCTGTTATTATTTCTAAATAAGAACTTGCAATGAAATTCACTTAAAGTCATGCCATTAATCGCATTTCAGGATGAAATGTCACGTTACAAGGTTGAGCAATAACAGCATTTCCAATTAGGTTTTCATTACTGCAACTTTTCCTATTCCAAAAATATCATTGTTAAACAACACTCATTATTCAATTGATCTAACGAAATCTCCTTTCAAATTTTCGAACTAGACTAAGCCAGTAAGACTGAAATCTAAATATACTGCTCAACCGTTCGTCGTCGATTAACTTCAAGTCTTCCAAATCAACCCTTCCCACCCATCCATACTCATCAAAATCAGCTATGCAAAGAACTTAATCAACGTGTTACAGTTTTCTCATAGTATCTCTGACAAGGTCAGACTCTTGGAACTTCCAACTTCAAGTGAATCAGGTTGAATGCTACATTGAGACGAAGCAAGTGGTAACTACTGTATGTAATCATAGTCTGACTAATTTAAAAGAATTGAGATTCTCAGAAAATATTTTTTTTGCTCCACCTTGCCTATTATCTTTGAATTGATAATTCTACCAATCGATTATTGACTATCAACAATTTTCACCTGGATGGGGAAGAGAAATTTTTGTAATTCATCTTAACAAATTGATTATCAATTTCTGAAATCCATGGAAATTTTGAGATTCTGATTCATCATTCCATTCGTTCTGAAAACTTCAGGAATTATAAAATGAAGAATTCCTTATGGATTCATTCCAAAAATTCTAGAATTTTATTTAAAACATTGAATTCATGCGTATAAGCTGTTAAGTGAAATATTTCAATGATTGCACATTCATGAATTAATCTTGACCTAGCACCATCAATTTCTCAAATAAGTCTTTAGGGAAATCACACGTTATTTGATTTATGCGGGTCTTTATGGAGTCGTAGGCTTTTTCTTCATAATTGGCATAAATAGTTGGTAAGTCCAGTTCAGCATACACTCGTTTGACACGTGCCACTTTCTCAGGATCCTCGTAGCCATAGCATTCCTGGATGAAAAGTCAAAATGAATCCAGATTAAGTCACTGAACGCCAATTTCAGGGATCTTATTTCGTGCCAATAAGATTCAATGACATTACTGAGGACTTTTACCTGAAGAACTTTTCTCTGAGTTGGTGTCGCGTGTTGCAGAGCTGTCACGACTAACCACGTGCATTTTCCACACTGAATGTCAGTTTCAATCTTGCCAGTGGCATTTGGATCACCATAGCAATCAAAATAATCGTTCTGCACAATGTATAAGTGTCCTAAGTCAAGTAAAATTGGCTCTGTCTCTCTGTACATTGCAGGATCAGTTATGCCGGTCTGAAAGAATAAAGTAGAAAGAAAGGATATGCTTTTCCTGATTTTTCTATTGCCTAGTCTTGCGCGACCAACTGTGTCTTCCTATTACATTCATGATTCAGTAGTGTGCTGATTATACTGAAAACAACTACGTATAAGGGAATTGAGTGCACATCAATCTCTAATTGCGATCGACGCTGTCGAAGTGGAGAGATATGTTTTCTCAAGAAAGCAGCTTCCTCACTCCATTATTAGTAACAGTACACATCGTGCACCTAGTCTTTTTACAAATAGATCACCTAGTCTCGCGGAGACACTACTCAATCTAATATGACAGGTAAAATAATAATAAGCAGGAGCCCTACTACTTGTGCATAATATGACAACCCCAGTATTTATGCGATCTTCATTATTTTGCCAATGAGATTCGCACAACGCTCCCGAATGTAATTTTATAACTAATCAATTATAGTCGACAATAAACTTAAGAACAGTATTATGAAGAATGTTATTGGACATTACGCAGCGTATATTCTTAACCCTTAGCGGCCACACGGGATGACAAGTTACCCCAAATATCAAAAAAGTGAAATTATAGGTCTAAAACACTTCGAAATTGATATAAGAGGCATTCCACGCTATTTCACTCGATTTCGGAGTGATGATTTTTTATTTTGTTCATCTTTGGATATGATGTTGGAATGGTTAATAGAAATAATTTTCAATAGCCAAAAAAAAAAATTCAAAATTTATGACCATTCGAAATTTTGAAAAAATTGTGAAAATGCCTATTCCGCTCCAACCTTGAATGCTCCTATCTCGTTGAATATTAGTTCTATTAAAAAAGTGAATGAATACTTTTTTGTGGGGAAAGAGCATGAAATTTCATTAAAGTTTTTTTCAAAAATTAAATTGCGATTTTTCTATTTTTTACCAATTTTATCAATAATTGAAATAAACAAATTAATGGCAACTATCCCCACGCATTCTTGAAAATCGTAAAAAAATATATGATGAAGATTGATTTATTTTCGATTTTCATGTAAATTTTTGGGACACTTCATCGGACCACTCACGAGATATCGTTTTTTTCATGTTTTTCCGCGGTCCGAAGCCGCTGCCGAACAGTTATACGCATGCGCACATCGTCCTACTTGCGAATCAGGTGGTCACTGGCGTCTAAGTCGAGTGCCATATCCAAAAATGAACGAAGTCAAAAACCATCATTTCGAAGTCGAGTGAAATAGCGAGGCACACCTCATGAGTAACTACATCTGTCGGTAGTAGAAAAATATGAAATGTACTCCATGACATAAGAAGCCGAAAATGGGTCACATATATGACCAGTTTTTTGAACGTCATCTATAAATTGACCAATAAAAATCATTAGAAATGTTAAAGAACTCTTCAACAAACATAAAACAATCGGTTAGAAGCCTTGAAACACCCATATGTCTTGTACAACTAGGTTTTTCAGCGTGGGGTAATTAGTTACCCCATGTGGCCGCTATGTGGCCTGGCTGAAGTGTGGCCGCTAAAAGTTAAATTTGATAAGTGGTAGGAACTGAATGATTAATCACCTGATCAAATGAATGAAATAGATTCATCTGATTCAGTTAAGCCCAATCTATGCATATATATAGAAACTGAGAGCGGTAACTGAGAACAAAATTATGTGAAGGAGCAAAATTTCAAATAGTATTATGATTTTACAAAACTAAGTGTATAGTCAGTCTAGTCATTGATCGAAATTAATTTGATCATTGAAATAAAATTTTCATGATATTATATTGATGGATTATGGTCAAGATCATAACTACCATGTAACTAAAATTATTAATCGTCGTAGCTGATACTTTGTCAACATATAGGAATTGAGAATGTCGAATTTATGTAACTATCATTCATATTCGTGACTTTAGAACTCATTATATTTGGAATATGATATCTTTCAGATTATTTCCTGAATTATGAGGTCGCAATGACTATGGGTTCTTCTTTGAATGACAATCATCTACTTCAAGATGATGAATTTAGATATATGAGCCTTCTTAGGGAAAAATAGAAAAAAATTGCAATTTATAGGAAATCGATTTTGTGAATAGTTTCCTGAGATTATTTCTTTAAGAAATTTTAAGCTAATAGCACAAATTACGCATAGTAACGACTTTCTTTCAAGCTAAACTCCAATAGAATCGATTGAATAGTCTCGGAGAATGAGCCTGCGTTTTTGGGATCTTTCTATACTAATATCTAAGAAGCGACGACAGATTTTGCTCAGTTTCAATAGCAAACTTTGTGCTCATCAGATATATGAACTCGCAAAATTTGAGGACTCAAGCTCAATCATTCATTAAGTTATAGAAGTATCAAGATTTTTACAAACAATTCCCAAAAGCTGTATACTGGATAAACTAAAAATCTGTGCTCCCACCACCCCAGGGGTTGAAGATACAGAGTGGACGCTGAGATTTTGTTTTTCATCGAGAAAAGTCAAAAAAACGCTTTTTCGACATTTTCGTTTCTCTTAGGAACTATTGGGCTGATTCAGCTTAAATTTTGGTGAGCACTTGAAGCACACATACCAAGTATACTGTCACATTTCCAGATCGCTAGCTAGCCCTATTCCAGAGTGCATACGCACACGTACAGACATTTTTTAAATGAAAACGGTGATTCCTGAGGTTTCGGGTCATTTGCAGTCATTTTATGATAAAATCTCAAAATTGAAGAAAATTATGATTGCATAGCTTCAATTCGGAAGCAAAATTATTGTACAACATTCTATTTATGGAAAAACCAGGCACGCTAAGGTGCATTGTTACCAATAGTGGAGTGATGAAGTTGTTTCCTTGGGAAGACATTGCTCTCCACCTCTCCCGCATCAATTGTAAATAGAGTTGTCGAAGTACTCAATCCTTTTATTGGCACTGTTTTCTCGTAACGATTTTCTCTAAGTTGAATTTCAGAGTTCACTTTTCACTCAGTCAATAGTTTGGATAGTTTTTTCCCCAACAAACAGAAAATTTTGAACGTTCCCATGGCGCGTTTTTTGAAAATTTTATCAAGAACAATTATAAGGACTTACGAGATACATGGCTAATTTAATTGGCAGAAGATAAAAGTAGAGAGCTCCTCTGTATTTTGTAACAAGATTATAATGGTTCATCGTAAAAAGATTTATATTTGGCCTATTCCCGTAGTTAGATGTAGAAATATCCAGTGTTTGTCCCAATGCTACTTGCAGTGTCACCTGTAAAAACAAACACCTTGAATTTCCGAAATTGATGAAAACTTTTAGGTTCTGGTAACCCTGTTTATGCTCAAGGGTGTGTTCATCAGCGACCGGTTTCTATCACGTGTCTGTGGCTGAAGCATATATAAGGAACTTATAGTGATAATTTTGTTAATCGGCAGACATCAGATTTCCGACCCGGAATCTTGGGACTACAAATCTGTTGTTCTGCTGATTGAACCACCGTATACCTCAATTTTAGGAATGAATGTCTGATTATATTTTTCAAAACAAGATAACTCATTCTAGATCTCAATAGTCAGATCAATCAAGCAACTACTCAGAAATCACTCTATCATCCGATTTTTCCCTATTACGCAAGGACTTCAGCTTTCGGAATGAAACAAAGAAATATGCCAGAGTCCAAAAACTTTCTAAGCAAGTTCATTGAATGATTAACAATATGCACTAATTTTTGAAATTTGGTGACCATGAATATTCGCAAGAAAATAATCATCAAAATTGAAAATTTAGCATAAGGTTCTAACCGTTCAATATTGTTGTAACTGACCAAATGATAATTACTGACCGTTTTGGTAAAAATAGAATGACCAAGTGTCATGTCACAAAGCTGACCTTTTTCTTTTATTACCGTCTGTTTTCATCCGAATATATTTTCTAAATATCATTCATTTCTCCCATTCAATGAATTATCAAAAATTTTGATTCGCATGGCTGTCGTACCTTGCTCCAACTTCGCGATCTTGATCAGTTTTAGGGATATTTCATTAAGAACGAGCATGAAGATGAATCGATTTGACTTGTTTCACCTCTCCGTACGTAAATCATTACGTAAGATTGAATGAAGAAATTTCGTTAATAGTTTGACAAGAAAAGGATGGATGAAACCTTGATTCATCCTTTCCTTGTTAGAAATAGGAAATTAAAAATCTGAAGAATGACATAAAATGACCTGGTGTCGAAATTATTGTAATTTTGTAACTATATTAATGCGTTCCTGATCACGTCAATTTATGGCTGACAGTCTGAAGACATTCTGGTTATTGACGGATTTCTGATCACCCCATTTTATTACCGGCCCTCCAAAAAAATAACGGTCATTTTGCAATGGGAATAGACGATCAGGTCAGAAATGATCAGTTTGCCACTGACCTGACACGTTTTGGAAATTACCGTAATTTTGCATCTCTGGTTATATGGGTGATGGATGATTGTAGCTTCATTACGGCATTACTAATGAAATGAATGTATAGGAATTTCACCGAATTGTCCGACCATCCGTATAATCCTCTGTGAAAAGTTTAACTTTAATATTCATTTTCTTCCTTATATTCACGGTAACTCCACTCCAAAAAACTAGTGTCTATCATTACCGCCTCAATCAACTGGGACAGAAAGTTTCCGGACTCTGGCATATTCCCTTGTTTTGGTTCTAAAGCTGCAGATCTTCCTTAATCGATTTTTTTCAAATGATCTCATAATTTTTTTGTAATATACAGGGTGTAACAAAACTACGTGTCATCCGCGATACGATAAGTTCGGAAGTAAATTCTGAATCAAGACGTACTCTGGCACTTTTCGATCAGACGTATCTCTGTTGAATTATCCGTGGGGTGGGGACGGCCCTAATACGATGTATCACATGGAAAAAATCAAAATTTTTTGAGAATCTTGAAATTTGAGATAATTTTTTTTTTTTGGCTGCACCGATACGACACTTCTCAGTGGTACATCTGATCGAAAAGTGCCCCAGGACTTTTTGATTCAGAATTTACCCCTGAACCTGACGTATTGCGGACGACACGTAGTTTTGTTACACCCTGTATGTAATGTTTGGAGTATAGAAAGGATAGTACCTCCGTAAACGTTTCGAAGAGATTCAAGTAGCACGAATGCTTATTGAAATATTTCTTCAGGAGTTGATATGCGGCGTGCTCGAGAATAATACTATCGTTCACAGCTGTTATTCCAATGTTATCACGATGATGCCAACAGAGCCGGCCCCTTCTGGTCTCTGCTGCATCTACCAAGTCATCTTGTATCAATAAGAATGCTTGACTCTGGAAAGGGAAATCGAAGGAATCACGATCTTACTTTTTTTACTTATAAATTTCGCATTTTTATCAAATTCTACATGGCGAAATGAATAAATCATTTCCAATCAATTTTTCGTGGTCTAGCATCAAATTTAGCCGAAAATGAATTAAATGAAGGAAAAATAATGATCTATAAAATTAGAGTAAACAGAAATAGTCGAAATATATGGAAAAATACATTAGATTTTGTCATTTTTCTGAAAAAAATCACTGAAAAAGAAAACATTCTTAATTAGTTATCAATTATTATCATCAGCAGAATAATGGAATATCAGTTTTTTACGGAGAAGATACAAAAACTCATTTATACTTCCAGTGAATTCTCAATTCTTTCCCATTCCAATAATTTTATATACATGATACTCACTATTTCATAACACCATGCCAGTACCCTAGCTAGTTTGAAATTCTCGTCCGTTAACTGTTCCGCTTGAGCCAGCATGCGATAGGAATAAATGATGCTCAGTCCTCCGTGCATTTTACCAGAGGGAACATTATAATCCAGGACCTAGAATGAAGAAACATCCTTTTGTCAAATAGCAATGTCCAGAAATTTGAGAAACTGGTTTCATGGGTTATACGTGTGAGTGAACGAAACTCATATACTTCCAATAAGCTGTTAACTATCTCCGAAAATTGATATAAAAATATTCAATGATTCCAGTAAAATTAATCATATTGAAGATCGGTCAACCGAATTGATTGAGAATCTGATGAACTCTAACCCGTACTCGAACGGGTTCGTGACAATTCACATAGGCAAAATGGTCACGCATACGAGCATAGTATTCCGAAAATGATCCAGAAATGTTCAAGAAATAATAGAACGTAAAGAACTGGTGACACCTTCATTTCCGATTTCAGGGGTCAATACAATATTTTCCTTCATAATCCAGAAGATAGTCAGTGATTTATATGAGTTTTCACCTTTGCCATCCATTTTGTGGCGTTTGGGATGTCGGGGAAGAGTCTACCTTCCGTTAGATCTGTGACAAGATCTGGCCAGAGGGCCATCATCGCACTACGCTCGTCAGTATTGGAAAATAAGTGAGCCTGATTCGTGGAATGAGCCATCCTGATGGATCTAAAAAGTAAAATTGGATGCTTCATCAACTTCATTGGCTTCTATATATTCAGGAGTGTTTTTTGGAGAAAATTTGGTGCGTAAATCCTCCTTCATAGCTGCTGTTCCAAAAGAAGAACAACAACATACCGTTTCTCCTACAAAAGTGAAGGAGACAGTTCAACATCTGCTTCGACTTTTATTCATCGTTGAGTTCGAAGTCAATTTCCATTCGTGTGTTAGTATCAAGTATACTTACCCGATGTCCTTAGCATGATTGTATCCAGAGGCTGGTCGGCTATATGGTGTATTCTTATAATGTTGAATTCCCTGGAGCACATATCTTACCATTGAACACCTCATTTTCCGATTGTCCTCACCTTCAACAGCTTACTCATGTAGCCTAGGAAGAAAAAATGGATGATATCATCTTAATATATGGATATTATCTTAATTCTTTCATGAAAAAACAGATTTACACAGATACACACCATATATATTTCTCAAATAATTATAACTTGATAAAAACCTCAGAAAATGAAAAAAAAACCTTTGGCTTGAAGCACTGCTGCCAACCTCATGTCAATCCCTATCGCAACTATACCTTACGTCATTCAATACTTCGTGTTTTCTAGAAGAAATATGCGAGACCTAAATGAATTTGATATTCTTACTCAGAAGACTGATCCTTCAATTCTTTCCTTAATTCGCTTGATAATATTTAACAGCCCCAAATACCTCCCCAAGGCTTGATATCATCCGTATTTTATTGGTTCAAGTAACCATTCCTCAATAATTACATGGATAAAAATGCATGCAAAACCTTCATCGTACGCACATTAGTATATTACCTAACCAGTGCGGTAAAGTACTTTTCTGAAGAGGGTGCGGTGGCAAAACGAGCCGAAGGCTAGTTTTGCAATCACAGGAGTCTGAAAATCTTTACCGCACGTGTAATGTACTGTTTTTTTATGCACAACGTGTGGAAAGTGCCACTGACCGCACGCGTAGCGTGCGGGAAAGAATTATGAGGCACATATTAGTGGCAACAAACTTACAGAAATATATATCATAAAACTGATTGATAAATTGCATCTTATACATTACTATCGGCAATTTCGTGATGGCCCTGGTTTCTGACAGTACTCCAGTAACTGACGATTTTCACAAAACTTTTTAATCAGAATTGGGTGGATTTGACATGGGTTTTTAATGAATATCGGTGATTCTCTAATGACTTTGTATATGTTGGATGAGAAGTGAATGAATAAATACAAAACTTACATGAGTTTTTGGAGAGAATAAATTTTTTTTCAATTTTGAGAGAATTTTCCTTCAGAAGAAATATTCTCAGAGAAATTATTGAGAGAGAATTTTTCTTCGGGAGAAATATTTTCCAAGAAATTTTCAACAAAGATTTTTTTTTTCCAGAAATATATTCCGAGAAGTTTTTGTCCGAGAACTTTCTGCCCGAGGAATAATCGACTGCTCTCTCGATCTTTCAACAGCTAACTAATGCAATGGGCGAAAAAATGAATGAAAAATGTATACTGATGACTGACAACTTGCTTGGACAAGAAAACGTGATATGTCATGCACATTGGAAGTAAAACTTTTTAGCAAAATTTCCTGAAAATGTTGAGCTTCTTCGAGATATTATGAAAACACTCACTATCTGATTTTTTTTCAGAAATTATCTTTTTTGAAAAATATTCAAATATGTAATATTTTCATTCAAGCAACAGTTTCCAAATCGATGAATATGGAACGCCAAGCCTTGCATGAATAAGTTAAATCGAAGAAGCTGATCACCTTGGTGTACATCACTGAAAGTTGAATACAAAAAAATTACGAGCTGATGCAAAATTTCTGCATTCATAAAGTGAAATCTTTTGATTGTGTTCTCTACAAAGACTGCAAAAAACCAGAATGATGGCTTTAATTCGTTGTCAGAAAACCTACAACAAAATGATAATTTTCTTTTTTCAAATTTTCTTGCTCATATTTGTCAGCTCGAAATTCCCCCCAATAGCTCGATTATATCCATATCTTATCGGCTCGAGTTCTCACTCCTTTTGAGGTTTCTCTCAATTTCATGAATTCATGAATGAAAGATCGAATGCTATTTTATTTCATTGAGTTGAAATTGGAATATTTAATATGAAGATAAAATACGTTGTTAAGACTGCACCGACTGCGACCTGAATCAAGTGCTGCTCGGGCTCTTTGGATCAATTTTCATAACAAACAATAATTAGTTATGCTAGGTGCCAATCAATTTTCGGGAAATTTGTACCGGTTGGCTCGCTGACCTTGAGCCAGTCGTTGAAGGCACTTACTCCAAAAAATTATTTGGTTCAAAATAATGCTTTTAAATTTATTCCCGATGACTCTAAATTAATTCCCTTGATTCATTCGAGCGCCAGTTGTTTTTATCAATGTTTTTCTTAATTTGGGGGAAAACGACAAGTCTCCAATTTTGTTCCCAAGAAAATGAATTACAAAACCCTCTGTTTGGGTATTCATGATGAACAAAAATATGGACAAGACTTCTGATAAATTTCAACTTGAATAATATATATTTGATATATTCAAAGGAAATAAAATATATACATGTAAATTAAAGAAAACATGAAATGTTTAAAGGAAACTTTCGTAAATAATCTTATAATTATTTTATTTTACTTATCAACTCAAAATTCAACTCAGAATGACCAACAATAAATTCAACATTACCCGGGTGGACTCACCCGAAACAGACGCTAACTCGACGTTTATATCTACTTTACTCTTTACTCTAAATTCTTGACTTTAAAACTCAAAATATTAATCGTTTGGGAAATCGCGTACCTTACTTTATTTGTGCTTTCTCCATCCGTATCGATCACTTTTATTTTCCTTGACTTTTCCTTTAATTTTTCTTTACTTTTCCTGACTTTTCACTTTAATTTTCTCGACGGTTTACTTTAGATGTGATCACCACGGCGTCCCGGGAGAAGAAGAACGAGTCTCCTCTCGAGTGTGTTGGCGTTGGATTCACTTGGCTGTTTCTGCTCAATTTCGGTAGAGCCGAGGCCCAACTCGACCAATTACTGCGCGAGTCCCCCTCTACTTGACTCAACGTCACTGATTTTTTCTAAATTCCACGAAATTAACACGAATTCTCACTCTTAAATAATTGAGTATAATACACAAAAATAATCACAATAATTTGGTCACCAATTTCCCGACAATTGTAAACGGAAAAGTTCTGTCTTTGTTTTCACTTTAGTCTTTTTCTTTTTGCATGGATAACTTGAGTCATTTCTTTTCACTGATTCCAACGCTGATCCTGGCGATCTCCAGCTTCCCTCGTTTTTGGCCAACGTTCCTTCTTGTTGGCTGGTGCTATACCAACCGAGTGGAAGCTGCTCCTGTCCAAGTTCTCCCTGATTCTCCTTGGCGATGATAATTTCCTCTTTGGGAGTGGGGAAATTCCTCTCTGGTCCTGCCTCTCGACCTTTCCTCCGTTTTGTCGGAGTTAATTTAAACAAAAGGCTTTTGTAGAGCACAAGTTCCCTTTCCAAAAAATTAATTTTTTCACGAATTCTTTCAATAATTTAACTCTTTACAATCATTTATCGTATTTTATAGCATATTCAATCTTATTAAATCTAAACAGTTGAAATGTTTTCTGGATGTCCAGGGCTAATTTGCATTTTTCTTTCGTCCCTTTAGAAACTCCAAATTTTAGAAAATCCTAGAAACATTTGAAATACACACACACACACACGAACACACACGCCCGCACTTTTTCCTCAAAGTTTCTTTTCACCCGCAAAAGCAGTCGCTCAACCCGCATTCTCTGCACGCGTAGTGATCCCCTCTCTCTTGTCTCCATTGGGCCAGGCGCTTTATGTCTTCCTCCAACTGTCTTTTGTACAGGTTGGCTTTTCCTAGCCACTTTACAGCATCCCACCATGGATCTAGGTCATCCAGAGACGGGGGAAGTCCAGGGGGTGGTCTAATACTCATGACGGGAGACGATGCGTTGAATAATCTTCGGCGCACTCTTTCTTTCGCTGATTCACTTATGGCCTTTTGTAGCCTCCTTGCACAGAGCCATGGAGAAGAGTTTCTAGCTGTTAATGATAAATGAATGAAAAAAAATAAATATCAATGGAAACAAAATAAATAAGAATGATTTTCAAATTCACTTACAGCCACTTCCTGCAAGTGATCCTTCGGGTGAATCGTCCACAGGACTTGATTCTGCAACAGGTGCGTCATCATTCTCCATCGAAAAATTGGTGGATGCTGGAGATGCAGGGGCTGGAGAATTCGCCACATTCCAGGATCCTGTTGGCGAAGACGATGGAGCTATTGATGCTGGAGATAAGAGCCTGGTCAAATCGTGTTCTTCTTCAGAGGAAGACGAATCCAGTGTAATTGTTTCCGATGGAGACAGCGTGATCAACTCTACTATCGGAGCACGCGATGAGGGCCCAGCACTTGTTGAAGGACTCGTATTTAGAGTGCTAGTCACCATCACTAGGAAAAAATAAATTTTTGAATTTCAAAAATAAATTTCAATATTTCTAGTTTCAAAAAAAAAACATTTTAATTGTACTCACACTCGCGGCTGCTTTTCTGTCGCGGCTTGACAGTCACCACTGGTCTTTTGAGCCTCTCACGCTCGTGCTTCATACGCTCGCGCTCCACACTTTCCTCGCGTTCCTCGCGCTCCTCGCGTTCCTCGCGCTCCACACGATCGCGCTCTTCACGCTCACGCTTACGCTCCTCATGCTCGCGCTCGAGCATTTCCTCAAACGCCTCTACATCCTGCTGCAGCTCTTCACCTGAATAATAAAAAAATTATGTAAAATAAAAATAAAATAAATAAAAAACTATTTAAAATGATTTTTTAGCATAAAATTATTCCCACTTACCAAATTCAAAGTCCTCGAATGAATCCATTCTCAGCTTTCTCTGGAGACGATGTTTCCATCACGAGAGTTTTTTTTCGAATGGCTGATAGGAGAAAATACTCTTTTTATTAAGAGGAGTAATTTCCCTATCAGCCATACTCGACTTTTATCATTCTTTTTGAATTTTTAGAAAATAAACTCTGTATTTTTTCTGATAGAGAAGCGCATTCTAATGAGGCTCTTAATTTCCATCTTCATCCTTCCTTTTTTCAGCTGCTGTAGGAATATATATTTCATTGAAACTTTTTTTAAAAGAAACACCACATTTATTTTCTTCAAAAATTTTTTTTTGTAACACGTTTTAGAAATTCTATAGTGCAGCCTCTTTTTCAAAAAAATTATCATATCCTTTTAGAGATTTTCCATTCCAGAAAATTTCATAATGAATAGGCGCTGAAAATCCTATACCCGAATAAATATCAAATTTTCTATTTAAAAAATCGGAAACAAACACGCAACCCCATAAATCGTATTCTCTTGTCCGTTTCATGTGTATTAATATTCGCGTAGGCCTCTTAGCACACTCGCGTAATATATAAAATATTTCGGGAGAGTAATTAACCAGTCCGTGATTTAAAAATAACAAACCACGCGACACTCATTAAATTTGGCGGGCTACACTTGATTTTCAAGCACTTTTTTTATTCTTTTCCATTACACACACTCACTGTACACTGTTCGTAGCACTTGTATTTATTTCCCCCCTGATATTCATCGTGATAACTAGTCACTGCTGAAGGTTCATCCTCCTTGCAATTATCGAGCTCGATCCTGAGGCGCCTGTCATAAAAAACATTTATATCTTCCTGGTTTTTCTCTCTGATCGATAAAAAGCGCTCTATATTTAATAGAGATCCGTATTTATCGACGGCTATTTCAGACGACATTTCGTGTGATAAAGAAATTGGTCGCACATGTTTTATTAGTTTTATACTTACCTCAAGCTCCGCCCACCTGTTTCACATGCACTTTTTTAACGCATCTTGCGTTAAAATAGTTGAAAAAATTTCAACCGTTCAGTTGCACCAAAATGTCTGATGCAACAGGTTTTTCAGACCAATTCTACGCTAACCCTATCGACGCCATAGATCCGGAATACATTATTCCGTCAGCGAAAATCGTGAGACCTGAATCAGAGCCCGGGTATTATTTATCGGGCCACATGAGTTCTTCGCCCGAATCAGAACAAAACCGGGAAAGTGATAAAGAAGATCAAGATCCCAATTCATACTTGTGTGTGAGAAAATATGTGGAAGAGCGAGAAAAACAAGCAGACATTCGCGAATATACTGCTCATTCAGTGAAAAAAATACTCTCGCCTGACGCAATTGAGACCCCTCTACTGCTTTCGCAAACTTTATCAATCAATAAAAGTTACACCAAACAAGTGATGACCGCATTAGTCTGGGATAAATTCGGAAATATTAATCCTGGGGTTCGTCTACTCGTGACACATTCGCGGAAATTTATTGAACTCACAAGCATCAGTCTTGATGTTTTTGGGAGTACAGATTACATGTACTTGCCTATTTCAAAACCGATTTATCATCTCCAGGAGAGAGACAAAAATATCAAGCGATCAATTGTGGCTCGAGGATCACCCTGAATTTCGCATTCTCCAATTCCTCAAAGCCAGCCATATATTTCCAAGATTCAACAACTCAATCGCGAATCTACATGCTGGATCATTGAACGTCTGTTTCGCCTCTGTAAATTAAGTTCACAGGTTTATGAAAAAAAAATTTTATATGCATTATCACATTCAATTTTGAATGATTCTGAGCTCTCTAAAAAATCATCTCTTGATTTTAATGACTTAAGTTTACATATATTACCTAGAAGCCGTACAATTTATACAGCAGCACGAGAAAAATCGTAATCTCGTGTATGAATCCCGAATTATTTAAAGATTTTTACGAAGAAATGATCGCGTTTCATAAAGACGCACTTTACCGGGTTATAAAGGCGACTATACCAGCTCATTTTATTAGAAAAGATGTTATACAACCTGTTTCCTATTCATCTGAAAAATAAAGAAATAAAACATATGTTTTTCTCGTTTCCCTTCATTATAAATGCATAGTCTGCTGTGAGCGCATCTTCATGGATGTCATTGTTGTACTTCAGGGCTCACGCGATTGCAGCGGGAAATATTTACCTGAAGAAGTAGCTATTTTAGACGTAGATAGTTTTTTCGGGAGGCATTGGATCGTCAGCCCGCATCATCCTTACCTTGATCTCGCTACCTGTTGGTGTGTTATGAACAATAGCCTCACAACAAAAGAGCATGGGATTGAATGGTTTGATGAAGAGAAGCTGGAATAGATGTTTTACGCTACATTCGAGAGCTGTGTAAAAATGCTAATGACATTCTCACCATCGAGGAGGAAGAAACGTATCATCGGAAGGCACTAATTACGCGAGAGGTCGTCAATTTAGAAAATGAAATTGTCTGGACCAATAACGATAATTTAAAAGTGGAAGAAAAAACAGTATGTCATTTCCACCATCATAAAAATAAGTTAACTAAATTTAAATATAGATGTGCTCTTCAAACTGCATTGAGCATCGTTAAAAGATTGATTAAAAACCCGTTCTTGATGATTCAACATCAGACGAAGAAGATATAAGTTCAAAGAATGATAATAAAAGTATTTTCAATATTGTTTAATTTTTAAATTTTTATTTGAGGATTCAGCTAGAAAGGACAATACCAGGTACCGGATCTAAAAAACTAAAAAATATGGATGTCGAGGCGGAGACACGCGAAAAATCACAAGATGAATTGCAAACTGCAGCAATTGTATTTTTATTAATCATTATAACCTGTCTCCTAGCGTTAATTCTGAGTGTACTCGACATATTATTAATGAAAATTTTATAATGAATTGGAATTTTTTTAATGGATATTTTTCTTTTTCATTCATTTTTTTTCCCGAAATTTTTGAATGGAAACTCTTTTAATGTATTTTTTTCTCTTCTTTCATTCATCTCTTCCCGAAATTTTTTTCCCGAAATACCTGCCTCATTTTCCTAATATTTTTAGAATATACTTTTTGAGTCACGTGTTGCATCATCACCTGCGAGATCCCTCTCCCCCTCGGGAAAGCCCCACCACTCCCGCGCCACACCACGTGACCCACCGCGAGAAGGGCCCGTGCTTTTCCAGCGTGACGGTGGCGCTCTCAATTTTCCCGCTGCGGAAAAAATGCGCACTTCTCGCCCGGCGTACCCCTATCTAATTGCCAGTTAAGAGTTTATTTTCCCTTGGGGGTGCACTTTGCCCCAGGGGCCCATTTTGCCCCGTCCTCCCCTACATCTATATACATGTAAAATGACCGTCATTCAATTTTCTCAATTTGTCACGGTTATTTTGTTCACTTACTTTTATGAATCTGTAGACACTTGATACATTGATTTCAATAGGGATTTTGTGATAGCGCAAAAACGATGAAATTGTATTAGGAAATTTTCCTTCAAAATTCGCCAGAGTGCGGAATTTGATTTTCTCCAAATTTAATGATTTCGGGAGGAAAAAGAATTCATCAATATAGTTGGAAGAGGATGGTCATAATTTATTTTCCTCTCATGAACGTCATTCAGTGACCGAATTTTGTGACCGAATTCTGTCACGGTCACAACTACTCCGTCACGTGGTCATGTCATGACTGTCATATGTGCATTTTGTGACGCGTCATGTGACGGGAGCCCATTTCTAGTCACGTGCTAAAATGGGTAAACTTCACGTTGGTGCCTCTAAGTCGTGCTCAACAGATATCGCACTTACCTGGGTTTTCCGGAACTAGTCGGTGCAGCAATGAGAACCGTCAGGGCTCGTTGCAAACAAACCGAAGGAGCTTTGTAAATGAAATTATAAAAATCAATAAAATTTTGTCTTCATTAAAAAATCATGATCTGGATCCTTGTGTTTCGAGAACTTGCTCTCTACAGGATCTGCGACCTGCAGTACCTCGAACAATTTCCATTTCTTGTAACGAAAATAACTTTTCTCACTTGTAGGCAATTCATATGCACGTTCGACTATCAATAGTCAGAGACAATAAATCTTCATAAAATATGTGGATGTTGATGGCACTTTCCTTGGTATTCCTGTAATTAACATTATGATGTAATTCCGTATGACCACTGACAGTGTCGATAATGGTCAGTAATAATATGAGCATTTGCATAGATTTCCGAGAATCATGACACTGATGTATACGGATTACCGATACTTGTCAGGTGACGGGTTTCATAAGGGAAATATTTTCTTCGAAGAGACTTCAATGTATAACTGATAACAGCATTAATTTATTACGATATGCCATAGCATATCGGGCCAAGTCTATTTCCAAAGGCCCAAGACACAAGCGTATATATTCTTTGAACAACTTCCCTCTCCATCGATCTTTTCGTGGATAGTTATCGTACTTTCTGTACATATAGAAGGTGGTATTTGTGAATAGTGCGTATTCGACTGTTGTGAAAAGTTTGAAACGCCAGCTTTTATTTTGAAAATTCTCTGAACATAATCGGATAATTAATCATGGGGAATTTCGTAATTCTGCTGATAGGATTGGCATTTCTGGAGACAGCCACCAGTCAGCAGTATGTATAAATATCAGAGGACCATATTACTCTTTATCTTTTCGGTTTAGGAGCCAAATACCGTAAGTTCTATGCATAAGTGCGGTATTTACGCTACTTTGACTCGAATGCGCCGGAACATTAATTTTCACGAGCTTCTAATATAGTGTACATTAAGGTAATCCTTGTGGCAGGTGCAAATGATCTACTTTTGTTTTTTACTTTTCCAAGTCATCATAAATATTCTAATTATTTCGATTTTATAACATTCTATCGTTATTTAAACGATATCCACAATGGTAAATTGTTATTGAATAATATTATAAAAATTTAATATTGTTCCGAATTTGATTCACGCTGTCCCAGCATCGAAGACTGGGATGGGAGGATGCTCGAATTTCGAATACTAATATGGCTGCCATTGATGTTTTTATGCAATTAATTGAATTACTCGTCCCTACATGTCCGGTAACATGCATTTTTCATGATTTCGAAAATTAATAGCAATTCTGACGAACAAGAATATATATGGTTATATAAGGAAAAAATAGGCCTGTGACCATGAATTGTCGCAATGAAACTGAACCTTGCTGACGGAGTTCTAATGTCAATTAAATTTTTTTCAAAAATTAATTTTGGCCTTATTTGTCCCGTAACATAGGGTAAACTAAATTTTGAAAAAATCTCCTCATGCTACTCTATCGAACGTGACCAAAATTGAGAAGGAAAAATAGATTGTGACAGGATAAAGGAAAAAATAGATTTCCACCGTCATTTGACAATTGATTATCATTATATAACATGAATGACAATATCATAGACTTTAGAATTTCATTAATTCCCGCGTTGTCAAAATAAAGAGCTCACGTAACGGCATTAGCGCCATAATGAAAATCACAGTTTCTATTGGCAAATGAAGAATACAAAAGAAATCACGCAATTGACGAAAAACAATCGGCTCAAGCCGCCTGGGGGTCTATTCTCGAAACGCGGGAATTGATTCCCGCAGGAAACTCGAGTTTCGTGAACGAAAGATTCTCGTCGGGAAAAAAATTTCGTCGAGGAAAGAAGATTTGCGGGGAACATTTATTTCCCACACGAAAAAAAATCACGATTCCCCACGAAATGACCAGAGAAGATGGCCGCGTGATTCGTTTCTCTTTGTTTGTGTCGAGCAGAGTAATTAAAAAGATATAAAATACGGTGATTAAATTAATTAATATTTATTAGAAAAAGATCATAATGAATAAAACGATGCAAATATCCATATTTTATCAATTTTTCTGAAAACATACTGAGCACTTCCTGGTTAAAAAAATTATCGAACGACTTATAGGTTAAGCACGGGAATTCTTCTATGTGGGAATTCATTTTCGTTTCGTGTGGAAAATTCATTCCCATCGGAAATTGAATTTCGCACGGGAAAAAAAAATTCGTCCAAAAATCTTTCGTGTACGAAACACTTTCCCACACGAATAAAATATCTCCCGACATTCGAGAATAGACCTCCTGGTGAGGCACAGGACACACGCTCCTGTTTCGTAAGCGAACGGGGTCACTTGTGATTTTATTGTAAAATTGTCTTGAAGTTAATTTTCTAACGAATTTTTGTTAAATCAAAATTATTGTACGAAGTCAAAATTCATAACATTGGATTGAAATCATTAATATGAATTGTGAAACTATCATTTAAATTAATTGGGATAATCAAATAAATTCGACAATATTGTAAGTACTTTTCTGCATTTCTCGTCTATTCTTTTGCCTATTTTCATTTGCATCGTCTTGGGAATTCAATCTTCTTACGGGTCATCCCAATCGAACCCGAAGCCTCTCAGTTTATCGGCAAAGTTAATTAGTCAAATCATCAATGCATATTTTGTTAATTTTATATAAATTAACTGGCGCTCAACAAAATTAAATTCATCATCAAATTTCGAGTGCCGACAGCCTTCGACCCAGGCCGCGTCGGGTGTAGTTTCTTTACTTGCATTTAAGGATATCATAGTGGCAGGTTCAAATGATCGACTTTTTGTTTTCCTCTTAGTTATTATAATTACTATAACTATTTCGATTTTTCAACATTTTACCGATACTAGAACGATGTCCGAGATGATGAATTGTAAATAAATAATATTATGAATATTCAATATTGTTCCGCATTTGACTCACGCTGTCCCAGCATCGAGGACTGGGATTGGAGGATTCTCACATTTCGAATACCAATATGGCCGCCATTGATGTTTTCATGCAATCAATTGAATTAATCGTCACTATATGTCCGGTAACATACATTTTTCACGATTTCAAAAAAAAATAGACATTCTGACGAACAAAAAACATATAAGGTTATATAAAGAAAAAATAGGTCTGTGACCATGAATTTGTGCAGTGAAACTGAAACTGAGCCTCGCTTATGGAGTTTCTATGTTAATTTAATTATTTTCAAAAATTAATTTCGGCCTTATTTGTCCGGTAACATGGGGTAAACAAAATTTTTAAAAAATCTACTCATGCTATTCTATCGAAAGTGACCAAAATTGAAAAGGAAAAATAGATTGCCCGAACCACTAGGACATCCTCAAAAATAATGAAATGCACAAATAATTTATCCCAAAAAAAGAAGCTGTCTCAAGATTGCCGGAACGACTAGGATTACCTTAAGGATGTATGATCGAGAGAGAATGGACCGGTTCTAGGAAATCTCAACAAATAGAATCGGAGATATTCTCAGAAGAATGCCCATTTTCAAAAAGTTAAAAAGAGAATAATTCTGACACGTTTTTTCCCCGGCAATTTCTTCGACTCTTCAATAGAATCATTAGAAAAATTCAATCTCACGCCGTATCATTAGAATGTCCATTTTATCCCACTCCTACCTACATAAAAAGATATTTCTTTCGAATTAGGGATTCAAGGATAACAATCGAACAAGTGACTGAGCCCCGAAATTTATCTGAAGGGCCCCACTGGGATGTCGCCACGCAGCTTCTCTACTACGTAGACATTCCTGCGCAGAAGATCATCTGCTTCAATCCAGCCACAAAAACCGTGACTGAAGCCTATATAAGTAAATCCTTACATCATATTCTCTGAAACAGCAGCGCATTTCCAAAATTTTCCTCTTCACAGAATAAATCTCGTCTAATTCCGAAAAAATTTAGAGAATGGTCCAGTTTCGGTCGTGGTGCCGGTTGCCGGTACAAAGGACACATTCATCGCCGGAAGTGGCACTGATCTTGTTAAAGTAAAATGGGACACTAGTCGTAATGATTCGAATCCTGAGATTCAAGTCTTGTCAACTGTTGATGTTGGAGTACGCAACACACGTTTCAATGATGGAAAAGTTGATCCAGCTGGTCGTTTCTGGGCTGGAACCATCGGGCAAATAGGAGAACAAACGATTGATAATATAGCCACTTTATACAGATTTGCTGCAGATGGAACACCGACGCCTATTATCAGGCCTGTAACTATCAGCAATGGTCTCTGCTGGAGTCATGATAATCAAACATTTTATTACATTGATTCAGCTACGCTGGAGGTAGCTGCATACGATTTCGATATAACAAGTGGCGACATTTGTAAGCTGTTGAGAAAATTTCATTAAATTACAGAAAGATAGCCAGAAATTGATGATAGTGAAATTAGCACACATTTGGCAATTTTTAGAATTTTTTTAAACAAATTAATTATCATACAAAAAATATTCAAAATTTTTGCATCTATAGCTTTTCAAATTTTCTATATGTGCATATTTTTTATTTTTTTCTTATAAATTATATGATAAAAAAGAAAAAAATATTGTCAGTTGTCTGCTATTTTCAGTATCTTGAGAATTGTTGAACTCATTGCTCATTATTTTCAGCTAATAAAAGAGTTATTTTCAAACTCCAACCGGTCAATGCTGACGAAGTTCCTGATGGTATGACGATCGACAAAAATGGAAATCTGTGGTTAGCTGTGCATGGCGGTGGAAGAGTAATAACTCCATTTTCAAATAAATGATAACGCTTGTAATTTCTGCCTATTTCATTACTTTCAGGTGCTTGAAGTGGATCCGAACACGGGAAATATACTGACAACAGTCCATTTACCTGCACTACAAACAAGCAGTGTTGCATTTGGAGGACCTAATTTGGATATTCTCTATGTGACGTCAGGAAAAGTAGGTTTGACTGCTGCAGAGCTCAAGACACAACCACAAGCCGGAAGTGTTTTCGCTGTTCATGGTCTTCATGATGTTGGCTCCCCGATGCTCGATGTTCTAATGTAGAAAATTTTCAGGATATTTGAAATAAAATAATGATCCTATGAACAATCTACTTGTAAAAGAAATTAGTAGGAGAGTAGGGTTACTGTTGACGATAAACACTGCAATGTTAACGAAAACTCTTTTGCATGAATTAAATTTCCGATTGGATATAATTCATTTTATGGTGACTATATACTAATGATGTCAAGAACCTGAGGAAGCCTCAAAAAAGCAGGCGAAACGTCGTTCATTTGACAATTATTCAGTGTTGTTAAATCAATTTTTTCCAACGTCCTATGATCCCAAGAATAAAATTTCAACATGGGAATGAAAAACATCATTGAGAAAAATGGAGATACGCTTTTTTTACCTCAATACTTCTAGCTATCTCTTGGAATTCTCTACAGAAATGAATCATGGCGAAAAAGGCGTATCTCCATCAGTTTCCGAGATATCTTCCAAAGAAGATCGGCAGGAAAAAAGCAGGTCTTTCACCTCTTCTCTACTGAATTAATTCATCTGAGAAAAGCCTATATAATTTTTTAATGTATAAATGCAATATCTTTTATTATCTATCTCTCTTATAAATGATGAATCATAAATAAATAGTTGAATGCATTTCAATGCACACGCATAATCTAAATTAACGAAACGTATCACAAACAATAATTAAAGGGCAGTAATTGAGCTCCAATAGTTCAATCATCCAGTGTAATAATTTCAACACTGTCCTTCAGATTTTTATCCACTTTTTTCGATGAACTATTGCTAGCCCTGGGAACCTCATAAACCGCCATGGAATCAGTCCCCGAAGGTCTAGCAGTATCATTTGATTTTTGCGGAACAACACTCAACGAAAGTGGATGATTTTTCGAAAAATCTACATTTTTAGAGTGTCCCTTGTTCTGCGGAATTATTTCCAAATGTGAGTGCTGCTGCAATTGTGACAGCATAGTTAATGTTTCCGCAGTGCTTGATGGAATTGGATTCTGTATAGCTCCAGTCATATCCATGCACTTATTTTTACTTGATTTTCTAAATCCTGATTTCGATGGTATTTTCTGATTCAAAGCTTGATTAACTGGACTAACGGAGATTCCACTGAGTTCTGACGGTAGAAATGGAGCTGCTCCCATAGCTCCAGCTCCGCTGATATTCAAGAGGCTCTGAAAATTACCAGAAAGTGGAACTTGTGATTTACTTGATCTCTTTTTCAATGAATTACTAGACTGAACCTTCTGTTGTGGCATCACTTGCGGCTGTTTTTTAGACAGTAATTTATGCTGCAGCGATGTTCCACGAGGCTGAACTCCCATAGATACAGGCTTTATGTTCAAACCAGGATTCTGCATTCCTGAATGACTAACTGGAGGTAAATTCATACTCGAGGGACTCGCACTTTTTAGGGGCGATAGTGGAAGCGATGAATTATGTGCTGGCTGCGGTTCCGTTAAGCTCTTGGAAACCCGAATTTGAGGCGCTGACATTTGCTTCGGTGGTGTAGTTTTTGGTGGCTGAATTACTGATGGTTTTAATAGGGAAACTTGCGTTGGTGAGTGCTGCACAGATTTCTGACTTTGTGGAGCTTGCATTGCCTTTGAAATATGCGCAGGCATTGGATCTGCATGAACAGACACGTGTTTCGAGGATTTTTGTTTGGGCATACTACTGCTAACTGGTGTAATTGAAACCGAATGAGACAAATCTTTTGAAGAAGACATTGTGGTTATTGGCTTTGACTGATTGTACATCATGGCAGTACTCGTTGTTGATGACGTTGAACTCTGGAGATTCAGCAATTGTTGAACAGTTAAATTACCAAGGTTACCCATAGATCCTAAACCAGCCATTGTTTGAGCCATTGAAGTAGATGCAGGTGTACTTATCGTGCTCATTGTGGGAATTGTGCTAGTATTCGTACTTGAGAGAGAAGTGGGAATAGGTCCAATTCCTGGCATATTTGCCATTGCAGTTAAATTATTGTATTGCCTGAGTATATCCTGATAATTTCCCATTTGCGTTAAATAATTCACTGCAGTGAGCGGATCAATCATGCTGCCGCCAAGTCCAAACATTGCTGATACCACGCTCTGATCCAACAAGGGATTCATGAAAAATGGGTTCATCAGTGCTTGCTGGCTGCTAGAGGTGCCCATATATCCACTAAATCCACTTTTTGGGTTGAATTGATTCATCATATTTCCACTAGATAGTGATTGAAGGTATTTATTAACATTAGGTGGACGACCTCGAGGTCGACCAGTTCCAGATGATTTGTATGATTTTTTCTGTTGCGGTGCTTGTGGAGACGTTGGCACAGGTGGAGGCTGATTTGTGGTGGTGGGTAATATTGCAGAAGGAGTAGAAATTGGGGGTGCCTCTGTTCGGTGGTGGTGGGAATGAGATGCGGCTATTTTATTAGCAAGATTCTGCTGTTGACAGCAACGAATCGCTGTTTCAAGGAGATTTCCTTCGGCTGTTTTAATGCCCATATACGCTTTATAAGTGTCCACAAGTAATGTAGCAAATGCCTGCACTTCTTTTCCCTGAAAATTTTTCTGGACTTGTTGATAAATTTTATATACATCTAGTAAAACATGAGTTCGGGCGTCTGTTCGGAAAAGTTGAGCACTATCAGCTGCGTTTGGCGGCCCAATCAGCTGTAAGCGAGTACGTAATGACTGGAGACACAAGGTCAGCGCTTGACGAGACAATTGCTCACGTTCCGAATCTCTCACATATTTCCTGAAAAATTAAATAAATATGAGTGTTCATTGATTTTATTAATTGATAAAAGACACTTACTTGTCGGCGTCTGGTATTTTTCGCAATTGAATACACAGCTCCATTAACATACGACTATCGTCCGTCTCCTTCAGTACCTGCATCAACAACGTCACGCATCTTGACATGTGTGAAGCAAAACTGCCGGGTCTATCGATTTCGTCATTGGGGATACGCCAAACACCCTGAAAATATTTTCAACGAATTCATTAGTTTTCTCGAAAACCTATTGTCATCAGATTCGTATTAAATCTGTACTTATCAGGTAAGTGTAATCATTATAGCTCTAGAGATTAAATTCATTGGGTTCAGAAAATAATTAGGAAAAATCAGACAGAATGGATCTATGGGACAAAATGATTCCGGAATTTTTTTCGAGGTGAAGAAGTTCGCGGAAAAATCTGAAAAAAATTGAGAAGATGCTCCAAGATGTCAATATTGTTGAGTAATTTTTTCGAATTTCTTGGAATAGACCTTCACTCTTTAAACAAATTCCGAAACCTCTTTCGAAATATTTCCGTTTAATTCCTAAACATTTTTCTATAAAAAATCGAACATATCCTTGTGAATCCTTTTTTAAACATCCTTGAATAAAAGGATGGCTCAATAATCTTAAGGTGAGAGTTGATAGGAACTAGTTATGCTGATTCACGTGTAAATGCCTATTTTCGAAACAGCAAATTCTAATTGATTTCTCTTCCAGTCGATTTCTTTCTGCGAAACCGCGAGTACTTCGAAGGTTCCGCGATAAGAGTACATAGGCTAAAGCAAATAGCTCTGAAAAATACAATAATTTAATGAATAGATGATTCATTCTCAAAGATACTTAAACGTCTCCGAAACATAAATACAAAATATCTGCAATAAAATAATTAGCGGAAGAATTTGCATATGAGTCGGAATTTAATACGACGACAATCTCCTCACGATACAATCAAAATAAATATTGACTTTGATGATATTGATATTAATTGATAGCGGACAATTCTTTCGTCATCATTTAATCCCACGAATTCAGTGCAGTGAGGACAATTCAATTGAGCGATTAACTCAAGTATAATAATTGTCTCAATTATAACACTTGGGAATGAAAAATTGCCTAAAGATAACGGTTAGTGAATTTTCATGTTTTTTTTTTCTTTGAATTTTTGTTCTATGAAAAGAGCCACTAAATAGGCTATTCAAACATCGTAACGGAGAGATAAAAATGGCTTAACAATTCGTCGTCTTTGTGTCTATTTACAGCAGTGTAGGCATATCCTAGCAATCAGTCAAACGAAAAATAAAATCATCTTCAATTAACTATTATTTATTATATAAGAGTAGAAATATAGGCGATAATGAATATATAACAGTAGACAAATAATTCGAAATAGAAAAATTTATTCTTTCAGAATTGATCAAAGGAATTTAATCATGCGGAGAAAAACTACAGGAATTCTCCTATCAGTTGGATTGACCATGACTTTCGTGGTTACTGGGTAAATTTATCAATTACTATCAAAGTTTTCAGACGAATTTAATTTTGTGATCACTTTTTCTTCAATATCTCGGAAACTAAGCGAGATAGAGCGACTTTGCTGAAACCTTTTTCTGTAGAGAATTTGAAGAGCTACAAAAAAGGATTCAAGAAAAATCGCTCTATCTCGCTTAGTTTCCGAGATATTCTCAAAAAACTGATAATACGAAAAAATAACTCAATGTCATTATCTTTATTTTCATGACAGCTGTTATTGAATAACTCGGAAATTAAATGAGATAGAGCGTTTTCGCCCTATTCCTTTATCGTAGCTCTTGGTATTTTCTATTAAAAGGCTTAATCGCCCTATCTCGCTTAAATTCCGAGATATTAAAAAAAAACTGGTGACAAAATGAAATCAATTTGAGAATTTTATAGTCATTATTTCATTTCCGGAGGATGAATAATCTACTTTTATTGATTGATAATGAAATCATTATCGATAATGTGAAGTAAAAAGGAATATTATTGTTGCAGTTGTTTAGCTTACTATTTGTCTGATAGCCAAGAACAAAATAAACGAGATACATCTAATGCAGGAGTATTAGGAAAACTTGTCATTGATACTGACGCAGGTGGTGACGATGCAATGGCAATTCTATTAGTGTTATCTGCATGGGCAAATGCAGACTCTGATTTTGAAGTCGTTGGCATCACCTGTGTATACGGCAATACTTGGGAGAAAAATGTTGAGATTAATGTCCTCAAAACACTGACTATCGCCAATGCATCTGAGGTAATTCTATCGTTTTATAATCGCACATGGAATTGCCGATAAGTAAGAATTATCGATGGAAATCAGAATTTTATTGATTATATGAACAAAAGAAATAGATAAAATCGGAAATTTGTAGATGCGATATCTTTGAGAGATAATCATAATGGGTAAGAAGATAAGTCGATTTTCTTTTTTAATCATTTTTCCAGAATAATCGCAGAAGCTAAGCGAGATAAGGCGATTTTGTCCTCATCTTTTATGTAGAGCATTTCTAGGGCTACAAAAAAGACAAAATCGCCCTATCTTGCTTGGTTTCCGCAATGTTTTTGAAAAACGATCAACAGAAAAAATCAATTTAGTCGGTTTTCCCTTTTTTTTACGTGAATTTGAACTTGTTCCTTTTTTATTTTACTGAAGAACTGAAAAATTTGCATTTTCATCAATAATTTCTTGTCACGATTATTTAACTCGAATTTTGAGAATTGAATTAAATTATAGATTCCAGTTTATGGAGGAACTCAGAAGCCTCTAGTCACTAATTTTACTGCAGATAATTATTTTGGTGAAGATGGCTTTGGAGATTTTGAATTTGAAGAGCAAGTAACAACTGCAGTTGACAAATCAAAACATGCTGCATTTGCATTAGTTGAATTAGCACAAAAATACAAAGGAGAATTGAGTATATTAGTACTTGGACCACCGACAAATATCGCATTGGCCATCACATTGGATCCAAATTTCATGAATAATATAAAAAGATTGTATATTATGGGTGGAAGTGTCGCAGGAATCGGCAATAAATCACCCGGTGTCGAATATAACTTTGGACAGGATCCAGAGAGTAATTATATCGTTCTAAACTCAACTAGAGGAGAAAATGTTCTCTTGTTTCCATGGGAAGCAGCGCTTAGTGCAAAAATACCTGTGGTAATTCTCATAATCTGGATGTTTAATTGAATCAACAGAGAATTATGGGGAAGAGGGGTAAAATAGGGATTCTGATGAAACGACGAGGTGGAATTTTTTTAACGATTTCATCGAAAAGCTGAGGAAATTACGGGTGGAAAACATATGTCAGAAGTAATTTTTTTGAATTTTTTGAAAAATTTTTTTCTTAGATATTAATAGGGGGTCAAAATACTTTTAAAAATTCTAGAAAATTTCAAATAGACAAATATAACTAATTTTTGGGAAACCATGTTAGCGAAGAAAGATTACCGGTGGTCAATTTGAGAAAATTTCGAAATTAATTTTCAAAATAATTTGAAAACACCAAATTAATTTCGAAAATTCTAGAAAATTTCAAATATAAAAATATAGCTGGTTTTTCAAATTCTTTCCATTTTCGAAAATTTTGACTTTCTCGCAAATATCTGCGGTTCTATTTGTCCATTTTTTAATCGATTTTTAAGTGATTTGGGTCTCTGTTTAGAAAAATTAATTTTTCCATCATATCTTAAAAAATCAATTTTTTTGAATCCACGTCAATTAATGGCAGATGATCTCATATTTCATTCAAGATCGGTCGCAAGCCACTAGGACCAATAGAACTGAAGATATTCCCAAAGAAGTGAAATTTTTCAATTTCAACTAAAAAAAGTAGAATTTTCCAGAAATTCTCAAAAATGAATTCTGACATATGTTTCCAAACGTAAATTCCCTCAGTTTTCCAATGCAATCATCAAAGAAGATGGAGCCAACTATTTTCATCTATTTCTCACAATTTCCATAAGATAAAACGTCAAAACTAAAATCTGTCAAATTCACCCTTTATGTCCTTTCTTTTCTATTAGGAATGGAGAATCAAGGAATTAGGTTCTACGAAATCAAAATACATGAATTTCATGAATAAAGTAGAAAGCAAGACTTTGGAGGGTACATTATGGAGACCAGCAGACGTCATGACAGCTGCTGTAATGATTTGGCCGAATTTGGCTACAAAAAAGTTTTCAACTAATGTTACACCAATACTGGATGGTGCTGGTCGTGGTGGACTTCTTGTGGACTATTCTCAAATGACGCATAAACCAATAAACACAGAAATCGTTCAGGAAATTGATGCAGATGAATTTAAAAGACTCCTACTCTACTATTTTTCATGACGACAATCAAAAAAATTACGACTGTGAATTTTTAAGAAAAAATGATTTTATTCCATCATCAGTTTCCTGAGAATATCTCGGAAACTAAGCGAGATAGGGCAATTTTACCTGAATCCTTCTTTGTAGCTGTTGAAATCCTCTACAAAAAAGGATCCGAACTCAATCGCTCTATCTCGCTTAGATTCCGAGATATTTGGAAAAAACTGGTGATGAAATTATTTTGTCTAAAAACTTCATTTTCCTAAAAAAAATTAGGAATTACAAGAAGTATTTTACAATTACTCACATTGAAGAAGTTTGTTGTTTTTCTATCAGCAAAGAGTCCTTGAAATGTTAAACCAGGATAATATTGACACTTATACGTTCCCAGTAGTAGATCCCTACATTTATTGTTATCTTTAACATTTTTATTGTTGAAATAAAAATGACAAAGACGATAAATTGATTTGTAATGCTCTGGAAATCTCAGGACACACTGCTCCAGACCTGCTAGGCAATAACTGATGATTTTTGAGACTTCTCCATCTGTGAGATATTCCTCTGAAATAAAGAACAGATATTTCAAAAACTTTAATAATAAAAAATCTTAAATTTTCATAAAAATTGATTTCATTAAGTCATCAATTTTTTTTAAATTTCTCGCAAACTAATAGAGATAGGGCAGAAATTTCAAGAGTTGCGGAAAGGGATGAATGCGAAATTGCTCTATCTCGCTTAGTTTTCAGAATATTTTCAAAAAAACTGATTAAATAAAATGGGTTTGTCTGAAAACTCCAAATTTGTTAATAATAATTCATAAATAATTGAATTAATAAAGAATTTAGCAAAAAATGAAGATCCCATGTTTTTCATTCAGTATTTTGCCTCTTCGCTTCTGAACTACTGACCTTTCTCTTCAACAGCTGTAGTTTTCTTTGGTTCAGACTCACTCTCTGCCGAATCGCTGTCACTATCAACACTCGAGCTGTCACTGTCAGAGCTGTCATCACTGCTACTGGTCTCATCGCTGCTGCTAAAACTCGAATTATTAGTTTCATTAGTAGTAGTTGTCAATGTTGTAGTCGTGCTCTCCTGTGAACCCCTCCGACTCAGTGTTGCTTCTTCTTTCACAGCATTCACCTGCGTTTTCTTCTTTTCACCAGATTTTTCCTTACAATCCTTCTCTCTCGAATAAGCATTTTCATTCGTCTGAAGATCCTCATTTTGAAACCATTTCCCTTCAGTTCCCTTTCTCGATTCCTCTTCATCAACTTGCATTTGATTCTCCGAAATTGCCAATGTTTCCTTCATGAGATTATCCATTATATCTTGAGCATTATCAAGCATTGGTTTATTACCTTCTTTTTTATCTAGTTGACGAAATTGATGCTCTCTATCACTCTCGTCACTCGAAATAACCATTACCTCATCGCTCAATGCCTCTTTTTGTTCTTTTTGTAATGCCATATCACAAACTTTAGTTATTAATTCATCAATAACACTCAAAACATCTTGCATCAATTGTAAATGTGAAATATTACCAATTTTCATTCGTTTTGATGGTTCATCATTTCCAGAATCTCTGCCTCTTTTTTTACTCTCAATTTTTCCTTTACATTCAGTCTTCTCCGATACCAGAATTTCTTCTACGCTATTCTGACGTTTCTCCTGAGTTCTACTTTTTGGAATTACCTCATCAGATATATGACCATCAAAGTGTTTCGATGCAATTTTTTCTTCATTATCATCCTCTTTTCTCTTATTTTTTGTTAATTTCGATGGAAACTGCATGAATGGACCACTGGCACATTCAAGAAGATTCTTAAGAAATAATTGTCCCAATGATTTTTTCAGCTGTTTTCCCTCGTGTTGCTCCAAGTATTTCAGGATACTCGCGTGAATTCGATAATGTACTTCCATAGCTTCAATCGATAGATAATGGGCATTTTTATGAATTATTTTTTTGGGATAAAGTGCACTATTTTTATGCAATAAGTCACTGGCCCTTTTGTAATGATCCAGAAAAACTGGCGGATCTTCATTTCGTTTTTCAGCAATTTTCGCCAGCATGTAATGATACAACCACCTCTCGTCCTGAATGTGAGGCTCATCATCAACATTAGCTAGATAAATTCTATTAGCAGATAAAAAGCAATTAGCAGCAGCTTCCAGTGTATCCTCTTTCCTTGTTTCTAAAATTGCAAATTTTTCCATACTCAAAGTATCAGATTCCTGTTTAAGCAGTCTCGAGCAAAATGAGTGCACCATATACACGAAATTTCCGTATTCAATCCAAATAACACTGTGTCCAGGTTTCAATTCAACGGCTTTCTGATAAGCACACTGTGCCATCTTTGCTTGAAATAAGAGTTTATTTATGTCGGACAGTGGCTTGCAATTGTTGAGCGAAGTGCCGATAACCGTGCTAACGGACATTGCCAAAGCAACCCAAGAGTTGAAGGCAGTTGGATGAAGAATTATATCCATTGTGTAATATTTAATAGCTGAAGACCAGTTATTATTCTTGAATGAGTAATCACCAAGTAAATAGTACAGAGAATCGACTTGATAAGGCAGTGGTTTTGCAATTGTAGGCACTTTATCAGTATCTCCAATAATCGAATTCGTCATTTCTTCTACGAGACCACTTGGATCATGCTCTTTTGGTACCAATGTGTTGATCCTCTTGAACAGATCCTTTGTATCCGCACTGATTGACATCGGCCTCGCCGAATCAAATTCTGGTAGAACTTCAGGCTTGTAAAATTCGAACAGCAATTGTGCAATATCCCAAGTTAAAGGTATCGGAGGAACTCCATGATCCTCAAGATGCTTCGGTTTTGCTTTATTAGCACGATTTGGATGTCCGTACAAACACCAGAATATCTGCTCCAAATATCTCCCAATTTTTTCACGAAGTGCAGAAAATCTCGCTCCACACATTCTTGGGATGACTGTTTTCATGGTGAAGACTAGGAGTTTAGCTTCGTTGATGCAGCACCAAGAATGTCGACTCAGGAAGTCGTGACCGGTGAAGAGGATCATGATGGATGCTGGAATATCTTTATCTTCATCGTCAGAATCATCATCATGAACATCTAAAGTTTTTGACTTTTGGGATTGTCTGGATTTTGCTCGTTCCTTGTCGTCTTCATACTGGAGTATGTGATGAAGAAGAATCCAGGGGATTACAGTCTCTAGAGGCATCTCGACAGTGATATCAGAAACGTCCAATTGATGACAAATTATTTGAACAAGAGTTTGTACTAATCTAGACGTTTTCGAGTCGAGATACTTGACAATTGTTGTACCAGCCATGTCAACACAAACTTCTAATTTCTCAAGTGAATTTAGAATACTTGAAGACCACTTTTTTTGCTCATTTTCATCTCCAGAATTTATGTATATCTGCCAGGCTTCATTCAGACAAATCTCAGCCCAAACGTAACACTCTTCATATTGTTGCAGCTGCCAGAGACTATCAAGCAGCATTGACAACTGTTGACCACGATCTATATTCAATTTCAATGCAGCCACTGCCTCATTTCGCTGTTTAGCATACTTGAATGTCTCCTGAAGAATCACTGATAATTCAGCGTATTTCTTCTCATCGTAAAGTCTCTGAACTTCGCCCAATCTCTGACCTCTCTCAATTGATGTTAATCTCTTTTGGACAATTGGCAGAGCTATGCGAGAATAATATTTACAATTTGGTAATTTTATGGAAAATCGTGCAGCTGGCTCCAACTGCTGAAGATCATCAATGAGCATCTGCAAGGTTCTCATTGCCACATCTGTGTCTCCCTGACACATGAATAAATTCGCTTTTACCCATAAAACTCGGAGGAAGAAGATCAAGCGGGCTTCATCTCCATTCAATAGATCATCACGAACACTTGCGAAGATGATGTATCCAAGCTCTTCAGAAGGTATGCCAGTACCGAATCTCTCGATAGTGGCGGATGGCACGACATCTGATTTATTGTCCAACCATTTGTCGGTATGCAGCTCGCAGAATAATAACGTCATTTCTGCATCGTGCTCCAGAATTGATTCATCACCTTCACATTCACCAAATGGCGAAGAATGTGGAATATGTTCTCGCGTGAATGAATAGGCCTGTAGGTAAATATCAATTAATTCTTTTGACCACTCCTGATTCCATTTCTTGGATAAAAATTCCGTGAACCTCGCGATTATTATCATCAAATTACATTTTCCTGAATGCTGATTAATAAATTCCTGAACATCGAGATTTTCTAGGTCTGATCCAAAGTATTTTATGTTACCATTTGAATTCTCAGGCGTTGGGGATTTTGAACTTTCTGTACTTTTTCCACCTTCATTTGCATCGCGATTTGCAAAAAGCTGGTAAAGATCCATCGTGTCCATTGAGTCATCCAGACTCTTCATTGGATCATCTCTGATGATTTTTGCGTTATCAGGGAGTAAGTGGCTTGGAAATATTCGTCTCACTGTCTCTTCCAATTGAACATCTTCTCTTTCAGCTTCTCGCCTATTTGATCCACGGACTCTCGGGGATCTGCGCATACTGCTGCTGCTCCAGGCCCATTGCTGAAGAAAACAGAGTGAACTTCTACGTCTTTTTTTCACTTTCTGCTGCTCCTCTTTTGTTTCTGTTTGCTCATTTGATTTCTCGGTATTCATCATTTTTTCATCATTCTTATCAGGTACTTCCTTCTCGCTGACTTCAATATTTTCAGTAATTTCACCAATTTCCGTGATTTTTTGACCATCAATCCCTTCCATTGCATCATCTGCAAATTCTCCTGCTTTGAGAGTAATATCTCCATCATCACTGATATTCAGAGTCTCCGAAAGATCTCCAGGCTCTTCTGATTTCACATCTATCTCAGTTTTAACCTCAAGTGGGTCCAGCTTCAGCGGATCTTCATCATCAATGATCTGAATATCACTAGACAAATTAGATTTATATTCATCATCTCCATCAATCTCCATATCAGGATCTGCCTTAATGTCCGGAACCTCTTGATCATCAAGTTTCTCTGAAATTCCCTCTTCCAAATTTTTACCAATTTGCTGGTCCATCCCAGTGCTCCCAGGCTCCGAAATATTATCAATAATAAGTTCTTCAGTTTTTATCTCCATAGGTTCTTCATAAATTTTGTCCTCAACAGCATCTTCATTCAATTTCTTAACATTCAAATCAAGTTTACTGATGAAATTCAAGTTATTATCAGTAATGTACTTGTGCATATTAACTAGAGACTCGCCTAATGCCAACCACGTGTAATTGCTCATTGGTTTATTCAATGAAAGATCAGGAATTGCTCTCATTTCGAATTCTGGAGCACAAGCCTCCACCCATTTATCAGCAACTTCTTTTGCCTCTTCAAGAAGCTTCTCCCCTAATCCTCGATCATACTCAGTGTCCAATGGTGGATCTAGTGCCCAATCGGGATTAAATAATTTGTAACTCTCCTCGAAAAACGGAATGTCCTTAAAAATTCTCTCTCTGAACGCCAGTCCTTTGACGTAACTCGGATCACGTGCAAGTGCCATTGAAATGTACAAAAGACAATTCATGTAATCAGGAACTGCAAACATAGCTGTTATTATGCTGTCCAGACAGGGCCAATGATTTGGATTACATTTTAAGCCTTGCTTAAATGCACCACAAGCAAACTCAAGATTCGCTGTTTTCATCGCCAATGTGCCCATTCTACACCACAGCATGACGTCACTCTCATCCAAATTAGCTGCCTCCCAGTAAAAATTAATAGCTTCATCGTAATTTTCTAATTGTGCATAAATTCCACCGATATTCTTGAAACAGCAGTACTTCAGTGACAACATTGGACGAGTTCTACCATCTGGAACCTCTGGCTTCTCAACTTGATCTAATAATTCAGTCTCCAGGAGGTCTTTCAATATATTTAAAGCATCTTCAATTTTATCTTCTTTTAGAAGTTCCAGGGCTTTGTTGTACTCGGTGAGGGCTATTTGTTCCTGTGATGAAAATCGTAATTAAATTAATAATACTGAGAATAACAGAGATTTGAAAAAAAAAAAAAATTTGTAACAGAGAATTTAAAAAATGAGAAACATGCACATTTTGAAAAAAAAAATTCAACATTTGTTTTCATAATAATTTATTAGTTTAAAAAAATTGAAAAATTGTCAAATGTGTGATAATTTTATTGTCATTGAAATTAGCATGAATCTGATAATTTTTTTGATTTTTCTTGTAACAAATAACTTATTTTTAGAAAATTCAAAATGTACACGAAGAAAATTTTGAGAATATTTGTTTTATAATAATTTCGTTGTTTAAAAAAGTCAACAAAATTGTCACGTGCGTGACAATTTTATTATCATTGAAATTGGCATAAATCCGACAGTTTTTTGGATTTTTTCAGCAAATAAATTATTTAAAAAAATAAAAAATATGCACAAGTAGAAGAAAAATGAATATTTTCAAATAATTTCGTTGTTTAAAAAAATCCAAAGAATGGTCACATGTGTGCTAATTTCATTGTCATCGAAATTAGCCCAAAAGTGATAACTTTTTTCATTTTTTTTGCAACAAATGATTTGTTTTTGAAAAAAATTAAAAATATGTACATGTAAAAATTTTTTATAATAATAATTTATTCGTTTAAAAAAATCAAAAAAATTGTCAGATATGTGTGCTAATCTCATTATCATCAAAATTAGCACAAATCGTACAATTTTTCAGATTTTTTTTAAACAAATAAATTATTATAAAAAAATCAAAAAAATTTTCACAAAGTGTTTCTTTTTTTTTTTTAATAATAATTCATTGGTTAAAAAAAATTGTTAATCATTCATAAAAACCGGGTTTTAGGTTATGTTTTGCTAATAAAAAAAAGCTATTAAAATTTATTTACCTGAGCTTCTTTTGTAATTGTTGGTACATTATTTTCCTCATCACTCTCTTCACTCGATTCCTCATTCAACGCAGATATTTTCATCATTTTCGTAGAAATTTATATATAAATATGCAGATACCTATATGTATTGTTAATGAGCTTACAAAATCATATAATTAATAAAAAAATTACGACAATCACACAAAAATACTTCCATTATTACCAAAAAAACTTGTTAACATCAATTTTCCATTATTCAAATTGTTGATAACATTGGAGTCAATTTTTAGTGTTTGTGAAAGATTTTTGGAGAAACAAACACAACCCTGACCACAGTTTATAAAAAAATAATAAATTTGCAGAACTTTACCACGCTTATCCCCACCTCTTCACAATATACAACGAATTCAAACGATTATTACCGAATCCATGGGTTCATGTACGAAAAAAACTGCCGAGAATTGCCGAACGTTGATATATATATATATATTTTAGTACAGAAAGAAGCAGAAGACTCTCTCGTTTCTCGTTTTTTCTCTCAACATCAGCAGTGTGCACATACAATCACAAAGTCTCGTGAAAAATTTTTATTCTCTTTCGTACATTATTGCCAATGGCCACAATGATTCAACTTGACAAATTGTAAGTACTAATTAATTGTCAATTAATTAATAATTATACTGCAAATGGAATATATTGGATATCGTATTTTATTGAATTACATTGGTTGCGAATCCGCCTGAATTCCTTGCATAAGTCGGGCATTTATATATATATATTTTTTTTTCCTCTTTTCTCTATGTGTGTCTTGAAAGAATTTCACGGTGTTTCTCACTTCACTCTGGTCCAGCTTTTATTCGCCATGCCGGTTTTACACGCAATTTTACACAATTTTTTTATTTATAAAAATTATTGATTATCAAGTTTTTTTCTTTTTTCTTAATAAAATGGAAAAAGGTCAATTTTAAAATTAATTTCACTGACTTGTGTTACATTTTATCGGAAAATTATTTTTTTTCATTAATTATATTGTAATTAAATTGACTGGCTTGTGTCCTCCTTTCTTTCAATTACTTGAACATAGATGTTTTTGAAAAAAAAAAAATACATTATATCAAATACTTTATTGGCTCGTGAAATAAAAGGCAGTCCACGTAAACAGGATCAATGGCGTTCAATGGGAGTTTTAAATGTAATTTTATATTTATTTTAGTATTTAATTAATTTTTTTTCTTTTTATTGATTCTTGTGTAGGTGATTTTCGGTTTAATTGGCTTGTTCCCTCATTTGAAAGGAAAAAGTGTCGTTGACCGAAGTGACCGTTGCCGGCATGCATTCATCCACATGTCTATTTTTTATTTCACATTCTGCTTTTGTCTTCTAACCGTTTCGTTTTTCTTGATTATATCAATTTTTTGATTTTTTTTCACTTAATTTTCTTCTTCCAGGAATGATGTTGACAAATCAAAACGAGGCATCATGATCTTCTAAATTTTATAAATCTAGGAGAAAGAGAAAATTGGAAAAAAAAGAGGAAAATTCGGGCATTTCATGATACTGTGGATAAATTGAAGATCTACGTTAAATTTAAATCAAAATTATAAAAAAAGAAAAAAAAGGTTTTTTCTGAGGAATTTGGACAAAATGGGAGTACAGGATTTACAGACGTTTTTGGACAGCAATTGCATCCCGGGGGCTGTTGTACCAGTTGATTTACTTAAAATAGCGAGGAATGTGATTCAAAGACAAAGAAGTCGTTCAAATAAAAATCAGAATCACTCCAATATTTTGAGGCTTGTGCTGGATGGAGAATGCTGCTTGGATCGGCTTTATGGAGGATATTTTTCTGGTTTGTTAATTTTTGTTATAAAGAATGTGAAGGTTTCAGACAAATTGATTTTATTTTGTCGGAAGTTTTACGGAAATATATCGAAATCTTAGCTAGATACAGCGATTCTGCCATCTTTATTCTGTAGAGAATTTTGAGAGCTATAAAAAAATTGAGCGAACTGCTCTATTTCTCTTAGTGTCCAAGATATTCTTAAAAAATTGATAGAAAAATGTTTCAGGGCAAAATCGCTCTATCTCGCTTAGTTTCCACGATATTCCAAAAAACAGGTCACGGAATGGAATCTATTTGAAAACTTGATATTCTTCATTTTTTAGAATTTTTACTTTTTTCAAAAGGTCTAATTAAATGAAAGGTGAAATCATTGCCGATTGATTTAAGTCGTTCTTAATTTTTTTTCATATATTTTTGAGTCACATCTTATTTGATAAAAATCAGTTTTTCTATCGTATCATCTTCAGAATTTTTTTGTTTTCAAAACCCCTTAAATTGATAGCAAATGATCTCACTTTTCTTTTGAGATTAGTCCCAAGTCGCTGTGACAAATGGAAAAAAGAAAAGTTTTCAATTTCCAATTCAAATTTTTTTAAATCAAATTTTCAAAAAAGCATCAAAAATCAGTTTGACATATTGAATTTTCTAACCGAAATTTTCTCAGCTTCCCAATGAAATCATCAGAGAAATTATATTTCGAATATTTTTACTGAGTTCGAGAGATTTTTATAAAATAAAACAACAAAACTAAACTATTTCACTCCTTATGTCCTTTTTACCCCACCCCTATAAGTTATTCTTGCAAGCTCATTATTTATTCATTTTCTCTTTTTCCCTATTAGATTGGGCATGTGGTGGACAGTGGAATCGTATGGTACAGTTTCTTGCCGTTCTAATTCAAGCAATAGAATTATCTGGAGTTGAATTAGTGGTGTTTTTTAATGGTTGTAATGAGGCACCACGTCGTGCTGAATGGATACAAAGTCAGCTGGAAATGCGAAACAAAGTGAACAACGTAAGTTCCATGACAATTTGTTAATTTTGATTCATTGAGTTATTCTATTATTTAACGTTATCTTAGGGAAAATGTGTTATTATTTGTTCATATTGATAAACTATAATTTACATACATTTTCTGCATGCAAATCGTAAAGTATTAGGTAAAGAATCATTCCTCATCATCAATTTTTTTAGTAGTTTAACGTTTTCAATAATTGAAGTGCAGTTTGTTGTCTTTTTAAAAAGCAAATTTCCAGAACGAAAAAGGAAAATAAGATTAATTTGTAACTATTTCTACTTCACTCCTAGAAATTCATTGGAATTTTTTTAAATATTGATTATTACTTTTTTTCCTGGAAAATTTATTCTAAACATCATTTCAATATATCATTATATTCACAATGTCTATTGTTCCTCTTTAATCTTGAAGGCAGATTCATTCGTTTATGTCTCTCTCCTGGATCTTGTTGCGAAGGCAACAGCGGTGAAAATAGAATTCACCCATTAATTGTCAAAATCGATATATTCGGTATTTCAATCTCAAGATGAGAATTTTAATTTTAATCTCAAATAGTCATTATTAAACAGACAAGGATGTTTCGGATTTTGCAGAAATACTTGATGTAATATTTCACACAAATAGCGATATTGATGGGAAATCGTTTTTATTGTTAAATTATGGAATTAAATATTCAAATTTTACTTTCTGAAAAATACATTTGCTAATGAATTCCATAATGACAAAAAGCAAATTCTTCTGCTACTTATAGGAAGAAATCTTAAGAATTTTAAGGCAGTCACAACAATGAAGTTTTCAGCCAAATCGCTTTTATTTTATCATCATGTTTTTGAGAGTATCTCGGAGTCTAAGCAAGATGGAGCGATTTGGCCCTAATTCTTTTTAGCTAGCTCTTGAAATTTTCTAAAAAAAAAAATTAGGGCTAAATCTTCCTTAGATTTCGAGATATTCCAAAAAAATTGATGTCAAAAGATTATTCTTTCTTCAGTCCCTATCAAAAATCTAAAAGTAAAAGGAATTCTGTACATTTTACAAAAAAAAATGAAATAATAAATCTGCCAAAAATTCGATTCATCCTCATTTTTTTAATAATAAATTTTTCTTACATTAAACTATCAAAAACTTAACTATTAAAAACTATATTGCAATGATAAAAAATATAACTTCCCCAGGTTTTAAAACACATCACAACAAAAGGCACACCACCCCCAAAAATTTGGTGGACTCCACCAGTGTGCCTTCGAACAGGTCTCCGAATGGCTCTTCGTCACTTGAAAGTAACAGTAATGTGCAGCATGGATGATCACCACCAAGAAGTGATTGCATATTGTCGTGAGAATAATTTCCATGGATTAGTAGCTGATGATGCTGAATATGCGATTTTCGATCCACCAAGATACTTTTCATCAGAGCAATTGAAGCTGACTTACAAAGGATCACTTGACACCAAAGAATATCTGATGTCTGAAATGATGAAATCTCTTGGAATACAGGCAGATAGGTCCTATATCCTAGGTGCCTTGTTGGGGAATTATATTCTCACTGAGCATGATCTCCGAGATTTTTATAAAAAATTATCAATCAATACAACAGGTTCAAATAAAACAAATATCGATCAATCCATAAAAACAATTGCTGGTTTCGTCAAAGATTTGCCATCATCCGAGATTGATGTTGTTGCACAAAAGGTTTTCGGCAATCTGACAGATCCAAGATGTTCAAAATTACGGCAATCCGTCCAGTATTACATCAATGGAACCAAGGAAGGATTTTTACATTACAAAACAGTTAAACCAGTCAAGCCATCAAAACAAGAGACTAAACAACAAACAGTAGTACAACAAAAATCACCAGAACAAGTAGCACCAACTTATGACGTTAATACTGAAACATCAAGATTTGCATCAGAAACAATTGAGAGTGAACGTGATAGTTTAAATGCTTACAATGAAGCAACTGCTAATGCTAAAGCAGCACCACAAATTGTCATTGATCCACCTGGACTTCAACCCAATACTGAAACTGAAAATGTGAAAACCGAGGAAGAACAGAGTAATGGACACACAGTCAATGGGACACACAATTTACTCATAAGTTCGTCAAGCTCATCCAGCAGTTCTTCAGCAACTTCACCATCACATGCCACTGGAAATTCTGCAAAAAACAATGAAAAACCAATTAGTATTCCAACAACAGTACCTGAAGTCATGCGTACTGCTTCAGAGAGACATCAGAAGGGCCTTATGTCACCGCATATTTATCAAATTCTTATTCATGGAGAATTGAAATTACCGGTTTTACTTGAAGATGAGAATCATAGGGAATTTCCATCAATTCACTTGATTTATCGACCTGTTAGACAAATGGTTTATGCTATTTTGTTTAATTTGCATCATCGAATTTATTTGGCAACTAAAGCAAAAGAGAAGAAAGGTAAAAGCATTTGGAGAATTTTGCGAGATAATGATAGGGGAGAGTGGGGCAAAATGGACCTTCATGGCAACATGATTGAAGAATTTTTTTTGGAATGAAGGACTTGACAAAAAAATCTGAAAAAATTTGAGAAAATCCTTCAACATGTCTAAATTGTTTGTAAATTTTTTCAGATTTTTTGAAGCAACCGCTGCTTTTAAAAAAAAACTCGAGTCATCTCATCTTCTAGGTCCATTTTGCCCCACTCTCCCTTATATTAAATTATGTAGTGGCAACTGAGGCAATTGAATGACCCGGATTTTTTTGAGAGTGAAGGTTTTTATCAAGAACATTAAAAAAATTACTCAACAATGTAGACATGTTGGAGCAGCTTATCAATGTTTGACGGATTTTTCTTGAAGTCCTTTACTCCGGAAAAAAAATTGTTAATCAATTGTCCCGTGAGGTCCATTTTGCCTCGGTATCCCCTATTAATTCAATGAAGAGGAGATGAAATGAGATAAATCGATTATAATTGGACAACATTTTTTTTTAATATCTTTGAAATTTATGGTGTTATTTTGTTCTTCACTCTCATTTTTATTCAATTAATTCTAAATTGAAGGGGATTTATGTAGGGTTTATCCAACTTCTTCACTGAATTATGCATATTTTATTCGTTGACTATTATTTTATTTCATCTTCATCATTGTAGATAATGAACGCGTTGAAGTGCCTGATGTTATGGTTAGGGAGTGGATATGGTCCAAGGCGAATCCGTATCAGACCCCTGAAAACGTGAAAGCTGAACAGATTGGATGGGGAGTGCCAACAATTCAGCGTCTATGGTTTGGGTAAGTTTTTGAGGATGAAAATGAAGAACGAGAGAAATAGATCAGTCGAAGGATTTCTTTTTTTTTTTTTTCATTTCTTAAGTGTATTTAGAGGATAATGTGGGGTAAAAAGGAGATCAGGACTAAAATGGACACATTTTAGTTTCAATGTTTTCTATCATTTAAAATCGATCCTAGATCGTTATGATAGATGGAACTGTAGATATTCTGGGAAAAAATGAGAATTTTTAGAAATGGAATGTGTTCGATCCTCAATTCGTGCTTAACAAAGTAAAAATTTCAAAAAATTAAAAAAAATAAATAATTCCCCATCTTTACAATGGAATCGTTAATTAAATTCCATCTCAACCTCTTTCATCAGAATCCCCATTTTACCCTACTTCTCCCTATACAAGTTTTATGCGAAATTCTTTCCGAGTACCGGACGTGTATCTGTTTATAAAAATGCCTTCCGCTCATTGCAGCTCTCGAGGGCATCATAGGTATGTCCGATGCTCCATGTGTTGATGTTGTACTTAACCGAAGATTTTATTTATTTAATTATTTTTACGTTAATACACATTTTCATGCTATTTCAATTGTTATTGTGCTGAAAACCCCGAGCACCGCTGATGTTAACCACATCTCTTATGTTTCTAAAAAATTATTTTTCCCTTTGTTCTCAGTACTGGAATCGATGACAAAAGACGAAGACTTCGAGGATTCCTTACATGCATGAAATCAGATACTCCATTGATGCTGAACATTTCTTACGTGCCACAACATTTGCTCGTTATGGCTTGTGTTCTCAGGTAAAGAAAAATAGAAAAAAATACGTTCATTCGCAAATTAATGAAAAAATATGAAAATACTGAAAAATATTTAATTTTTTCTTTTGCATCAGATACATCATGTCATTCTCAGATAAAATAAAGATTCTTCGACGTCAAGAGCTCGATGCCTTCATTGCCCAAGCATTTTCACCTGATCTCATGAATGCTCAGTATCTCCAGGATCTCCAGGTGATTATTTTCACAAAATTCAAATATTCCAATATTCCCATAAACAAGAATTTGGAGTTTTCAGTCAAATCTTTATTTTTTTTATTTCGGAATCTCAACGAGATAGAGCAATTTTTATAATAATATTTCGGTAGCTCTTGAAATTTTCTACGAAAAAAAAGGCAATTATGAAAATTGCTCTATCTCGTCTAGGTTCGGAGGTTTCCTGAGAAAAGTGTTTATGAAATAAAATTGATTTGTCTGAAAACTTCATGATCGTACGAAAACTTACGATCCTGTCCCTATCCTATTCTAAAAATTTTATACAAGTTGAATATAATGCTAAAATTTTCACGTCTATTCCTTATTTCTCATTGGTTGACCAAAATTGCGCGCTCGATTCCAAAAACAAAATAGAAATGAAGGATAAAACAATTTTTTGAAGTAATTATCGATCATTGATCATAGTTTCCGATTTGAATCAAAATTATAAGATCATTTTTCGTGCGCTATAACGCGCTATTGATCTCGTTTATGAATAACACTTATATTCTATGTTTTCAGCTTCCCCTTGTCACATTCCGTGGGGTTCAGCTCGCAACTTTATTCATGGCTGGTGTTGAAACAGCTTTATTGGCTAACGATGCCTGTGGAGCTCCAATTCCATGGCTGATGTGTTGTCCTTGGCTGTACTTTGATGGAAAATTGTTCCACCATACACTAGCTCACTCAACAATGGCAAAAAATCTTTTGGATCTGTGCGGTGGACATATAGATCGTGTTGTCAAAGTTGAGAGGATGAGGAAAGCTATTCTGGAGGGGATTAATGTTGTTTTTGCACGACCACCAATTGCACCAACAACTCCAGGTAAAGATTCCTTGCCACTACCTGTTGAAAGCAGAAAATACCTCCAAAAAAAGGAGATAGTACAGAAAAAATCGATTTTTCTAATGGAGATACGCCCTTTTTGCCCGAAATCTTTTTTCCTTTGAGAATTTCATGAGCTACAAAGAGGCTCGAGGTAAAATCGATCTATCTCGCTTAATTTCCGAGATTCCTTCAAAAAACTTGCAGCAAAAAAAATTGATTTTGAAAAAAAAATACATTTTTGATCGAAAAAAGTGAGTTTTTTTCTGCATTTAATTTTTTAAATAAATGTCTTATTTTCAGGTTTTCGTATTTCACAACCAACACCAACAGCTAACATTCTTCCTGCTGGTTGTACAATTAGCGACACCCTCGTACGTGGTCGAACAGCTCGTAGCAATATTCCTCTACGAGAATTAATTCGTCGACCAGTACCATCACGAGGTGGTCAATTAGAAATTGCTGGTGTTGTTGTAGGACAATGGGGTGCTAATTATGGACAACCAAGAATTCCACAGCCAATGCAGGGTCCACCACGTGGACGTTTACCACCACAGGTAGGAGATTCTATGCAACTACATCTTCAGGTTCTATCTTGACACACAAAAACACAGAGCCTCTTCAACAAAACACAATTTCATTGAATAAAGGCAATTTTTGTAAATTCATTTGTGTAATTTGTGTATTTTATTTGTAATGCTATTCTTAATTCATATGGAACAGCAGATTCTAGGGGCACTGGTGAGAATTTAATCTTTGTGTCTTCATTGTTTATATTATCTGTAATTTTCTTTGATTTATTTTCCTGTTGAAGATGTATATAATTATTTGGTGTCCCATTATCTCATGTGATTTTGTGTATTGAATGAACTTTTTGGTGGAGTTTTGGAAAAAAAATGAAGATTATTCAAGTCACAATGGTGATTGTTTTTAGGCGCCATTTCCTCGTTTGAATGCTCGAATGTTTCAACCAAGAGGAAATCCCATGAATTCTGTTGCATCGAGAGGAAAAAAAACACAGATGAAGGTAAAACAAAAAAAATACAATAAAGTCAGTTTTTCGTATGAAACATTTTGGAATATTATGTATTTTTTTAAGGCAACAAGTAAGAAGAAGGGACAAGTAAAGAAGAATCAAGAGAATGCTAACAAAAATGAGTCACAAACACGTGAAATTGTGGAGGAGACAAATGCTGATGGATTTTCGTGAGTATTTCATTTTTATAATGTGATTGGGGAAAGTGGACATTCTAATGAAACGGATTGAGATTGAATTTTTTTGATGATTCCATTGAGAAGCTGAAGGAATTTCCGGTGAGAAAGACGTGTTAGAATAGATTTGTTTGAATTTTTGAAAAATGCAATTTTTTGAAGACTCATTTTTTTCGAGAATATTTTCAGTTTTCTATGAAGTATCGACCTAGGATCGATCTTCAATGAAAGGTGAAATCATTTGCCATCAATTTATGTTGTTCTAAATTTTTTTATTGATTTTTTTATCATAGTACCTTCAAGAAATCGATAATTTGACTTTTTTAAACCACACAACTTGATGGAAAAAGCGCTTCAACCAATAAAAATGGAATAAAATCAGTCTTTTTCCTCAATTTGAGATTTTCTGAGATTGCAGAAGCTTTGAAAATTTTCAGAATTAAAAAAAAACTCTGAATTTATCCAAATTTAACTACGACACCTTCCTTCGCCCAAATAGTTTCTTCAAAATGGATATCTTCTTCCCGAATTGAAACTTCTTGTCATTTTCTAGAATTTTCAACGAAAAAAATCGAAAAATTACGAAAAGTGAGAATCTTTGAAGAAGAAAAAATCCGAATTTTCAAAAAAAATTCAAGATTTTGAAATAAAATCGGAATTTTTCCAAAATGAACTCCGTACTCCTGTAATAGTAGAATTTTTTAATTTCGTAAAGGATAAGAGTTGTAATTTTCTTAACAACGAATTTTGACATATGTCTTCTAATAGAAACATCTTCAGCTTTCCAATGGGATCATCAGAAAAAAACCAAAATTAATCCGCTTCATCCCACATGTCTTCTTTATTCCACTCTTTTCCTATATTTTCCATCAAATATTTTTTTACAAGAGATCTTCAAAAAATGACATCCTATTTTTCAGTAAGCTGTTGACAAAAGATGTAAATGCCAAAGAAATAATTCCATCACTTGGTACTCAATCAGACATTAAAACTCCTACTGATACAAAAATAATTGAGAAAGGCCAAGGTGATGCACCTCTTGCAGCCACAAAAATAATAAAGGAAAACTAAGTCATTTAATTTTCTAAATAATTTTCATGGCTAATTTTTGAATGTTGAATTATTTAAATGAAATATAATGCTCTCGAATATGACTAAAGACTGCAGCCATTAATGTTTATATGAGTATCGAGCGGTTGTGCACAGATATTATTGAAAAGTTTATATTTAAAAAAAATATGTCTGCAGTTTTATTTTTATTTTTCTATATAATAATAATTAATAATAATAATAATTTTTTTCCCCCTCATTGATAATTCATTAATTGTGACAAAATTATATTCTCCCCATGTTATGAGTGACGAAAGATATTGATTATTGAACTGACATTTGAAATTTGTTCATGTTTAATATCGTTTGAACAATTATATTTCATTACTATTAAAATTATAAAAAAAAAAGTCTATTGATTGATTGAAAATTAAATAAAAAAATAAGTTAGAAATAAAATTTTTTTTCGTTATTTGAATTTATATATTCGAGTGCACTATTGCTCGATGTGCATATAATGCTCTCTGGTGGGGCCAAAACTATTAACTGTTAAAGCGATTACAGCCAGACGCTGTGGCGTGAGAGTATTGAAAAAAAAGTAAAAAAAAAAAAAATTAGTAATAAAATCGAAGTTACAGGAACAATGCCCTCACTGCCAGAAAGTATCGCCCATTTTGCATTGTTGAAGATAAGGGAAAATGAATGAATAAATGAAAAAAAAGAAAAAAATAATTAAATTGACAACAAAAATTGACATTTAAATTGCAATTTTCTGCCTCAATTCAATTTAATATCAATAAACTTGATTTTGATGCTGAAAATATTGATTGAACAAAAAAATACAATGTCAGAACGAAGAAAAAAAACGAAATTTAATGAAGAATAAAGAATCGTCAACTGTTATAAGTATTTAATTATTAAGAAAGCGTGAGTATTTTTTTTCAAATACGATTTTTTAAAAGAAATGAAAAAAAAATGTATATTTTCCGGTATTATATGAAATGCTTCGCCAAATCTTGGTATCACACAATATTCGTATTTAAAATGGATTTCTTTATTGAAAAATATAATTATTCAATTTGTGATTAAATAAATTTTCACAGTGAGAAACGATTAGTTTTTAAGATAATTAAATAATGAAATACGAAAAATAGTAGAAATCAAGAAGGCATTATCGGCGTAACGAGACTGATGCTTTTCATATAGGTAAAATATATATTTATACATCAATTGAAAAAAAAAAGAACTATCTTTGTGCGTTTTATTTTCCATTTTTTTAAATTAAGATATGAAGATAATGAGTTTGAGATAGAGAAGCGCACAGAGATAGAAAAACACGCGAGTAAGATCTCATAAATTTGAGAGAATAATTAAAAAATAAAGGAAAAATGTGAGGAAAAAATTATTTTTTCTTTGCTTTTGGGATAACGCGTTTGATTGAATTGAGGTGCCTGCTTAAATAATTATATTTTTCATTTTTAAATGAAAAATTGTGAATATATTATTTATGATATGTATTATATTCGTAAATGATAATAGAATTGTAAGAATGTCGAATCAATTGTGAGTTTCTCCCATTTTTAAATTTGCGAATTTATGATTGTGTGTAAATATTTAGCCGTGAAAATGAATTATTTCCTTTTTTTTTTATTTTTTACCTTTTGATTGAGAAAAAAGAGAGGGGAATGAAATACATGTATGTACATATTTATTTACTCTGAATAAATTCACGAGTGAATGATATTGTATGATTGAATAGGCGTGATATTAACATGATTTGGGCAGATAATATTGCTGCCTTAGAAATAAAAGGGCGTAAGTGCTATGCTTATACACATTACTTATGCTCTTTTGCTTCTGAAGCAACGAATTGAAGAACGAAAAAAATTAAGACACCGAGAATGTTCTCCATTTGTTCAAGAATTGTTGAGAAAAGAAAGAAAAATCGTGATAACGCCGTTTATTGAGATAATATAGAAAGACGTTCATGGTTGACGAAAATAATAATTAAAAAAAATAATAATAATAATATTATATTTTTGTAGATTTGTTATTGCGTATTATATGCATTGAGACAATGAGATACACTTTTATACGACGTAAAAATAATTATACAGTCGTTGAATTATTTGAAGTGATTGAATGAATGATGTGAGAATGATTCAAACGCAAATTGGGAGCCTCGACAGATTTAAAAAAAAAATAATAACTGATTGAAAAAGAGATAAAAAAAAAAGAAAACCTTCATCCGTCATTTTCACGTTTAATTCATATTTCATTTCGGATCCTATTGGATACTGATGAATACGGAAAATCATGATAATGAAATTAGGACACATGCGACAATTTTTTGGATTTTTTTTCAAACAAATAATTTATTAAAAAAAAAAATATTTGAAAAATTTGCACTTGTAGTTTTTTTGAATTTCCTACATGTGCTTATTTTTCATTTTTTTTTTTTTATAATTTGTGTTTAAAAAAATAAACATTTTTAAATGTCTGCTTCTTTTCGCATCATGAAAAAAATCAATGAAAAAATAAAATGATGGAAATAAATGAATAAAATAATGTGAAATTTATGCCTGGATTGCGCTCAGAAGACACTTGGATGTTATTCCGGTCTTTCCAAAGCATTTTGACATAATTTTCTTAATTCACTAAAAAAAAATGAATATTAACAGAATATACAGAAAATGAGTACACAAAACCAATATTGACATAGCACTGTAAACTTGTCTGATCTTAATAGAAAAAATGAAATAAATGATTGAACTAAGATGTTAAATAAATGTCGTTCATGATCAGCAAAAAAATACGTAAAATATAAATTTCAAAGAGTTATGCAAATATGTGAAAACAATGAAAAAAAAAAAAACTTTTTGCCGCGCTGCATACACTTTGATTTTCGAGCGATGAAATATGAGAAAAAAAATATGAAAAAAATCACCGGATATTGATATCGATAAATTGATAAGAAAAACGAAAAATTTTGAGAAAAAATAAAATTGATAAAATACTAGGATCAATTATAATTGGTTCAAGCATATAAAAAAATGCCGAAAATCCACATTTTCAAAGCAGAAACCAGAAATTTAATAAAACAAGAATAAATACTGAAATTATTCCAAAAAAAAAAAAAGTATAAAAAAAATAAAAATATTCAAAACAGTAGAGCTGAAAAAGCAGTTTAGGAAAAACAAAAATGAAGGGCATGTAAGACGAAAAAAGATGAAAAAAAGTTTAAAAAAATTGGGTGCGCTGAAATTGCGCCTGCTTTATTTGTTGTAGCATACTGGGACCCACAAAAAAAAATGGAAAAATATAAAAAAAAAAAGTAAATAAAATCGTATCTAACAATTCAACTATAATTGTAATAAAAACGTTGAAAACAAAAATCATAATCTCTATATATTGTATTTTAACCAAGTGAAACTAAATTTTCAGAATATTATGCCACATGTTGATAGAATGATGAAATAAATGGAAAAAAAAAATGAAAAAAAGGAGAAAAAAAAATCTAAAAACATTAATTAACAAAAAAAAATGTATCTCGATGCAAAAAGATGGAATATAATTGGGAAGGTGACAAATGCTTTGCGAGCAATTTGTAGATATCGTGAGATAATAATAATAAATCCCATGATCTTGAAAATATACATTATTAAATTTTTGGACGTAATTTTTCTCAATATAAAGAATTATTTGTTGAAAAATGCTGATTATTCTAAAATATTAAAGAATAATCAACTGCGAATATTTATGCGTTAAAAAATCTTTTAAAAAATGGATTTTATTTAATTCAATAGATGGAATTACGAATATAAGTCATGAGCTAACTATAATTTAATTTCAAAATATTATTATTTTTTCCTCATACTTCTATTCATTATTCGAAATAAATGTTTACCAAGAAAAATGAATAGTCCAAAAATCGAGTATAAAAACAGGACGAAAATGCATAACTAGAAAAAAGAAAGAGATGAAATGTCACGAGGTCCTGTAGTAAAATGTGCGAATTGTGAAAATTAAATTCGATGAAATTAAAAAGAAAAACACCATCCATGTAGAATGAAGTGCACGTGGGTCCCATTATTGTAATGTTCTTAATGAAGTAGTACGTATAAAAAATGCAATGAAACAAGTTACAAAAAAAAGTGCGATTGTTTATTATTTTCGTTTTCGTAGCAGAATAGAACGAAACGAACATATATGCGAAAAAAACCTGTTAAATTGTGCGCATGATTTATTGATAGGGAAAAACGGGACAGAATGGACCTTTTGAAAAAATGATTCGGGATTTTTTTTGATAGTGGAAGGATCTAAAAAAAAAAATTGGAAAAATTCACCAACAATTAACACGTGTTGGAGTATCTTCTCAATTTTTTTTAGATTTTTTCATCAACTCCTTCACTTTAAAATAAATTCCTGGATCATTTTTCCCCGGAGGTCCATTTTACCCCGATCTCCCCTACATGCGTGTTTAATTAATTTTTATAAAATTAGCATTTTCTTTTTTTTTTTAATATGTATCCTTTCGCCATGAAATAAGTGCTAATCTAAAGAAATAATTAAAAAGAAAAAAAAAATAACGATAAAAAATATGCGCTATTAATTTAATGGAAAATATTGAAAATTTTGTGTCTTTTAAAATGCGACTGAGCAAATCTGAGAGTTTTCTCTGGCAATCGCCTTCTCGTACACAAAAAAACACACACATCCACAAAAAAAATATATATAAATTTCAAGTCATTAACAACATTTATTTATCCCATAGAACGTATGTGTGCACATAATCGATAATTGAAGCGAAAAAGAAAAAAAAAATGAAAAATAATACAGTTCAAATATTGAGAAATAAAAGAAATTTTATCATCAATTTTTCCTGATAATCGAAAGTATATTGAATAGATTCAGCGTAAACTCGAATGAATATTTGGGAAGAAATAAATGATAAAAAGAATTGTATAATCAAATAATTATTATTTTCATTCACCTAAACCTCAATACATTTTCATTATACATCTTCTCGTGGTACTGGAAAAACATAGAGATCACGTTTGAAATCTTCGATATCAGTGATGTAGTAATCCATGGATTTTTTCAAATTTTCATTGGATAAATTCGTCAAATACTTCAAACTATGTTCATTATTTTCATCGAATTTAATTAAATTACGTTTCTTCAAATTCACTAAATCATCATTTTGAATTTCATTTTTTTCATTTTTATCAGTTCCAACAATTTGAACACTCAATTTTCGAAAATTATCACCATCAATAACATGCATTTCGAACCAATTTCTGAGTGCTTCTATATCAATTTTCGAAATCATTTCGACTTCCTTATTTAATCTATCGAACACATACTGGTTAGCAGTTATTTCCCCCCAATTTCTCTCGACTTCTTCCTTCAAATGTATATCGGCACATTGTTTTATCTTTACAAGAGCTTCTTTGACCTCATCCAGATCCTTTTCCGTTGATTTCCTTAATGTCGCCTTGAAGGACTTCAAGAACTCCTCAATCCTGTTATCAATATGCTCAATACTGAACTTATCTGCCTGGGTGCAAACGGTCACAGAATAGCCATAAATCCCATAAGTATTCCTCAGTAAACTAAACACATTATACCCAAGTTGCTCTTTCGTCCTCAACTGATTGAACAGAGGCTCTTCCATAATCATAATTAGCAGCTCTATCATAACAGATAATTTAATAGACGATAAATCAGACTGATAATAATTAGTAACGACTGAATTAGCATCAGTCGGGTTGAAATTTTTTATTCTACAACAGTGCATCTTCTTCTGCGGCAATGCCAATACCCGAATTTGCGGAAAAGTATTGGGCAAAAGTGTCCCACATCCAAGAATATCAAAGCATTTTAACACATTTTCAATTACTTCTTCTTTCCTCATATTTCCTTGAACGAGGCATTGAATGTAAATGTGATCGATCAAGTGTTTCGTGAAATTACGAAATTGATCGAACGTAATCGAAGACATTGCCGCATGTTTATCAACAGATGTCCAGTGATTGAGTAATAAAATCGATAAACGCACGTCTTTGTTCAATTTCGAGGGCTTCAAGAATGTATTGTAATAGTCCTTCAACTGTTCTTCCTTCATGACTTGAAACAAATCCTCAGTTACTAAATCTGAAAATTTAGAAATGGATTTGATTATTGTTTCGAGGAGTAAATGAAGTTTCTGGTTGAATCCATGGACATTAATGAGTAATCCTTTCTCTTTAACTTGTATTCCGTAATTCAGTTCTGCAGCTGTTGCTGGATACAAATCTTCAACGAGTAATTGCTTGAGAATCGCAACCATCAAATCTGTCATACCTGATGCTTCTGGTGATGACATAACAACTGGTGAAATAAAGTAAAAATTCATTTGACAATCGGGAAGTCTGAATTTTGAATCAGGCTTGTACCAAATTTCTGATAGTGCATTTTGATGAATTTTTATTGGATATGGAATATCTGAATCAATTGGAATTAACGTGAAGTCATTGGTTAAATAGATATTTGGCTCTGGTAGATGAAATTCCTTGAAAGGCTCCAGTGTTTTCCAGGATTCAATCCAATCATTCGGTATTTCCGAGTCTGCATACTTTGTTTGGAACCATGGCTCCACTTTAACAAAATCCTCATCATCAAATTTTTTATCGAATATTATAATATTAACATTATCAGGTCTCAGAGCTTCCATGCAGGCAGTTATTGACTCTGGATCATAATCGAAATAGAGATCACCGCCAGTAATATAGTCCTTTGATTCATAAAAATGCATATTTTCGCATAAAACCTCGACATTATCAGCCGGAGGCACTTCATTAGCGAATCTGAATGTAGTTTCCTCGATCATTTTAATCTCATCGAAAATTCTCTTTTGTGGTCCCAGTGATTTCATCATGTTGATGTACGAAAAAATGGCATCAAGCACTTCCTTCAAGTGCTTATGACCCTCGTCAGTCAAAACTAAAGATAAACTGAATAAAGCGTACATGGAGCTGTACTCGAATCCACTTTCACCATTGCCAGAAAAAATATTTAGACACCACATCTTTTTACGTAAATAACTGATCAATGATCCTTTACCCTCGTGTCCAATTATCCAAGAGACGTATTGATGGGGTTTTGCTCTGTAAAGATGAAGAAGTGATGGCATTGCCCATGTTAACTCAATTTGACAGACATTTTTCACTGGTTTTATCTTGTAAATCCTCCGAAATTCAGGAGTATCAAATGATCGTGCTCCTTTGAAATTTGAAAAATCTTCAGGAGGAAGATTGTTGCAAGGCACATTTGCAAAACATTGTTTAACGTAATTCTCCAAAGTGTCCAATGATAATCTCGCTTGAATCGTGATTGTCATTCTGTTGGCACTGTAATGACGTTCGCGGAATTTATGAAGCTCTTCGTACAATTTATCATCGCTTACCATGTCTCTGAGGGTGACTAAATTTCCCCATGGGAATTTAGTCGCTGGATGTTTTGGCTGTGCGAAACTGCAGAATAATTGCTCTTTTCGATAGAAATCTGATGGTAGAGCCATTTGGAATTCACTCTCTACCGCTTCTCTTTCTCGTGTAATAGCGTCTCTCAACATCAGTGGATTTATGAAAAATTGAGCAAAACGATCGAGAGCACTGAGAAGATATTTCTCGTCGATTTCAAAGTAAAATGTTGTTTGTTCGCATTCCGTTGATGCGTTGTCTGAACCACCGCGCTTTTGTATGAATGAGTCAAAATCGTTTTCGAGTGGATACTTATTTGAGCCCATGAAGACCATGTGCTCCAAAAAATGAGCGAGGCCTTGAATTTCTGGGGGATCACTGAAACTTCCTACTCCTACGCAGAGACCACATGCTGCCATTTTTTCGTCTCTTTTTGACGTTTTTGGGGAGGACTCGTCGTCTGAACATTTTTCCATGTCTTCGCCATCAGTCTCCTCGTCAGATGCCTCCGATGCAGTTTCTTCGCTGGAGTCATCGCTCGAGGATGAAGCTATGAAGAATTGATTAATGAATATTAAAAGAATTTAACTATGTAATATAAATGCCTGAAGTTTTCAGACAAGTCGATTTTGTATCGGAGGTTCTTTGAGAATCTATCTTGGAAAATAAGCGAGATAGACCGATTTTATTATACTGATTTTTTGTAGCTCTCAAGGATGATTGGGGGGTACAATCGGAAGAAAAGTTAAATTTTCGTATAAAATCGTTAATAATAATTTACACAAAATGAAATTCTCAAATCTGATGCAGTGAATCTGTAAAAAATGTAATGAGAGATAAAATAAGCCCTAGAATCCAAAAATTGAAAATTTTTCAATATTTTTAACATTTTTTCAAATTTTTCAAGATTTAAAGAAATGTAAAAAAAATGAAAATTTTCCAATTTTCCATCAATTTTTAGTTTCTACGGCTTATTTTATTCCTCATTACATTCTTTACAGATTCCGAGTAAATCGTAATTGAGAATTTCATCTTGTATAAATTATTATTAACGATTTTATACAAAAAAATAATTTTTTTCCGATTGTACCTCCCAATCCTCCTTAAAATTCCATACAAAAAAGGTCAGGGCAAAATCGCCTCATCTCGTTTAGTTTCCAGGATATAAGAAAAAGCTGGTGAGAAAATAAAATTAATTTGAAAATGTCATATTCTTCGATAAAACAGCATAAGTCGATTTTCCCAAGATATTTTCCAAATATATCGGAAACTAAGCGAGATAAGGCGAAAATGTCTTAATCTTCTTCTGTAGAGAATGTCAAGAGCTACAAAAAAGGATTAACGCAAAAAATCGCGCTATCTCGGTTAGTTTCCGAGATATTTCCAAAAAAAACAGCTGACAAAGTAAAAATCTACTTTTTCACTTTTCCATCATTACTGAATAATTTTGTTTTAGATACCATCAATATGAGGTGAATTCTCCACGTCCTCCTTCTCACCGAGGACTCTATCATCAGATAAACCATTTGCACTGTATAAATCAGCAATTAGAAGGGCAGTAAGTCCATTGGGTAATTTTATAACTCTATATTCCTTTTTATCATTAGCTGATTTTATCGGTGAATCCAAGTACTGTACTTGAATATTACATGTTTCTTCATTAATTCCAATTTCATTGTCATTTTCTGTTGATAATATTGTCATATTGTTTTCACCAATGAGGTTAGAACTATCGGCAGAAGGTGTTGATTTATTTTTTGAAATTGTTATACTTTGATCAATTTGGTTGTGATATGATTTAAATTTTTTCTTAACTCCAGATGCGCCCAATGAACGTTTTGGCATTATCCAATTATTATGAGGTAATTTTTTAACGAGACATGAGAACAACGTGGATTGACGGAATTGTCGAAACATTCGAACATAACCGTAAAAAAAATTCAAACATTCCGATGAAGGATATGGGAATGGGAAAATTCGAATGACTTTAAATTTTTCAAGCAAATTGATTTTATTCTATCATTAGTTTTTTGAGGATAGCGCGGAAACTAAGCGAGATAAGGCGATTTTGATTGAATCTTTTTTTGTAGAGAATTTTAAGAGCTACAAAAAAGAATTGGGGCAAAAAGAGCGTATCTCCATTATTTTCCGAGATATTTTCGAAGAACAAGTGACGAGGAAAATAGACTTTTTGAGAATATGAAATTTTCAGTCAAATTAATTTCATTGTATCACTAGTTCTTTTTTTTTTTTAATATCTTGGATTCTAAACGAGATAGGACGATTTTGCCCGTATCTTTTTTATAGCCCTTGAAATTCTTTACACAAAGAGATCGGGGTAAAAAAGGCGTATCTCCATCGATTTGCGAGATATTAGAAAAAAATTGATGTCAAAATGAAATCGATTTTTCTTAAAAATTCAAATTTTTAAATTTGAAACTCGATATTTTTTAAATTTATTGGTTTAATTGATTTTTTCCGTAAGAAAATAACACTATAGGTCTTCATGACCCTGCACTCCATAGAAATGTTAATTTTAATGAATAAATTCAAATTTCTGAGGGTTCAAGTGACAAATGACGAGTAAAATGATGAAAAAATAATTTTTTTGGGAATATCTAGGAATCTGAGCGAAATAAAGAACCTTCTCTGGCTTTTCTTGTAGTTTTAAGTTTCCTCTATAAAAAAAATCATTATGAAAAATGCTCTATCTCGCATAAATTCAAAAATATCTTCAAACAACTGATGATGGAATAAAATTGATTCATCTAAAAATTTTAGAGTCGTGAAAAAAGATAATTTAAAAAAATCGTAGATAATTTTCTTGGCTACAGAAAAGGTCAGTTAGTAAATTTCTAGAAACGTAATTTTTTTAGATACTCTCTAAAAAATCTGCCTTTGATTTTTAAATATGTCTTGAAAATTGTTAGTCAAATCGACTTCACTTCATTATCAGTTTATTGAAGATATCTCGGAATATATGCGAGATAGAGTAATTTCCATAGATGACCTTTTTTGTAGTCCTGACTTTCCTGTATAAAAAAGGTCATTATGAAAATTGCTCCATTTCATTTAGTTTCTAAGATATTTTCAAAAAATTGGTGACAAAATAAAATCGATTTCAAAAACTTAAGAAATACCGTTTAAATTCACTTTTTATCTAATTTATCATAGAAATGTCAAATATTGATCGAATAAACAATTTTAATCATCATTTCCATTGACTCTGTAGAATAATCATTTTTGCCATAAATCAATAGCAAAGCATATATTTACTTCATTTTTATCAAAATACAAAAGACTAAAAATATCAAAATCGGTCACTGAATTTACCATAATTTAAAAAAAAATCACTTGGAACGTTGCAGCATATACACAAGGGTAGAGTAACGTTGAACCCATTCACTGAAAGTTGCTCCATACACCACATTTTCATTAATAGTCATTGCTTCTTGAACGGGTTGATGACACCAGGCATCACAAATTGAATTTGTCTCGGAAATTTCATGCTGACACTTTTTACTAATTGAATTAGCTTCATCCAATGTATCAATTATGTCGTTCTCTCGAGTGAATGATGGTATTGTAGACTTTAAATTTAAATCCAACTGATTGACGATTTCGGATTCTTGCTTTTTTTGCTTTAGAATTGTGTTTATAATGATGTCGAGATAACAATTGACTAAATGATAAAGAGGAGGCTGAAATATTGGTGTTGCTGATGAGAAAATCGGGGATGAAGTGGCAGCCATACTCATACACGTGACTGTATGTCTGAAATCAAAATTAACAAATTTTCATTGTACTACAAAAAATAATTGAAAATTTCAATTGGTGAAAAAGTTTTTTTTTTTGAAAAATATGAAATTTTCTGAAGAAAAAATGGATTTAATTTTGTCACTAGTTCTTTTTAATATCCCGGAAATTAAACGAGATAGGACGATTTCGCTGTTATCCTTGTTTGTAGAGATTTTCGAGAGCTAGAAAAAATGGTGAAACTAGGGTAAAATCGCTTCATCTCGCTTAGTTTCCGGGATATTCTCAAAAAAAAGTAATGATGGAATAAAATCGATTTTTCTAAAAATTCATAGCTACTTTAAAATAAAAATCAATAATCAATAATACAAATAAATCCATTGATGGAATTACCTGTAAGCTCCAACTTTTCCACTAAGCATAATTTTGTTCAAAGCATCGATATCCAGATTATCCTGAAAAATTTCTAGCTCACGACCCAAATTATTATTCATCCAGCCTGCAACATCTCTATTTTGAGAATTTAATGTCACAATTGACTCCAATGTAGTTGACAATTTATCTTTTAGAGTTATCAAAAAATTACTCGCTGATTCCAAAAGACCCAGAGATTTTCGTAAATTCCACATGCATTGTTCCTGGAGGATAGAAAAATTATTAATTTAATTATTGTTTCAATTTTTTGAATGAGTATGGAAGAATTATGGAGAAATTCAATAAATTAAATTTATTTAAAAAATATTCACTGTTTGGAAATCAATCTCATTCATGCTAGCTCCAAGCTCATGAAGTTCCATGGTAATAAGATTTTGTTTTTTGCAGTAGTCATTTCTTTCTTCAATTTCTGTCCTCAGAAATTTATTTATCGCCTCAAATTTCGTGACTTCTAGGAGGACAGTCAGCCATGAAGTAACTTCTTCACTATCTGATAACTTTAATAAAAAAGATAAAAAATGAAAAAATTAGCAATTTCAAGTAAAGGAGGTGAGGTAAAAGGGAGACAAGGGGTAAAATGGACACATCTTAGTTTTTCTATTTTATAAAATAGAAATATTAGAGATAAGATTTCCATGATGATTTCATTGGAAATCTGAGAGAATTTCTGATAAAAATCATTTGCAAGAATTCATTTTCCGCAATGTTTAAAAAAATTTATTTTTGGTCAGAGTTCGAAGGTGAAAAATTTCTTTATTGAAAATTTTGTCATTATAGCGAAATGGAGTTGGTCTGAACTGAAAGGTGAGCTTATTTCTCATCAATTTATATAGTTGAAAAAAAATCCAATTTCCAAATAGATATAGAGCAATCTCTAATTTCTAGAAAATAGTCTATAAGTAATTGAGAAATCGATAAAAAATTCTTTAGAACTACACGATTCGATGGGAAATGAGCTTACTTTTTTTTAAGATGAAACCCAAGTCGCTACGACTGATAGAAGCGGAAATATGTTCAAAAATGTAAATTTTTTAGATTTTGGAGTAAAAAGTAAAATTAGAAAAAGAATAATAATAATTCTGACACATGTGTTCCACCTAAAATCTCCTCAGCTTCTCCAATGGGATCATTAAAAAATATATATATCTCAAACTATTTTATTGAAATGTCCGTTTTACCCCGGATTCCTAAATTCGAAATAAAAATTCACATAATGAGGAAATTTGTCGCAAATAAATTGGGAAAATTCAATAGTTGTATCATTGATGATACAAATGCAAATCATCTTATGACTATTGCATTTCCGATTTTTTCACGAATGGTAAGATCCTAGCGAAATATGCGATCCCACGTTTACTAACTTTGAATGCTTACTTCAGAAATGTGTTCGAGATACTCAAGCCCACGAGCTTGATATTCTTTGACTTCCTCCAAATGAATAGCTCTAGCAATAATCGATTTAATCTGTTGTCCACGAGCCTTGGCAATCTCAATCTCCAATTGAGGATTCTTTATCTCAGAATCTTTCATTTTTTCTTCAATACCAAATTTACATAATTCTTCATTATTTTTTATGCGATTTTCTAATATCCAATCCCAAAGTTCGGATATCGCAAATGGACCTAGACTCTCTTGAATTTGTTTCCATGCCTAAAAGAAATGCAATGACAGATTAAAATAGGTAAATCCTCAAGAAGTTGTTTCATCATTATGGAGAATGATTCTCTGCATTTAAAAATCATTAAAATCAATGAAAATGCTTAGGATTCATAAATTATTTTCCAGACAATTTGAATCAAATTATTTAAATTATAATTTTATTTTTTTCAAATGAAATAAAAATATTGATCAATATTGTTGAGCAATTAATTCGAAAATTCGACACATTTAAATTCTCCGGTTATTTTACAACGATTTATTTTTCAAATGTCATTAAAAAGGCGAAGTTACGAATTAAAATAAAATAATTGCCAAAGCTGAATAAAATGGGGGAAATAATGCGAATTTTTCTGACAAATCAATTTGGTTTCATCATTAATTTTTTTTGGGAATATCTTGGAAACTTATCGAGATAGAGCAACTTTGTACCAATAATTTTTTGTGGCTTTCGAAATTATCTACAAAAAAAAGATTAAGTCAAAATCGCCTTATATCGCTTAGATTCCACGATATTTCTTAAAAATGGAGACAAAATGAAATGGATTTGTCTGAAAACTTATAATGAAATTAGCACACCTTCCAACTTTCTGGATTTTTTTAAACAAAAATAAATTACTATGAAAGAAAAATATTTAAGAAATTTGCACTTATAGCTTTTTTGAATTTTCTACATGTGCCTAAGACAAAAAATCGAAAAAAAGTCAGACGTCTGCTATTTCCAGTATCATAAGAGCTTTATATTCTTAAAAAAATATATACTTTTTTCTTATCAGCTCGTGAAGAGATTCCTCCAACAATTTTGAGACTTTCGCTCATCGTAGTCTCATCAATTCCAGTTTGTAATGGTGGCAATAAATTCTGGCACACTGTTTTCATATCCTTACAGTTTCTAATTTTATCCTTCATTTCACGATAACTCAGTTCCAGTAGATTTTTTTTTGCTTCTAATCCTTTTTTCTTGACTCTTATTCTTTCCAGTCTCAAAGCTAAATTGTAGAACACAAAGATGAATTAAAATTCATTTAAAGATTAAAATTTTCAGAGTAATTACCTTTTTCTTTCAGTGAATTCTCTATTTTCTCGCATTTTTCTTGAAGATCTAGGACTTGAGTATCTAATGAAATTCTTTCGGATTTTAATCTTTTTGTATTACGAATGTGTTGAATGGGTAATGTTTGTCCCTGACTTTTTAAATAGTAAAGTAAAATATTTCTCTTGGTCTCGGAAACCTCATTGACTGGATAAATTGTGGAGCCAATTTTCTCCCACCACATACCAGGAATTCCATGATTTAAGCTGAAAAAGATTAATAATACTATGGAATTGAAAATATAAGACATCTGACATTTTTCTTTTTTTTTCTTTTTTGAAATTGAAAAAAAAAAATTGTAGTATTTCTTTTACGATAATCTATTTTTTGGAAAAATTTCAACAATTGTCAGGTGTATGCTAATTTCATTATCATATGATATTGATAATAGCAGAAATCTGACATTTTTTTTCAAAAAAAACACTGCTTTAAAAAGAGAAAAATATGTATATGTTGAAAATTCAAAAAACTATGAGTGTCAATTTCTTAAGAAAATTTTTAATAATTTGTTATTTATTTGAAAGAAAAAACAGAAAATTGTTATATGTCTGTTAATTTAATTGTTATCATTGTTATAAAGATTATGCACAAATTTAATTCAAAAATAATTGTATTATAATATTTTTAACCTTACATTTTTTTAACTTGATCAGAACAAACCGATGGTGGACAATTGAGTGCATCCGCCCACTCAAAATTATTCACAATTTCGATAGTCTTTGGCATACTCAATTTTTGAAATTAAGAATAATTCATAGTTCATTTATAATTACAGTAATCACATTTCAAGCGGACACGACAATTCAAATTGCTTATTGTTTGTTTTTTTTCTCTTCAGTTTCGCTACATGGAAGTTGAATTTTGTGAAGATTCTGGGGGATAGAGTTCTGACCGTACTGCATAGAGGACGCCAGTGTTAATTTTGACAAAAAATTAAGGTCACCGGTAGAGTTAGCAGTATTCAATTATTTTTTTTTTTTAAATTTGGAATTATTTATAATTGCGCTTACTAAAACGTTTGTATTTTGTTCGCGGGTGATTGTAGTGCTGTTGAAGTCGTTTAAGGGGGGGGGGGGGGGGGGTAAGGGTTTACGCGTGGAGAAAAAAACACTTTTTTTATGATTTTTTTTTAGACGTATAGATTAAGCAGATTTATTGAAACCTTTCGAACATTATTAAGCATGGATTGAACAACATTGAGTAATTTTTTTATGCAAAAATATCCACTAACAACGGAGCTTTTCCAAGAACGTTTCTTTGAAATAGACGATTTGCGGTGATCACTGTATCTCAGTTGGAACTTATATTATTTTTTTTTCACATTAAAGGGGTTTTCTACCAAAATTGTGCCACAAAATTGCGCAATTTTTCGTAAAAAATAGCAGTTTTTACTTTAAATGACCACCAAAAATTGAAAAATGAAAAAAAAAAATAATCAGAGAACGTTGGGGGGAGGATTTGATGATACTTTGACTAAGATTCAATGGATTTTTATTTCTGATAATTTTTAGCTGAGATACAGTGATCACCGCAAATCGTCTATTTCAATAGACGTTCTCAGAAAATCTCCGTCACCGGCTTGTTTGTGGATATTTTCGTATAAAAAAATTACTTCATGTTGTTGAATCCATACTCAATAATGTTCAAAAGGTTTTAATAAAGATGCTCAATCCATTCGTCTAAAAAAAATTCGTAAAAAAGCGTTTTTTTTCACGCGTAAACCCTTACCCCCTCCCCCTTATGAGTTGATTGTTTAATTGTAATTGAATAGAATATAATGACCATTACGTTAGCCGGAGGTATTGTTAAAATTGATAAATTTGATATTTTTTTTAAATTTTGTGCCTAATCGTATCTAGTTTCCGGATATTTTCATTAAAGGTTGTCTAGCGTAGTGGGTTGAACTGCGAATTGGCTGTAGACGATGGTGCGAAAGATTGCGGGTTCGAATCCCGGCTGGGTAGAAATTTGTGTAGCTCATAACAATAGGAAAAATTATTTTAACTAATTCAATTTATTCAATTGATTCTGTTGTTATTAACCAAGTTGTATATTAAAAGAATGACCAGTTAGAAATTGAATAAGGTTTTATTTGTTAGATATTAATGATTATGATACAACGGTTTTCTCTTGACGACTTTTCTCTTGGAGTGCGTTCTAACGACTACTTCCTTTTCGCTAGCACGCGTCCTCACGAGGCAACTCTTAGTTCTATTTTATGTCTACTGGTGGCAGCACAGATTTTCTCAAGTACGAATGTACAAACTCTATTTCCAACAGATTCATTTGATTATTCAATTTCCATCTTTACACGATAATATGAGTTTCAACTCCTATAACCTGAATAGGTTAGAAGTTTAAATACTCAAGCACTTTGCCTGGGAAAAACAGATTTAGATCTACCTAGATCTGAAATTTGGGATAGATCTAAGAAGATCTACGGAGATATAGATAGATCACTTCAGATCTCTTTTGATACTCGAGAAAATCTTTTTAACTATTATTTCGAAAAATAGCCTCATATAATTGATAGGCTGATTCATTTCCATGTTTATAACATTTATTTAAGATTCATGGGATATTAGAAGGTTAAAGAGAAGAATACTAGATGATTGTCAATTCGCGACGTTTCGCTTATTATTTAAGCTTCCTCAGGCTCTTGACGTTTCCAGTATTTTAGTCAAACTAATCCTCAACAGTTTCATGTTGAGTACCAATAACATGACCCTTCAGATGCTAATTCGTACTCTTCTATCTGAGCCATCGGCCTATTTCATACTTGTTACCAATTTTCAATTCTCCTAATTCCATCTTCACCTACTTTTCTTAGGTTAATTGAAGTGAAGTTAAAGTAGTTTTATCTCAAGTGCCCGGGGTTGTTGAGTATGTGAGGAGGAACGTATTATATTATTGAACCTTTCATATAATATGCAAATGTACACCTATGAAAGAGATTATTACGAAAATTGAACATGTTTCATGTAGATCTTTGGAGAGCTGGTTAGATCTAACAGGATCTCAGTAGATCGAGTGGAAGAGATACCATTTGACCTGTTTCGATCTACGTAGATTTACTGAGATCTAAGTAGATCTAATCTGCTAGATCTCTTCAGATCTCAGTAGATCTGCAAGGAGAAATACCTTTTGACCTGTTTAGATCTATATTGACCTACGTAAATCTACGTAGATCTAGGTGGATATCCGTTTCCTTAAATCTTACTAGATCTAAGTAGATCTGAGCAGATCACTGTAGATCTAAGTCGATCAATGTAGATCTACGTCGATATCCTTAGATCTATCGAAATTTGCTCATCTGTTTTTATGAATCTTTGTTGCATTTTCATTCATCCACTTGAATGAATTCAGACCTATTGAGATCCAAAGAGATCTAACAAGTTTCACATTCTCAGCAATTATTCCCCTTGTACTTACCGTACAGAAGATGGAGACACACTATTTCGCCCGGCAATTTCTTCGGAGCTACCCAGATTTGAGCAAAAGGACCGAGTGAAACGTAAAAACAGTAAATCTGCCGCTGTGATGTGGTAGAAAATTAGAATACTCTCATTGGGAAAAGACATTGACAGACAATTATGACAGTTTTCCAAAGTCAAAACGTGAATTATGTACTGTTTTGTATTTACAAAATTATCTGCTTAGGGAACTGTCATTTTTCGATAAAGATGATTATTTCAAGATCTTATAGCGACAGATTTGATATTTTTACAGTTTATTCGATCGTTTTTTGAAATCTCAGTAATTTCAAAGGAACTGCTGCTGATCAAAGGAGCGAATACCCACTTCATAGATGGCAAGTATGGGAGGATGACTGAAGAAAATGTTTGACTTGCTGAAATACCCTTAGTCGGTTGATTACTGGCTCTTAGAGTAATTGTCAATTGAAATTAAGAACACTTCAGAATCACTTCTTTTTTCAAGATGAATTAGAGCTGCGAAGGAGGCATTCACGAAAATGACAGTATTCATTTGATGTTCCAAAATATTCTTGAAAAAATGGGTAAAGTGATGTTCATCAATGATTAAGGGGAATAGATCCCTCCAGTTCAACTTCTGGATCATTTTTGATTATTTTGATTTCTTCCGGAATTTGCGAATACTACGAATATTTTGAGTGACGGAGTAACACAAGATAAATTGATTTATTTCCACAATGTAGAGACAATTGATTTTTTGGAATTGCATATAATCAAATATTTAATGAATACTGGTAGGAAGTCATCATGAGGATTGGGATCATGGTGATAATACTTGAGGCGCATAGTTGAGGGAGGGAAAATAATCGAACTTCATTAATTTCACGTATTTAATCATGAATGAATCGTATACAATATCTCTGTAAGATTAAAATGATAAGCCTCCTGATATAAATTTGCGTAAATGAAGAAGAATATTCATGGGGAAAGCACAGGAGTATTATTTAACTCGTATAGTTATATAGTCATATTTCAGCATTAGGGATGTTAACCGATATTATAGATAATTCTGATATGAAGAAGAGACACAATTTAAACTCATGGTTCATCTTAAATCAGTGGCACCAATGTCTTAATGATAAATGTCTTTTTCTGTTTGGAGGCTTCTTATAACGCAGGGCCTGGCACAGGTGGTGATTCGGTCTCCACTGAACTCTCGTCTGAGCTTGAACTTGAACTAAGGGAATCATCATCTGGGGATGGATCTTGAGCTGATACTACTCCATAATTATAAGTTGCCAATTGCAATGTTATAAGTCCGATGCATCCAGTTTGTGCTCTAGAATACAGTCCTGTGCCTGAAAGTCGTAGTGTTGAATTAGCAATTATCGATAGGGCGTCGATGAATGGAACTCATGAAAATTCTTGAACCCAATCGGTTGTATTCACAATATTTTTATCCGCAAGAGTAGAAGTGTTGGGTTCTTTAATCTCTACACGTGAAGAAGAAGGGATTGCATGACTTTTGATCATGGCATGATAAAAAAAATTAGGCCTTGTAACTGCCTATGAAAATTAAGTTCATTACTTTGGGATTACTGAGCTTAAAAATGATTATGGATTTGGAAAATTATGATTGGAAAGAAGAATATAATCATAAAATAAGAATTTTCATGACAAATCGTGAGAATTTTCCTCAAATAGCGTCATAATTTTCTTCCTGTATCGGAAGACGAGGTTTTATTTCTAATTCGTGAGGCATGTGGAACAGATTGTGATTTCAATTTATGAATATTCTTTGACATCCTTGAATGTAGTTTTAATTTTTTTAAGGATTTGTATGTTATGACTGGTTTATGTTTCAGTTATGACTGAATTCCGTGCATTTATCAGATTTTTTTCATGACGAAGAGCCATTAAAAAAAATTATGACTTTCCGCCATGGCATAATGATATGATCCAACCAAGAAATTTCTACTACGGAGAAACAGGCGTTTGAGGCTTCATTTTCCTATCATAATATGACCAAAAGGCTGAACAATTATTCATTGATTCTAGCTATCGAGATTGTCATGATGAAAAATCGATGACGTTTTCCGACGTGAGTCATTTGAATTTTTTAAAGAATTTGGAATAGTCTATGTTGACATATACTTCGAACCTTTAATTTTCTCAGATTCTTGACCCATATTGGTCCCCTAACGCAACCTAACGATTTTAACTCGTCGTAAGGGATTCCTCGTCGTGTTATTTCAGCTACGACTTTCTTGAATTCTCTCTACACCGGAATATTCCATTTAGCGTGAGAGAAATTTTGCTACCTACTATGATTTATTCTATCTCTTCATCATCTTAGCAAGATATGTCATTTAAAACATGGAATATTTTGTTAAACATTGCAATGAATAAAGTGAATTTTTTCAGGATTGCAAGCTTAGTCAAATGATCATAAAAAAATGAAAATGGTAGAACGCGGAGAATCCGTCATAGGGGCACCACTCTAGGGTTGATGAAATCATCAAAAATATATCTTGAGTCGAAGTTTGATATTGTATTCAAATAAAATCGATTCAGTAGTTCGTGACATATTAGTGTAAAACAATTCTGTAAAAAATCGATCATGTCTCTAAAACTATTCAATCAATTATGTCCAAGTTATCTTGAATAAATCATTTCAATGAGCCTAACCACTGCTGGAAATTCCTGATCTTTACAACGAAATGTTCGATATAAGAATTTAAAAAACAAGTTTTTTCTGTGAATTTCGATTTTTCTTGATTTTTCTCTGGAAACTCTATTATTTTTTTCCATGATTCGAACCTAAACAATTTTTTCTAGAAAATAATTCGATTCTCATACTGATCTGACAATGAGAAAAAACAGAAATATTGTTTGAAACGTGAACGTCAATTGTCCGATTTTCTAGTGTACTTGTAAGATTGTTAGAATGGTCCCGAAAAATGTTTCCTATCAATGGTATTGGCAACATATTAAATTTAAAAATAGTAGTGGGATTCTCAAGTTGTGCATAGGGAATGAGCTTCTTGCTTGTTTTAGATGAAAAGAACTCATATTACAAATATAATTTGAAAAATATACTCACCTCTGGTAGAGGCAAAGACTGCGAAGCTCAAAATGGCAAAAAGGAATACTCGGAGAGAAATCATGATTGCAAATCGTTTGAATAACTATCGAAACTCGATTATAGTTCGAAGGAGAGCGTTCATGCATTTTTATACATGAAGAAAACCAAGGAAGTAGAATCATGTCATTTGGCGATTGGTCAACGTGTACGCATCATAACGAATCAAAAGTGAGGAGGAAAATCCGACTACTTACATTGGTGGTTTGTTCATAATTTCAGCGCAGGTATTGACATTTCCTGGAATAGTGAATCACCGAGTTGAAAAATGGAGTGGGTATCTTTCCATTTTTTTTCCGATAACGTGGCATTCTTTAACTTCAACTTATCTCTCTGGTAATTTCTGTGGAGAAAAGAATAGTAATGACATATAGTCGTAAGTGCCACTCATAGGAAACGAAGCGACATCCTATGGAAAAGTTTATATTTTATATATAAAAAAAAATTATGTATACGAATATATAGAAAATGTAAACTAGAAGATCACCAATTCGAGTACGATGTTGCAAGTTACGATGCACAATATCATAGTTTCTTAAGGAGTAACACCACTCTAGACCCTTAAAGAAAGACCAAACTTTGGGAATTTCTTTTGAGGCTCTGGATAAAGGGATCGGGTTCATTTTTTCAGAGCTCACTGAACATATATTGAAGTATATAAGAAATTTTTTCATTAGATTTTCCAAATAAAATGGGGGCGATACCGTCAATCTTTAGGAAGGTCTTTTCTTTTTATACCTTCACGGGCGGACTCGTACCGTAGAAATTAGAAGATCTAAAGAAAAAAAGAATTCCCTGAAATCACATATAATTTATTAGTAAAATACATAAGAATTTTTTAACCAAATTTTGAAAAATCAGAAAAGGTTCAAAAAAAATCTCATTTCTAACCAAAATTTTCGCAGAAAATCGTTTCCATAAAAAAAGGTACATTCAATCGAAAAACGGCTATGTAGTTCGCTAGATAATATGATTTTGTAGCTACAGTAAAAATTTCAGAGCAATCCAGCGAACGCTTTCCGAGGAATGATTCCGCCAGAGTTGAAAAAAGTGATTTCGAGAAAAACACGTTTAAAGTTTACAAGTAATTGAATATGTGAATATTGCGTTTTACCCCTAATCAGCTATTCCTGCACCGTACATTTGACCATCTAGGTTGATACTCTGTTCCTAGATGATTTTAACTTGAATCGAGTCTTTTTTGCAGCATCGGTGAGGGATCGCTCAAAAAATTTGATGCATCGTTCGTCAGTTTCTACATACAAGTTATAGCAGTTCGGTCCTATTTTTATCCCCAATTGATGTATAAGGTGCATGATTTCGTGCACAGGACTAATTGCATATTGTTCTTGAAACACTGAACTATTTTTTAAGCCAAATAAAGATGATTTTTTGGAAATCCTAGAGTGGTGTTACCACTTAAACACTCCAACGATAAAAGTCAAATTTTTTTCATAGTTTTCCACTCAACCGACTGATTATAAAAAAATAACACCAGAGTGTGGCATCACGCTGATAGGGTGACCAGTCTAGAGTTAAAAAACCAAGAAATTTCTGGACCGATTTTGATCTAAATCGACTATGTAATCTATGTGGGAATAGAGTTTAAGAGAATAGAGTCGTCATTGTGTTGCATGGATTTAAGGAGGTTCCTCAGTTTCTCGGCAAAAACAAGGAAATATGCCGGACTGCTGAAAATTTATGAACAGGCTTATTGCGTAATTACCATTATATAGTAATTTTTTGGAATTTATTTTCCATGAGAATAAAGGAGAAAAAAATTATGGAAGTTAGATATTATACATGGGGTTATACGGAAAGTCGGTAAACTTTGACGAATACCTACGTAGCCCGCTCGATCGGCAATGAAGTAATCATGCTACAATTCTCCACCGCTCATATAACCCCATGTATAATATCTAACTTCCATAATTCTTTTCTCCTTTATTCTCATGGAAAATAAATTCCAAAAAATTACTATATAATGGTAATTACGCAATAAGCCTGTTCATAAATTTTCAGTAGTCTGGCATATTTCCTTGTTTTTACCGAGAAACTGAGGAACCTCCTTAATGAATTTAAGAAAAGTAATAGACTAAATATTAGAGACTCTGAGGTTTCGAATTCGTTACGGAAAAGTGTCAAGTGAAAAGTGTTTTTTACTTTTGACGTCACAGAATGGTCGTTCTGTTAACAAAGAGTGTGACTGAGAAAAATATTTTAAAATAAAGAGAGAGAATGAGTTTACTTTTGGGCGAAAGATTGAAGCTGGAATCAGTTTCCCTTCAGCCGATGACGAGAGAAGACATCACTTGTATTTCTATGTATTCGTATTTTTCATAACTTCAAATATAATTTCTTTATTCATTTAAAATAAATGTTTCCTGTTCCTGAATGATTTTGATCCTACATCTATATGAAGATGTTTTGATTGCGACATTGATCATCTCGATCGCATTATTGATTAATGAGAAACCGTGAACGAAAAAATGGTCACACATGTAGATTATAATTGAAATATATAAAATAGTATATTAAGGACCTAGGAAATAGGGAAGTTAATTGTTCTGATTAATTGGCTAATTTTTGGTCGCAGTTGACTTCTTTATTTCTATGGTACGTACAACCTCTTTTGTACCGAAGGAAGGAGGAAACAAACGCTGTTAATCGAGCGAAGCGAGATTAGAAACGTTATGTTTCGCTCTCGAGGTACGAAATTTTTTTTGGCGAGGGTGGGTAAGCGAGGGTGGGGGCATCGAGTGGTGACAACATTTCAAGAAGGGGGTTGAGGACGAGGGAAAAAAGGATATAGAATGGCCTGTGGGGTGTAAGGGAAGAAGACAACGTGGAGAAGTGGATGACAAAGGAATTTCGTAGGTTGTCGGTGGTTGGTGTAATTCTCCCCTGTTACGTGAACGAACGTGTCCTTGCACCCTAACGATACAGGGACCCTGCGATGAGACTACCATTAATCACACCCGCGACAATAACAATAGGGAAGCTCCTCCCATTTTCGCTAAGAACGCGCACTTAGTACTGGTCTATTTTGAAAATCTGGATAGGACTCACACAATACTCAACTATTAATCTAATTTTGGCCGCGTATTGCGGTACCGAAGGGTCAAATCTTGTTTAATGAAATATCCAGGCATGTAATCAGGATTTTGAGCCAATACTCGTCCAATTCATTTCAGATATTGAGAATTGTAAATTGGAATACTTAATAAAAAACACAAGTTTCCTTATTTCTGCTGCGCTTCATTGAATTCAATTGCGTGCAGTACATCGGGACCAATGTAGTACCCGAGTAATATTCCAAGGCTCGTTTCGAGGATGAGCCATAGTTTAACAATCGGTATTGAGGCGGCATTATCATCTCAATTCTATAACAATATTGGGCCAGCCCTTATTGAGCAATGGATAACAATACTGGTTTATTGGCTTTGGGAGCTGAGCCAGCACTGGCCCAAGAAAGATTGCCTATTCGGCTATGCTGTGTGGTGATAATAACTATGAACACTGCAGAGACAGTTTTGTTCGTATTAATCTCTACTATGTCCATGGTGAATTTTCTTGATAGAAAAATGAAGCTTTGGCTCAAGAATGAATACTAATTATCATAAATCATTATTAAAAAAAAGGATATTCAATTCCTCAAAAAAATAAATTCCCGAATACTCGGTAATTGGAATAATTATTTGTCTGAAATGGCTTCATATATATGCCCGTACTGAGAAGTTGAACCAATTTTGGAAGGTAAGAATTTTCTTTCGAACTCGTGAGACACGTGGCGGAAATAGATTTAGAAAAATGTTTACTTAGGAAAAAAAATTACATTTCTGCGTCAGAAGATGAGAATTTATTACAAATTCATGAACCACGAATTCAATGTTTCTATATAAATTTGTTTGTGGTCAATAGGTAAATTTATATAATTTAATATATATACATGCAAAAAACTGCTCTATGATGAAGATCGTGAGGGTAAATTATAAATATTTTTGCGTTGACTAGATCATTTTTCACGCACAAAGCCTGCACTGAGAAAAAAAGAGGTAAAAACCATTGGTCCTTTGTGAATATTTACTTTAAACAATTAAAACAGCTGTTGAAATTACTGAATTCAGCAAATTCAACGACTTTTTTCAATTATTTGCAAAGAAATATTTGCAAGGACCAATGGCATCGATATTTGATTGTTTTTACAACTATTTTCTTCTCAGTGTGAGTGTATAGCTGAGCAAGTTTGATCACATAGTTATACATTACTATTGAATACATTTGAAGTCGGTTGTGACCGAAAACCATCCCCAATAGAAAATGAAATATTCAAAATTTTATACTTTCGAAAAATATTTCAAAAAAACAGAAAATTATAATTTTTCAAAATTAATAAAGCATACGTCCATACACAATCAGAAAAGAATAAATTATCGCCCGATGGGAATTGAGATATTTTCGAAAAATTTTGCAGGCAAAAGTTATGGTGATTTGAAGAATGTCGATTTTTAAAAATTGTCATGAAAATAAAAGAAACAATATAATTTTTGAAAACATGAAAATTTGAAGGCGTAATTCTGTACTGATAACGGTTTTATGATTTGGCTGACCTCGGACATATGCGCATATCAAGCAATTGTAATGACTTTTTTCTGTGCAAAAGATATGACACATCAAGAGAATGTTTTCCAAATGGCATCATAATTTCATTTCTGCGTCAGAAGGTGAGGATTTATTTCAAAAACGTGGACCGCGTGGAACGGACTCCTGATGTTATTTTACGGTTATTTTTTAACGCCCGCGGAAATGGATCAAAACCTTTTATATGAATTTGTTCATCATCAATCAGTCAATTTATTTGATTAAATTAACAATCAATCGAAGTGCGATGGGGATTATAAGGGTCAATTATAGCTATTTCTGTATTGACTGCATTATCGTTGACTTAGGGGCTCACATCACCCTCCTGCGAATTTTTTTTTTATATAATTTTATTTAAAGAATTTAAAACTAACAATTCAATTTTCTTTCACATAAATAATTTCTCAAATTCGTTCGGTTTTCAGTGACACAGGGTTATGTGAATCCTGAAGGAGCCTGCGTCCGTATATAAACCTAGATTCTGTGAATGAAAAATAAAAAATATGAATTGATAGTTGAATACGAATGAATTTATGGAAACAGGTTGCAGTCACACTCAAGGAAGGGTAAAAAGAACTATAAATGAAACTAACAGATTTCACTCCACGTGAATCACGAAATGGAATTCAATTGCGACTTTTCGAAAAAAAAAATGAAATCATCATATCATATCAGAAAAATGCTCATAAATTTTCATTATCTTTGTTCCATAAAATGTACGTCAATTGTGCAACACATGTCTATATTCAAGATAATTTGAATCATCAAATTGTTTTCAATATGAAATGAAGCATTTAAAATTCAGTTTCTGAAAACTAATCAATTCTATTATTTCTAAGCATAATTCATGATAAAATAAATCATCTTTGATTTCAATAAGTGATTTCAATGGCGGCTGATTATAATGGGCAATTCGAATTATTTGAGTTATCGCTGTTAGTTTCATTTTTCTGGTTATCTCTCTACTATACTGAGAAGAAAAATTGTAAGAACTATCACATATTGATGCTATTGGTCCTTAGAACAGATTTTCTTGGAATAATTAAAAAAGCTGTTGAATTTACTGAATTTACATTTGTTTCCCTTTTCATTCTCCTTTACAGCGATGATGTTAGTACTATTACTAAATGTTTACATTTTATATGACCTAAAACAATTTAAACATAAAACATAAAATATTCATTAACATTTCTTAGAATTCTGTGTTTAAACAGAGTTGGTGCGTAGTACAGTAAAGTTATAGCCAAATTCAGTAAATTCAATAACTTTTTTAATGATTTCAAAAAAATATTTGTTAAGGACTAATGGTATCAATATTTTATAGTTTCCACCGTTATTTTTTCTCAGTATAGGAGGCACTGCTAATCGAAGTTTCAGCTCTTCACCTCTATCCACTCATCCCCGCTCTAAACTTTCTCATGAGATTTCTCTACATCACCTCTAAGCAAAATTTGAAGCTCCCAGAATCATTCATCGATCCTGCTGCACTATGAATAATTAGTTTTTTGAGAATGATCTTCTTTGATATTTTCACTTCAACTGACAGATAAATTCTACTCTTTCCGTTATCTACACCCCTTCTCTAACTCCCCATAAATATTTCAAGTTCCTTTCATCACTTTCCTATACCCTTCCCGTGCCTTCAGCTATTTTTATGCTAAGTTGACATATTTTCCTCAGCTCTAGACGATAAGAAGATATCTGGACTCAATTCGTCTGGTCCGAAGAAAAATTGGAGTCGAGTCCAAGAAATCAGAGAAAGTACACTGAGGGAATTCTTGATGGTAAATTCAACGAAATTATATAGTCCAGGTCAAATCGGACTATTCTCTCTGCTATTTTTCACATATTCTATTGTCATATACACAGTGGTGAACAACTATACTTAGTTGGGACGTACAACATGAATGTAAGAGTCCAGTTACCCAAATCCACCTTTACAAATTCTGTTTTACTGGATATTTTGCTATCGTTACTTTCCAACATTCGTTATTTTCCCATCACGAGAAATTCGGCCACTTACATGGTACGGTACATGTGAATTTATTGCAGCTGGCAGTATAATTTTCCCATTTTTCATTAAACTACAATTGGTTTTGTAATGTTAACTATTTTCAGATGGGCAGCCTGAACTTGAAGGAACTATTATAAATATTTGATATCATATGCAATAAATTAAAGTAATTTTTAATATTACAGAACTGAATTACATTTGGAGGGAAATCATGAGTTTCTATATATATCAAATTTCTCATCTAATCTTAACTGAAGTTTCGAATTATTGAAGTGAATTAACGGTTAATCTGAGAAAATTTGGACCTATTGCCTATAATTATGATTAATTCCCGACCTTGAACTATGCAACATTTTTACAAAATTTTTAGTTCTTTTAGAGTTTGGGTGGAAAACTCAGTAAGCAACGTGAATACTTGGAGTCATTAAGGAACATAGAGAAAATTTTCTCTACTCTCTATATGAGCGAGATGAAAACTTACTATTTCTAGAGTTATGCGTGGCTCAATCGATAGCATGTTTCAGGTTTGAATCCTCCTCGATGCGTTAAACATTCCGTTTTTTCTAGCGTTTACGAGTTAATTAAATATAGTGGGTGGATTAGTTGAATGAGAGATAGGGTAGGTAGGTTGGACGTGTGGGAAATAGCTGAAGAAATTCCCTAAAAAGATGAATAAATTAATATTTTTTAATTTTTTTTCCACAAAATTGTTCACTGCAATCAGTGAAAGATAAGTTGATCGCAAGGGAGAGTGGGGCTGAGCGTATACCTATCGATTATTATAGGAAACTAAGCGATAAGAATTTAGGGAGTAGAGCTATTTTTTAGCGTTCGAGTGAAGTCCGGTATTTGATTGGCAGAACAATAATTTGTAGTAACCAGCTAACAGCTACAGCGTACATATTTATAGTCGAGGTCTATTTCAACTCAAATTTTATAGTTCCAAAATTCAAAAATTTCTCTCAGTGTATCTATCTTAAGAGATGAAAGTCTTTCGACTTCGAAAGACTTTCATCTTCGTGGAAATAGTTTTTTGCTTTTCCCTTTTCATGAAATTCCATCTTACGACTCAACTATTCTTGCCACTCAACTTTCTTTACCACTTCACTTGAAGCAAGAAATAGAAATTCACTACCTAATGATAAATGTAAAAGGACGGAGTGCACTGAGAAAAAAAATCATTATAACAAAAAAATTGACTTCATACGAGAAAATTTCAACATATATAGATAGGCTAGAAAAAAACGCCGGGGCGTTAAAAAAACGGCAAGTACGCGCCTTGATTTTATATTGGAGAAAAAAAAATCTAAATAGTTTAGGTCGTAGATCTCTAGTCCTTAAAATTTCATCGGATGGAAAGTTGTGCATTACGTTTTTAAATTAATACATCATCTTCTTATGAGGCTAGTAGATGAAATTGGCATTGTACAATGAATTTGGAAATCTGAATAATAAAGAAATTGAACCAAAGAACCTTCTTGGTGTACCTTCAATCTGTGCTTTCACTTGGTACGCCAAGTCCATTTCTTTTGTTCAATTTCTCTACAATTCAATTTCCCAAATTCATTATACAACGCCAATTTCATCTACTAGCCTAATAATAAGATGATGAATTAATTTTAGAACGTAATGCACAACTCTATTCGATGGGACTTCAACTTGTGCGCTCAATCATCTTGACTGAACTATTAATATCACCATTTTCTATTATTGACGAGTTTGGAAAATGAACTCCAACTGAAAATTCCAGAATCTCAACACTAGCATCATTTTCACTCCTCACAAGCATACTTCTTTTAGGACGTAAAATTCAATAAATAATTCTCAAAGATAATCGTATCCATCAGTGTCATGCTTGTTTGCAACTGACGGAAAAAAAGCTAAGGACTGCTCCTCTTGATGCTCATAGCTACTCAACACTTATGAAATCCCCATAAGGTTGTTTATGGGTTCACTGCTCTTGGCATTGATCTTTCCCACCGATTCCACATTCTTGCACTAAACTTTGTAGCGCCACATCAAACACTAAAAGAGAAGACAATGGAATAACCGCTGCAAGCAGACTAGTTTAGAAAATCGCAGGAAAAAAAATCCAATCACTTTCATCAATTTTCATTTCTCAGGACTGAAAATCCCCTACCGAATGGGGCCAAAGGAAGAATGGAGAAGAGGAATACCATAGTTTTTAAACTTATGCATTCCTAATAGCTTGCAGTTTAGATTTCATCTTCTAGAAACTCACTGCTACAGATGCTCTGAACATCCTCGAAGTCCACCATATGAATCTTATGGTATCCGTATATATGAGGATAAAATCGGTCGGAGTCCACTGGAGCGTGTCCATGAAGTGAACCAACCCGAGCATTAAAAAAAAATGCAGTCACGCCCAGCCTCCCCATGAACACCTTTTCAAAACTGTAGAGCTTTGCATATTCTCCTAGTATAGAATCCTCTGAGTTTGGTATCAAATGGCCGACAATTGTCACTGTAAGGTACTCGTAAACCGGAAAACGTAGACTCCCTTAGCAAGAGGTAATGGTATATATACATACTCAATAAATATGGTGCATACTGTGAAAGTCCTTGTTTGAAACCGCAGGTCCTTCACTACTCATGATCTCCTGTTCCTTTAGACGCTGGAGTTTCTTTCAAACTTACTGGAGCGTCAAATGTTTACATCCTCAGGGGGATTAACGAAGGGCGGATGATTAGGCACTCATGAGTTATTCCAAGGCCCATTCGTTGTCTGGATCCAGGATTGTTGTTGAAGACTGACGGGATGTGGTAGAGAAGCCCGAGAGCTCAGAAAGTCCTTAGTTTGACCAATACATTTTCATGAATTGTCCATGAATACTCCAGTGTTGCTCATCATTCTTGAATGGAAGATGAAAGAAAATGCTTAGAGCTCTTGAAAACGTTTTACTAGTATTTTGGGATTAGCCTGAGAAGCTCTATCCCGAAGGATAGGCCTATGGAAACCATGGACTTGATGTTCCATAATTCCCTGGTAGTTGGTGTATCATATTACACGTGATCGTAGTGTCTGGAAGCAAAAGTTGAATTTCAATTGGTCGTATCCAAGAATAGTGGAGCATGGAGAAGAGATATAGAGGGAAAGCGATCTTCATTGAGTAGAATAGTCTAACGGTGGCAATGGTCTGAGGTTAAATTAGCATATTAATAAGAAGCTTGAGGACAAGAGCCAGGGTAACAGGATTAGAATAGCGTATCTATAATCGCTCAGTGATGGCTGTCCTCTCTTCCAAGGATTCTTCGATCCTCTTCAGGACCTCTGCATTCCTGATTATTGAGTCTCCGCATTTAGAACTCAATGGAGCGGAACTAATTGTCCAAATCCAGGGATACTCATCATTTTGGTTTTCACGGCTTCCAACATCTAGAAATATCTTCCAGTATATAATATAAAATCGAGGGAAAATGATGGTGCAACTTGGAATTATTAATAAGTTCTCATTTATGTAACCAGTCTAAAAGCATTTTCTAAAATTATGAAAGTTGCCGTCTTGTCATTTCGGGTTCGTCGTGTTAAATCATTATTCTACATAATTTTTTCTCTTTTTCGTTTTCTCCGATTCGAAACCAGCTCCTGGGGATAATCTCCTGCTAGCGCGGATATCACTTTTCATTTTTTTCCTCATCCCTTTAGCGCCAAAATAAGTGGAATGGAATAAATGAAGATGAGTCTAGGGTCACTATTCTCTCTCCAATACTTGAGCACAATTTATTTATCAACTTTTGTTATCATGAACAAATAAAAACTTTGATAACAATCTAAATTCCTAAACTCAAGATTTCATTTCCATTGAAATATGAAGAATTGGATGAAGAAAAATGAATAAAGTCCACATTTAATATGGTTAATATAGATTTTAATGCTCTAGTTCTACGTACGCAATTCTCCTTCCAGATGATATCCTGTTCCAAGTTGTATCGTGAGTCACCAGAATCACCCACAGTCTCCCACGGGACCTCAGTGCAAGTTGCCCCAACCGGAAAGGAAAAAAAAAAAGGTTAACTTCGTCTGCTTATTCAAATTTGATGTGATCCTGATGCAAGGTGTATCGCGAGTGGCTCGACCTGAATTGGTCTCATGATCCCTGGAGGACAATCTCCACCAACGGGAGCTGCTCTTCAATAATACAGCTCTCTAAATATTTCACCCAAACGATGAGTCCCTGATAGTCCTTGTATCGTTGGATTCTGTGAGATGCCATATGATTCTTTGGTGTTCAGAGCTTTTATACTAGAATGTGATCCTGATTACGAGAGTATCGTAGAAAGTTGGAGCCACTGCATTAGTTGTACTGAAGATAGTCCTTTCTTTTATTTCTATTATTTTTAACATCACAGTAATATACAGGAGATAACTTCTAGTATCTATATGCCACTTCCTATATTCCTCTGCTTTCTTACTATACTTGTTTACCTCTGTCTTCAGTTTGGAGTCCCTTCTACGCCCTTCTTTCACACTAACATATTTATTGTTAGCCAGAATAAACATCCTTATGTATTAAAATAATTTTCTTCTGTGTAATCATTTGAACGGATACATGTAGACTAACAAAGAAATTAAATAAAATATTTTCCCTTCTAAATAAAATATGGCGGTTGCTTCAGTATGAAAGGTACCTTTTCCAAAATCCTCTTAGTACTTCATAACTCCCTGCTATTTCTATATAATTACTGTAATTTATGTCGACATGGGCACACCCTTCAGCCCTATGGAATCCTGGTTGTTACCGATTAAATCGATGAATTATCGCTTGTACATTTATTCTTTCAATTGATCATATTTCAAAATATTTTCAAGTTTCAAGAACTATTTCTAATTGGCATTCACATGAACTCAACTCGATGAATCTTTCAACAATTAAACATGCAATGACACATTAATCTATGTTTGTTACTCATTTATGAGAAAAATAAAATTAAATTCTCGGATTTTTCAATTTGAATACGTATTCAAAAAATTCCATGACAAAGGGCGTTCTGAAATATTTGATGGAATATGTTGAAAATATTCACATGTAGCGTCAACGTTGGAATATTACATGCGCAGTGTAAACAACTCTGTTACATCGATGTAGCAGGGGAATAAGGCTACTGAAGAGGTGACTGCGCGGGAAACTTTGTGAACCAGAGTCGCATATTACGGATGGAGGAGGTAGAAACATCTTGAGTCAAGCGTTATCCGCATTTTTTCATTATACGTATGAGCGGCTAGATTCGATTGGTCTATCTTTATTTTATGAATATAGTATGAGCTAAAAAGTCATCAGCATATGCAAATGAATATTTCATTAAATTCATATGAAATATAAATAATAAATACTGGTATATTGAAATATCTTCCGGAAAAATTCTTTGTCACAATGATATGAGTGATTTTGTTGAAGCCAGGGGATGAAAGATATGATAATTCATATCTCTTGCACGCCAGAAAATAGGAAAGCATAAGAGTTGAGAGAGCTGCATTATGCCTCTGCGAGTCTTCATATTTTATATGAGTATGGATCCGCGGCCTTGACAACCCCCTGGTAACACCGCCCACTGTATATAGGCGTTTGATCCTCGACTTTCCGGTTTTTCATAAATCAATCATCCTCTCTATACCCAAAGCCACGTGATCAGTGTATTGGATGGAATTTTAGATGAAACACGACATTTCTTACAAGTATGATATAAAAAAATATCCTTCAAGCCATAGGCAGATAACAATGTTGATAAGATTTTCAACCTTTTGTTACTCGCACTCTTTTTAGCATCTCACTTGCACTCAAGCAAACGCCATAAGTTGAGCAGCATCAGGGCGGTGCCACTCTCATAGTGCGAGTAACGAAAGGTTAATGATATTGAATGCACATTCGAAGTGCAGTGCATGGATTCGGAAAATCTCGATGATTATTGAGGGGTTTGTTCTGGGATTCTGCAGAAAGAAAAAATTGATGATTTTGCAGATGAAGCTAGAGATCAATCTTCAACTCCAACAAGGCATTGGCCCTTCTACCCAGAACCCCATGGCCACCTTTTGACCAATGCTGTAGTCCTGTTCACGATGCGTGGGCGGATTCCCTTCGACATCTTATTGGAACGCATCGCTATGATAAATTTTAGTCATAAAAGTATTTTGATTCAAAATCAGATCTAGTAAGTTTTGTAATAAAACCGAAAAAATATCGACTTTCGTCTGTAATATTTTCCATGAATATTACGTTCTGCTAGAAAATTGAAAGTTTTTTCAGCATCTCAATTAACCAGTGGCATAGTTTGCTGACTCGTATTTGCGCTTGACCTTCTAGTCACGCCATCTATTTAAAGCTGCACCACAGCTAAGAGCGTCTTAAAAGCAAAAGCATCCTCTTCTTTGTTTGCCCTTTCTCAAGCTAAATATAAAGTATCCACTAACCATCGGGAATCTCTCGAAGGACCAAGGCCAACGAACTCTTGTGAATTTCTACAATCCTGTTGGAAATGCGTGGGCGCGGTCTCCGCGAGGGCCGTCCGAGACTGTGCTGAGGTCGCACCCTTTTTGGCCACACGTGGAATAACCATGGAACTGACACGGCCCTCTTCACTGTCCAGCCCCTCTCAATTTTCAATGATTATTCAAAAGATTCAGAATTGATCATAGATGCTGCCTACATACTACACCATTACTGGAAGTCTTCTGCAGCTTGCAATTTCATTCATACTGTTTCACGCATATCCTCCAAAAGACGCTTTCAATCAGCGCCTGCATTTTGTCTCGTGACAATGTTTTCATACAATTTTTTTCCACCATCTCCAAACATCTTCAAATATTCAGATTAGCAGAAATCTAAGCGCATGCTCATAGGCATAGTTCTCAAGGGTACGGTGGTGCTTTTCTTCAATGCCAGCCTCCATCGAGGGTTGATTTAAACTGCTCCACCCTCTTACCACCAATGCCTCTCTGTTTTCAATTAAAGGGTGACCATTCTCAATGGAGCCATCTGCTGCGCCTCCTTCAAAGTCGCGCCATACTTTTGTCAATTGATGTCATTGAAGTATTCAGCTATCACGCATGCTCTTGAGGGCTCTCATCGATTCTTTAATTCTGTATTTCTAAACGAATTTCTTTCCATATTCATTTGGAAGGTTGTACCACTAACGTTTGGGGTGAAGAGGTCTAACTCGGGGCGTCAACCGAGTTTCCAGAGCATTTGAAACTTAGTTGAGAGCAAGGGGATATATATATATATACCTATATACATATATATATATATATATGGATATAGATATATATATATAAATATATATATATATATATATATATATATTTCATGGAGTCTCTCGGGGTTCACGTTAGAACACCTGCCCGGATGACTAGGGAAGCATGAAATGAGAGTTTCTTGCCTCTATTGATATTCTTTTAATCTTTGAAGAGTAGACAATATCTCTAGCATTTGAAGCCGAACTCATCGGATCTGTTTTGTTTGCAGGAATTCCAATAATTCGAAATGAGCATAGTTGTTTGGATTATAATCATAACTATCAGTAGCTGAACGCTCAACACTTCCAACGAACACTTGTCCAAATATCATGATAGGATAAGAAGAATCGTATTTCTGAATGTTTAAGCTGAAATGACTAAAGGCTGTCAAGGTAATTATCAGAGTAGCAATTTGGACTTACCTGTTGATGTAGTTATCAGATTATCCATTGGTCGTTGCAGTTCCTTCAAGTTTCTGTGTTCCTGTTCGAAGAGCGGGGGCGGCACCCGCGGAGGGCAGGCCGTCAAACTCGCGGGGCGGAACCCTCACGACGAGGAGGCGGTGCGGAACGTTGAATCGCGGTTTTTCGGACATTTAAGAGGACCAAAACAATCATACCCACAGATTCAATGAATCACACTGATTTATCAGAAAATATTCTTACCTTTTGAACGAGGTGATATAAACAAAAAATCGGGGTGGAACACATGTGAAAAGTTTGATGGATAATTACTGAGACGGAAACGCCCCAAGATTATAGGTGTATGTCAGGGATACACGCCCAAACACAGAGCTTTGCCTCCAAGGTAAGGTCATGCTGATGAGACGACTGCATTTCCTTATCACAATCCTTAGACTTTAGTATCATCACTCGATTCGGACGTTCAGTAGCGCTTGGCTCTCAAATCCGCCATAAAAACATCGATTCAGATGAATATACGTGGACTGGAATACTCGTGATTTTTCCGCTCTTTCTCCAGATTTCGTGTCTAAAGGAATTAATCAAAAGAAATTCATCAAATGGACAATGACAATGGGGTAGGTAAAATGATAGCTTTGAATTGAGGCGCCGTTCCGCCCCCAGGTGCAGGGGATAGGCCTCTCATGCCACCCCCATTTTCGCACCCCAATTCTATCCCCTGAAGCAACCACATATACCATTGGACTATCAACCTCTCTCATTTCCATAGACGCCTGGTCCAGTTGTTTACTCTTGTATTGTCTAGAATTTTCTGATAGCATTTCTTCCTCAAAGAAAGAAAATAAAATACATTAAAAAAATGACGTGAATATGCCTCAATACACATTGAGAGGACATGTATATGAAGAGTATAAAAGATATGAAAAATTTTCTTTTCCTTCGATCGATTGGGTTTAAGGCTATTGACTACCGATACCCAAACGTTCACTCCTGATCCATTTGTCTTGGAGCAGGCAGTATCACTGGAACGGTACATTGGAACTAAATATAATAATTTGCCAATACCAAATTTATGCTTCCCTACCACTTTTGTATGTCATCCAATAATCGTGGTCCTTCTTACTCCTGTATTCCTGATAGTAGGGTGCCCTGGAACAAGTTCGTGCAATCCTATCTATTGCAAAAGCAATTTCGATCATCTCGCCCGCTTATTCTATCCTTATTGTCGACCTCAGTTTGTTCCTGCATTGCCAGACAAATTCTGTGAACATATAACAGTGAATACAGTCTAGGTTTGCTGTTTCATGTACGTATGAATATTAATTACACCATGGGTGACAATACTCAGGCATGCAGCAGGACGTAGGAGGTCGATGGGTATTCTGGGGAAAGGACAATAGCTTTTAGTCCTACATCCCTGAGGTATCCGAGTTGTCGAAAAAAGCCTAGATTCACGATTGCAGAATGAACCGTTTCTATTAGACTATTGTCATTCGATAACTAGATGTCTGATAGATGATGTTCAAAGTGATGTTTTGCATCAAAAAATCGGATTGATTCGATCGATTCGACCTCGCTCATTTTTTTTTGAACGATTCAACTAACGCTTCATTGGAGAAACATCGAGATATATGTTGCCCTAGTACAAGAAAGTACTCAATTGCGGGTCCCCCTTTGCTTTATGCTTTTCTCTGTTTGACTCTCTTTACAGCCAAAGAATGAAGACAAAGAGACAGGAATGAAAGAGAAACTGGGAGTTACTGTGAAGCAAGGGCTCTTCCCCCAATTCCCGATCCTTCGTTCCTCATCGGGGATGTTGTCCTGGTAAAAAAGCGTGGGTGGAATCTCGACGAGAAAACCCTTTGCTCACCAATCCTCTCACTAGAAAACGCATGAATGACGCGATTCTCACTAGCATCATACCAATACTGTAGTATATAATAGTACAGTAATTACCGTTTATTCTCGTTTTCTTTACATTTCCATTCTTTCTACTGCTGTTGAAAGTTACTGGAATTCTGACCTTGGGAACAACACTCTCCGAAATCGAAATGAAGAATCAGAAAAGTATAAAGTTTCCGTTAGATTCTACGCAAGGTCCAAATTTATGTGCCACATTTTGCTCCTGATCACAAGCTGTGGCGCATACGAGAAAGCGACTCTTTCACTTTGGTGACGCCCCCAGTTTTCACTGCTGTGCTTGTTCGTCGACCTTCTCTTGCCCGATGACCTCCTGTTTCGAATATGTGAATATATTTTATTCAACCCTTCAACCATCGTGTTGGATTAAATTATTTCTGTGAGCCAGGGTAGGACTGGCTCTAATCTCCCCCTCTTTTCTACTGATCTCATATTTCCATTCTCATTGTTACTAGATGACATGGTTTCTTCCTTCAGTAGAGTTCCCATCAGACGTTCTGAATTTCCTATTTGACTGATGACATTTGTTTATTTTTAAATATCTAGAAAAAAATATATATATTATATAAAATATTTATTATTATGAATACAACAATATACAGGAAGGCTAGAGGTAAATCAGAAACTCGGACATCGTCACTAACACCAACACGAATTTTCGTTGCTACCTGTCTGGCCCTCCTGCTGGCCTGGCAATGGGGGATCAAACCAATAGACTGCCGATAGCCCTTTCAATAATCGACTCAATTGGAGTCTATGGAGTTCTCTCCCCAATTCAACCTTAACTTTCACATTTTATTTTATTCAAAAATATACTCTCTCTTTCCACTTCTCATTTACCAGTCTCATATTTACCTTCTGTAGAGCCTTATTCAAAGTCCGAGTGAGCAAACTGCTAGGTCTAGAATTCAAGTGTCGCTGTCACATGGAACCTCTTTGTAATTATTCTCTCCTGTTATTCAGTCGTGTTATGACGCCATCGATCTGATACATTTGTAGGACAATTCTGACAAGTGAAAGAGAAAATAGTCTTTAGTATTGCTTGAATAATCGCTCGTCC